>VDFB02252616.1:66219765-66332293 GCA_007258455.2 Sequoia sempervirens
AAGCTTGGTATATAGAGGCTATTGCAATCTTTTGATTTGATAAGGTTGGCTGACCATGAGTCCTTGGAGAAGGAGGTAAAGTAGAAAGAGATAGTGAATATTCACCTACTCCTTTGTCTTTAAAATTTAGCTTAGTGTCAAGATTCTTTGTCAATTCTTGCAATTTTCCTTGTAGAATAGAAGAAGAAACAACAAGAGCCTCCCTATTATGTGGCACAAAAGTGTCTTGAGTTGCTCGGAGATTTGAACAAGTTTGGGTGCTATTGTAATCAGCTTGTATAGTTATTTCCTGTCCATCATATGGAAACATAAGGCATTGATGGTACGTTGATGGTACTGCTTGCATATCATGAATCTATGGACGACCCAAGAGTATGTTATAGGAAAGATCTTGATCTAGAACCTAACAAAATGTGTTTTTCACAACAGGTCCCACTCTGATAGGTAGCATTATTAGTCCTTTAGAAGCTCTTTCTTCATCATCATATGCCTTGATAGCTATTTTCCTTCGTGGATCAATGGAATTTTCTGATATTCCTAAGGCATGTATTAGCTTTAAGGTACAAATGTTTAAACTAGCTCCTCCATCTATTAAGACACATTTGATTCGGTGTTTATGGATCATTGACTTCAAGATAGAGCGATGAGTTATGTGGATGTGTCATGGAGGCATCATCTTTTTTGGAAAATGAAAGACAAGTGGAGGAAGACAAATGTATACACCATGGCTTGAAATTTGTTTACATCTAAATTAGTGTCAGCAGTTGTG
Source organism: Sequoia sempervirens (assembly GCA_007258455.2). Classification (NCBI taxonomy): domain Eukaryota; kingdom Viridiplantae; phylum Streptophyta; class Pinopsida; order Cupressales; family Cupressaceae; genus Sequoia; species Sequoia sempervirens. Next base: position 66,220,535 of record VDFB02252616.1, read on the forward strand.
TTTACAAGAGCTTCTTCAAAATATATTCTTGTGTATGGGGGATATTTTAGAAGTTCAAGGATGGAGATTTGCGCTGATGTTTTTCTCAATTGATCAACTAGATTATACTAACTTGGAGGGGAAATAGTTGCTTTAGATGAACTTCCTTTTAAAACAACTTTCGCTTGTCCTCTCGTAGTCACATTAACTTGTTGATATTCTTGTTTTTCCTTGATTTTGATAACATTAACCCATTGATCATCAACATAGATGTGATGGATTATATTGTCTTCAAAATTATGTATGCTTTTGGCTTTTGTATCTGATGTTTGCCCCTTTTGATATTTTGGTAAAGGATCTTTGAATGCTTGATGATCGTCATTGGTATGGTGTCCTTCAATTGTAATGATGCCATTGTCAATTAAATCTTGTACTAGATTTCACAAAGCTTGACAATTATTCATTCTATGACCTTTACATTGATGATAATTGCAATAATACAAATCATTCCATGTTGGTGGTTTGACTCGTGGCTCATAATCTCTTTGTGGTGGTAAGGTGATAACCTTATTGTCAAGAAACTCTTTGAGAGCAGACTCAAGAGATTGACCCAAAGTGGTAAAATTTCATCGATTTGAAAAGAATGGAGGTTTGGATAGATTTGATGTTTGGGTATTGCCAAGATTGTTATTGAAATTACCACTATTATCCTTGATGTTTTGATTGGTCATGCTTTCTTGCTTGGAATTTTGTCCTTGTTGATTGTTGTTTCCTTATTGATTGATATTTCCTTGTTGATTGGTACTTCCTTGTTGATTGTTTCCTAGAGCACTTGATAGATTGAAGATAGATGGTCTTGTTTGTAGATTATTTGCATCTACTATACCATCATTGACAACATTTTTATTTATGTTCCAAAACCTTTTTTTATCATTGTTGTTTTGGTTGGATGTACTTGGATTATCAAGTTTTATCACTCCTTATTTAACCAAGGCCCCTTCAATGGTGATTGCATTTTCAATCAATTTTTCAAAGTTATGAGGACAATGAAGGTTAAGCCTATAGCTTAATTCTTGATCTAGGCTATTGATGAAGATATCCATCTTTTCCTTTTCAAGAATAGGATGGGAATATTGCGCAAACAACCTTCTCCACCTTTGCAAAAACGTAGTGAAGGATTCTCCTACTTTTTGTTTCACTTTACAAAGATCAAGCATTGTTATCTGGTGTTGAATGTTGTAGGAGTATTGTGATATAAACTGATTTATTAACTCCTCAAAGGTTTTGATGGGTGGAGTGATCTTAGAAAGCCACTCCATGGATTGTACACCTAGACTTCGTGGAAATAATCGCATTAAGTAGGTATCGTCATAGGCAAATTCTAGACTCATATTTCAAAAAATCCCTCACATGTGCAATGGGATCAGTTTTTCCATTGTACCTATCATATTTAGGGATTTCGTAATGTTTTGGAAAAGGGATCATTTGAAGACTCCTATCGAATGGATAAGGAGATATGTCTTCCAAAACATACTTCTTTGTTGTGCCCCCTTGCATCTCCTTTATTTGCCCTTGTAATTCTTTTATTTGTTGAGTAAGGGCACTAAAGTCAGTAGGAGGAGTTTCAGGATTCTGTTTAATCCCTTCTATATCGAAATTGTAAGATAACTTAGCTCCTTGTTTAGCTAATGAAAGAAAATATCTTTCTTTGTTTCATTCTAAAATCCTTTCCATAAGAGTATGGAATTGGGGATCTTGCTTTGCTTCTTGAAGCTTTTCTTCTGTTAATTCATCAACATTAAATGTATCCTCTTCTTTCTCATTATGGTCACCCATTTTGCTTGTAGTGGTTTCTCCTTCGTCTTTTTCCATGTGTTTTCGAGATCTCGTGAAGATAGGCATAAGCTTTGTTCCAAATTCTACTAACTTTTGATCAAAAGAATGAAATAGTGCAATTTGTGATAGGTATGAAAGTCAGGATAGAATGAAGATTCTATGACTTACAAAGGTTTCTAATCTTTAGCTTGTGTTGTTCCCTAATTGAAAGGATGAAAATCCTGTTGGAGGGAATTTAAGCAAAAGATCAAGAAAAGGATGATTTTGCACTTTATGAAGTTTGATCCTAGTTTCGTAAAAGGATGGATTTTGTGATGAATGCCTAATGTGATTTGAGTTCTCTATTATAGAATTTGATTTGGATGAGTAGAATATTCAATTGCAGGTTGGGGAATATAACAAAAATGAATACGTTGACTATGGTTATTCCTTTGAGAAAGGGCTCTTCTTTGAAAGAAAGCTTGTGAGTACAATGGTGCTATAGCATAATCATCAGTGAAACCTCTAACATAATCATGATATCGATGAAGAAAGGTTCTATATTTGAGTAAAAATTTTCGGCTTTGATACAAGAATCGTCTTTTCTTCAATAGTTTCTTGTAGCTAAGGGGTTTCTTTGGCTTTTTGATTCTTTTGAGAATGGACTTCTTAACAAAAGTTGTGGATTTCCAATTTCGTAACATGAGAGTAATCAATGTGATCGCGAGTGTTGGATGATCTTAACTGAATTAATGTATTGAAAACACATCAAACAATTTGTAGAATAGTTGTTTTAAATACTATGCCAAACATCAAGTGTATGATCAAAATGTTTTTCAAAAATTGTTTTAACTAGTTTTACATGATAAGCATTTCAAACGGACTCCTCTTAATTCTCAAGTAGGTCATCATGGTAATCAACATTACATCTTAAAACTTCGTCAACTCACCTGACCATGTCACTTAGAAGAGGCTTAGTGTTTTTGTCTTTTCTGAACAGGTCGCGTACTCAAAGTGACAAAAGTGGATCTTGGATCCCTTGAACAAACAATCCTTGGCAGTTATATGGTGAGTATATTTAGGCCTGACTTTGGTTGGATACTACACTAAGTTAGGTAGTAAGGGTTTCCGTTGATTAGTAACAAATGATAGACTCCCTCGAGAGACCTCCTACCTTTAGAACAAAGGCTTTGGGGATGGTTATCTTGCACACTACCATCAAAAGAGGGTTTCCCTAAATTTATTTTAAATTTTAGAGTGGGGTGGAATAGCCTGGCTTTAGCTTGAACCCACTTGAGTCATTCCTCTTGGGTGAGTACTTTTTCCCACAAGAGCAGGCTCTCTAAAAGGTTTTAATAAAGCTAGAAATTGCATAAAGAGAAATAGATGAGTTTGGCATTTTGATCACCCAGTTAAGGGGAGAGCATAGGCCTATCACCGTTTAAGCAAAGCAATCAAAGATTCAGTTTTAAGCCCAAAATAAAAATTTGCTATGCTAGGTGAAGATTTTGCTTCACAAAAACATGAAATTCTTTTTAGCCCAAAATTAAAAGTGAAGTGACTATCCTAGGATTGCTTGATTTTAATTTATGTGACTACCCTAGGATTGCTTAATTCCATTTATGTGACTACCCTAGGATTGCTTAATTCTATTTAAAGTTTGTTACTGTTCGCGGTCGCATCAAATTCAATCAAGCTGTATTTAAATTACAATTTACAGTTTGCAGGTTTTTCAAAAATGCGCTACAACAGACATTATGGGCGCTGCAAGATTCCTCATGGGCACTGCAGGAATCTTTAAGGGCGCTGCAGGATGCTTTAATAGCGCTGCACGAATCTTCAAGGGCGTTGCAGGAATCTTTAAGGGCACTGCAAGAATCTTTAAGGGCGCTGCAAGATGCCTTATGGGCGCTACAAAATGCTTCAAAGGCACTGAACTGGGTATAAATATTGCTGAAGCATGTTTCTTGCGCTAATCCGTTGTTTTTGGCCGTAACCTGTTAGGAAAATCTGCAATAAGATGTTAAAATTGGGGCAATAGCCCCACGGTGGGTGCCAAAAATGTGTATGTTAAATATGTATAATCAAAATGAAATAAAAAAAACACAAATAATGGAACTTTAAACTGAAGAAAAGCTAATTAATTTGATTTCAATAAACAAATGGAGCTTCTTCAGAGCCGTTCCATCTTCCTCTATCTGCAGGGATTTGTTTGAGGCTGCTGCTCTCAGATTGTATAAGCAAGGCTTCTCTGAATGGAAACCTGTAGAATGAGTATGCAAAGGAAGGAGCTTCTCTATCCTATATGCTGGTGGAGGTGAGAATACTGATACAGATATGCACAGGGGCTGTGGATTATGCACAGGGGCTGTAAATCGAAGATGCTATGAAATGAGAATGATTGGCCATGATATGCTATGCTACTATGCTATGCTATGATGCTTGAATGCTAAAAGACTTATGCTATTGCAATTTGGCTATAGTTATTCTATTGAAAGTTTCTCTGTGATTGCAAAGACCCGACAGTCCTTTTTATAGCTTTTTGCAGGCAAAATCCTGGCTGGCAAGGATCAACGGCTGTGAGGTTGTTTGGTAAGTTTGAATGGTGAGAGATGGAGAGGTTGAGATGAAGATGGAAGAGGTTGGGAGGTTGGAGAGAAGAATGGAAGCCTGTCTTCAACCCATGAGAACAAGCTTGCACAGGAACAGAGAAATTTAATTTTTCTATTTTGGTAGTTTATTTCACAGTTGTTGAAGATATTGGAAATTAAATAAATAAATAAATAAATTTATTTAATTTCATGTGGTTGAAGAAATTAAATATTTTTGGAAATGTTGTGCAGAATATAGAAGACTCAATTAAATATTTAGAATATTTAATTTGCAAATAGACTTTAGAAGAATTAATTAAATATTTTGAATATTTAATTGTAATGTATGACTTTAGAAGAATTTAATGAAAATATTTAATCTTTATTTAGATAAAATATTCAGAAGCCAAGATTATTGATAATTAATATAAATGAAATCATAATGTTTGTTTAATTAATTAGAAATGAATCTGAAAGATGATTAAATAAGCTTATTTATTTAATCAAAATGAAAGAATGAACAATATAAATAAATTATTTAGATTTATTTATATGCAGATTGAATTCAGAGATTTAATTAAATATTAAAAATATTTAATTAATTACCAAACTATTGTGATGTGACCATTTTTAGGTGTATCTGAAACAAATGTTCTTCTCTACTCTTACTGAAAATTAAGATGTCATCCAATTAAACAATCACAAACTTACCCAAGAATTTCTTCAATACCTCATTCATCAACCTCATGAAAGTACTTCATGCATTTGTCAATCCAAAAGGCATCACCAACTACTCATACAATCCTTCATTCATCTTTAATGTTGTTTTACACTCATCTCCTTATTTGATTCTGATCTAATGATATCCACTCTTCAAATCTATCTTTGTAAAGTATTTTGCTCCACTCAAACAATCCATAATGTCATCCATATAGGGAAAAGGAAATCTATACTTCACCGTAATCTTGTTTATGGCTCTAGAATCTGTACACATTCTCCATTCTCCATCCTTCTTAGGTACTAACACAACAAGTACTACACAAGGACTTAAGCTTTCTCTGATCAAACCCTTCCTCAACAACTCTTGCACTTGTCTATTCAATTCTTCATTCTTTGTCAGTGTCATCTGGTGTGCTACTTTATTAGGAAAACTAGCTCTAGGAATTAGATCCATACAATTACTAATACTCCTCATAGGTGGCAATCCATCAGGTACATTATTTGAAATGATCTCCTCACATTCTGTCAATATCTCTTTTATCTCTTCTGGGTGTTCTTCTACATGCTTCAAGTCTTTGGTCTTCTTAGGAACTAAGGCATAACACACATTCTCATGTATCAATCTAGCAAGGAATCTCCTTCCATCAACAAAAAAAACTCTAGTACTCGTACAAACCTCAACTATAGGAACATTTTCCAAAGGAAACAAAATCTGCTTCATCCCATTAGCAATAATGGTGTATATGTTCTTCTTCTCATCATGAATAGCTTGTCTATCATATTGCCAAGGTCTTCCCAAAAAAACATGGCATATATCCATAGGCATGATATCACACAAAACTTCATCATGATAATCTCCAATCTTTAATTTCACCAAACATTTTTCACTTACCAGTATCTTATGCTCATCCTGAATCCAAGCAATTTGATAGGGCTTCGGGTGTTCCAGTCTCTCCAACTTTAGTTTAGTCACCATCTCTTCAGAAACCAGGTTCTCAGAACTTCCACTGTCAACAATCACTTTGCAACATTTACCATTCACCTTGCATTTGGTCCAAAAAAAATTCTTTCTCTGCAATGGTTCTTTCTCCAATTCACTTTGACACAATACTCTCCTATTCACCAACACTTCTCCATCTTCTAGTTTATTAGACGATCCAACATGATCCTCCTCAAAAAAGGTTGTTCTCCTATTGTTTTTTGTCTTTCTACTTGTCTCTCCTTGATTACATTCAAATGCTCTATGTCCTTCTCCACCACACTTAAAGCAAGTTCCCTTGAATACTCTTTTCTCCTTATCATCCTTTCTATAACCTTCATTCCGGTAACCACCATATCCTCCTCTTCTATAAGAGTTTCCATCACCTCTCTGGTATGAACTGTCATTCTTACTAACCTCCTTATCCTTATTCTGATTTGGAAAAGATCCTCTTCCTCCTCCAATAAAAGTTCTTCCTTTATAAAATCTTCCATCTCTTCCTCTCTGTCTCTGCTCATGTCTTTTATTCAACTTCTCTTCTACTTTTAGGGAACACTGGTATTCCTCTTCTACACTCTACAACTTGATCAAACTGATTTAATCCTGGATGGATGACCTCAAATGATTCACATATTTGGCTACTTGCTCAAACTCATCCTTCAAATGTCCAGATTTGATATTCAACTTATAGAACTCCTCAGTATACTCTATCACACTCTAATCTTTTTGCTTCATATTTTGCAACTTCTTGAACAAACTAATCTGATAGTCTACAAGCATAAATTTTAACTTCAACTTATTCACCATCTGATCCCATGACTTTATCTTTTATTTTCCTCTTCTCTGCCTATCTGTCTACAAATGTTCCCACCAAAGGGATGCATGTCCTCTCAACTTTGTACAAGAAAACTTCACCTTCTTATCTTTAGAGGTGCCTTGAAATTCAAAATATTTTTCCATCTCTGTAATCTAATCTAACAACACATTTGAATCCAACTTACCATTATAATCCGACGGATTGAAATGTGGCCTTGTATTTACTTTAGTTAGGGCTGTTATGAACCTCTCTTCTCCTTGATCTAGGCCAGGTTTCTCACCTCTTCCTCTTTCTTCATGTACTTCTACTTCTTCATCACTTACATCATCAACTAGTCGACCTCTTCTTTGGGCCATTTCAACTGCATCTAATCAAGCAACAATTCCTCTTAACATCTCCATCACAGCTGGGTCTACATTTCCACGCACTCCATTTCTACCATTTATTCTTCCCACCATCTTTACACAAGTCCTCTGTAGCTGTAGGTTGGATCCTCAATCCACCACCCCACAAAAAATCTTCAACATGACTTTACAAACTTTGACAATCTCACAAGGAACAAACCTCACTCTGATACCAATCTGGTGCAACCACGGTAGGAAGGTCCTCAAAGAGAACAATTTGGATCGTGTAACAATAGTAACACAATGAAAGCAACACAAAATATGGAAGAAAATGCAGATACAAATATTCTCATTAATGGGAATCTCAATTACATTCGACTAACAACATTTAGGCTTACATATTCTACTCATAGGCCTGAAAAGTATAACATTCCAATATGCTCCTATATGCGAGTGAAATCTTACAATTCAAATCAATCTTAACCTAGTCAATCAACTACTAATTCCCTACTACTACTCCAATGATCGATTAGAAGCTTTCTACTATATCTGTGATTTCAGAAACATCCACATCAGCCAAAGATCATCGCATCACCCAAGGAGGGAAAATGTAACGTACGCATGAATAGGTCAGCCTCAAATTTGAATTACTCCATCAACAGGTGCATAGAATGAAGTGTGGACCTATACTGAAGGTCGGGGGAACTCCAAGGAACATTTAAAATCACACAATTAAGATCCACAAGTGATAGGGATGATCCACAATGATCGAATTGGCCAAAAATTTTGAAATTATTTCGGTGTTGGTTCAAGAAACTACTAAGAATTCTGGAAGCGATAACTTTCCAGAAAAAGATCCAATCATGCTCAAATATTGGAAAAAGGAAAATGAACACATAGACGACGTAATCCAAAATCCATAAGGTCTAGTGAGAAAAGATGATAAATCCACCAACATGAACTGAACAAGAATAAAACAAGAACAAAAAAATGAAAGAAAATATTTTTGGTTGATGCAAGATTGCCAAGAACCAAGGATGCTCCTACATCACTAATCAATGTGTTGGGGTTTCTTGGTGTGCCTTCCTATTGGCCCTTCTCTTGATTTCCATCTTGTTTGGGTTCCCTTATTCCTCTTGGGGGTTGGGTGTTCTCAGTCACTTTGGGAATCAAACTTTGCTTTTGGTGGACTTTTGGCTTGTGGTGTTCTTTGTGGCCTTGTTTGCTCTAGACGACTTTCTGTTGTGGCCCTGTAATCTCAGGATTAATGTCTTTGGATCCTCCTTGTTCAAGAATTTTTTCCTCTTTCCTCCCAGGTGGCTGATGCTAGGGTTTGTGGTATTTTCTTGGGCTAAGCTACTTCATGTTTGTAATCTATTGGCTCAGTTCGTATGGTGATTGGCTTGTTGTTGGGTTATTTTCTATGGAAACCCAGTTGATTTATTATGTGATAGTTGTGAAGGTTGTCCTATGGTGTTTATATGGGTTTCTTCTCTTGGTCTACAACTTGTTTCTAGTGTAGTGTTTATTGGAGGATGCTATGGTTGTGTGCTTTGCTACTGAGTTAGCTTTCTCCTTTGGTCCTATGGAGGTGGACCTCCCTTAGATGTTCTTATTGAGGTTGAATGTTCTCCTATGGAGGTGGAGGTGAAGGGTGTTGGTGATTTCTAGCTATGGTGGTCTTGCTACTGGTAGCATCCTCTCCAATAGAGGGGAGCCCATTCCTTTAGAGCTATGTTTGGAGTTGTTTTCCCATCACCAAAGTGTTTTGACAAAGGTGTTGTTGCTGGAGCTTCCCATGGATGATTTGGTATCTTTGGCTTCTCTTGTTTTGTTGCAGGTTGGGTGGTATTCTAGGTTTCTTTCTTTCTCCTAGCATTATGAACTGATTATTGGTTTAATGTTATCATACATCATTAATATGGGTATCTTTCTTGGCTCTATGGTGTATTCCATGACTGGCTGGTTTGTTGACGCTTGGCAGATGCAGACAGTTTCTTTGTATCTCTAAGGGTTTTTGGTCCCAGGTAAAACCAAGTTGTATTCAGGGTTTTAGGCCCTTGACTGTTTGTTTGATGCAGCAGATGTAGTCATGTTTATCTTTTAGAAGCTTTTTTGGTGTTGCTATAGGATTATGGATTATTTTTCTATGGTTTTCCTTTCCTTGTACTGGGTTCTGAAGCCCATCAAAACCCCCTTTTACCTCTAATAAAAAACAATAGGAAGAAGAAGTCTACTTTAATAAGGGGATCCATGACGTGACAGTTTTCATGGAGCATGTCTCTATCAAACCATTAGGGCAGAGTTTTATTTTCACTTCTCTTCTTTTGTCTATTTCAATTATGGTTTTATGTTGCAAAGACTAGTCCTCTCCCTATTCTGAAGGAGAGTGGACATAAGCTTTTAAATTTTATTTCTAGTCCTTGTGTGAATAAAACTCCTCTCACACCTATATATTGGGATCAATGGTTGAGGAGAAAATCTAGTTCAGGATATAGTTGCTAGTTCTAGTTTTTATTTTATCAGACAATCTTTTGTTCTCGGCCTTGGCAAACATCGTAAATTTTTGAGAAAGGCAGTTATTTTACCCAACTTGTGAATGGTTTTGTTTGACCAATTTCTTATTGAAGTTGAGTGTAGGACATAGGTTTAGTTTCTTTTCTTTACCTAAGTGTTGTTTCAACACATGTAAATGGTTTATTTTAGTTTTCTTTTGTTTTTCAATAAGTTTCCAAGTGACCTAGTGAATCTCAAGATGGAGTTACAACCATGTACAAGCTGCTCTTGATCTTTTTGAGTTGTTATAATGACTCCATGCCCAATGGATAAGCCAGACTACTGGTTTTGATGTTTAGTAGGAAAACATCCAGCAAAGGTCACCAAAAATGTTATCTAATTTTCACCCTTAGGCTAAATCAGGCCGAATATCGTGTGACAGAGGTTCGAGAAGGCCAGCTGGAGGAACACTTGCATCAGATGTAGGGGAAATTATGTTATAGTTTAGCACATGGGTTAAATGTGGCTCCCAAGAGGGTTGAGCCCAGCGTGCAGGCCTTCAGCTTGGGGGTGGGTTTTCCATCTTTTTGTGTTTTGCCTTGTCTTTTCCCTCTTTCCTTTTTGTTTTCCTCTTGCCTTTTTCCTTGTCTTTGTCAGGGGCAGGATCAGACTGGGATCCGAACGTGGAACTTTTCAAAGGTTTCAGTTCGTATTTCCAATCTAATTCTAACCCCGCTTCCACCGTTTCTGTCTTTGTCAGGCCCCTTTTCCTTTGTTTTTGTTCCGGTTTCATCTTGTCCCCTCCCATTTTTTCCCTGTGTGTTTTTTCTTTCTCCTCTATTTCTGTCAAAGTCGGAGTCAGAACAGAACCATAAACTAAACTTTTTCCAAAAGTTTCAGTTCTTGTCTTGGTTTCGGTTCTGGTTCTAGCTTCGCTCTTTCTTCTCTCCTTTTCTTCTTGGCCATTTTCGTTGTCTCCTCCTTTTCCCCATGTGTGTTTTTCCTTCTTTCTTCTCTTCCTTGTATGTCGTTGGAGGCGGGTTCGGAACAAAACCAAACCTTGAACTTTTTCCAAAAGTTCTAGTTCAAGTTTTGGTTCTGGTTCTGGTTCTAGTTCCGCTTCCGCTTTCTACTTTGGTGTTCCTATTTTGGTCCTGATCCCGATTCCACCAGGATTCTTCTCTCTTTGCTCCTGCTTCCTCTTTCCCCTGGTTTCAGCTCCGGTTTCATCTGGATTCCCCCCCCTGCCGCTTTTAAAAGAGTGTTTTCATCGAGAGAATGAGGATGTCTCCCTGAGGTCTTGCCGACATAGTAGGGTCTCAGCGAAGGGAATGAAGGCTCGAAAGGATGTAGGTGGGGTCGACAGGATGTCTTTCCAACCAAGGAGGCTCTCCCCAAACTCAAGTGGACTTTTGGCAAAGTGGGGAGACTTCGATATAAAGTCTTAGCGATGCCCTTGGGTCTTGTCGATACAAAATGACTGGAGCAGAAAAGCAGAGTTTGGTGAATGTCTCACCGACACACTCAAGTCCCCCCCAGAATGAAGAGCCAAAGGAATACGGGAGTTTGGAATAGGTCCCAGTGACTAACCGAGGTCTCGCCGAAAGAAAGAAAAGTCTCGGCTAGAAAAAGAAACATTGCCATGATGTCTTGGCGAACAAAGGTACTCTTAGCGACAAGGAGGGATATTGACATGACATGTAATTTTTGCTATGGAGTCTTCCTGACCTATTGATGTCTCGCCAAAAGGAATATTGAGCCCTATGGGGGATGGAACATGTTTCAGGTGACCTTGAAGATGTCTTGCCAATCGAGGATATAGGGTCTCAGAATGATATTTGATCTTTGATGAAGTGTCTCACTGACGCCAAGGTGTCTCGCCGAATGAGGGGAAGCTTGGGGGGAGAGTTTTAACATAGCCAGGATGTCCCGCTGAGTGTAGTAGGTCTCTCTGAACAAGGCCTTCCCTGATAGTGGATATTTTGCCATGATATCTCAGCAACAAATTTGTGTCTTGCTGACAACCTTAGTGTTATTGGTATGACTAACTGAGCTTGATATGAACTCTCATCGACTATCACATATTACGCTGATGGTTGCCAAATGATATAATTGCATCGAGGAGACACTTTCAGTGTCTCACCGAGATGTGATTCTTTTCAAAGGGAGCTTTGACTACCTACAGAGCTGTGTGGAGAACGCTCGACCAATCAGGAGGAGCTGAGATGAGTCGTGGCAGTCTGATCAGAATAGAGAATGTCAACCCTAGATGAATGCCACGTGAATCATAGTGAGCTCAGTAGCATTCAAGGCATTCAACCAAGGAGCTTCGCGAGGACATGAGGATTGAGGAATGAATGCCGTAGTTGCAGAAAGATCAAGAGGATGTCCCCTGAAGGCAATCCTTTCCACCGACATGGACACACAGGGGTTCTGCAATTAATTTCATCAAAAGATCTATGGGAGATATTTTTGAGACCGATATTTTGTAGGCCCTAAGGGGCCAAGATCTTTTCTGTATATAAGGCATTTTTTCCTTTTTTGTAAAGGAGTTCGGATGTACGCTCTTCTAAAGTCTGTGACCCTTTTGCAGTCCTCTCTCAGACTAGCACACTTTTGTAACTCAATTTGGTACATAATATACAAAATCTACCTTGGTTACCATTGATGGTCCATCTTTGGCCTTCTAATTCTTGTGAAGTATTGTGCATTCTTTTGTGATTCATTGAGCTACTTAGTGAAATTTTCTCTTTCCTTATAGCTTTTGTTTCATGTCATGCCTTTCTTTGCAGAGGTAGTATCATGTAGGTTTCAAACTGTGTTTACTTAATCTTGCACATGATCTTCTATTTTGTGAAAATCTACCTTTCCTTCTTGAAGCTCATGGGCATGTCAAACCTGTTTGAACGTGTGATCTATAGGATCTTGTTGTGCAGTCTCATGGTTGTCACCAGTATTCAAGTGTAGCCGAGTATCTCATTGTTCCTGTCATTTTGGTGTATCACCTTAGTTTAGTTTTCATTTTATGCATTATCTCTCTCCCTTTTCCTTCAAGAATCAGTAGTTTTAGGTGATACCCAAAGGAAGTCCGGCCTTCTCCAGAGGTTCATTTCAGTTATAGGTGACCTGTGAGCCTTGAAATGATCCCATGTTGCTCTAGGAATGCTTTGTTTCTCTTGAAAACTCAAAGATGTGGTGCAATTCAAGGTGACAACAGGTACCTTGAAGCTCTACGTCATGGGATACTCCATCATTTGCTGGAGAGGTGGAAATATTTAGCAATGTAATATATGGCCTATCCCATCACCAATTCATAAGCATTTCGCAACATCCACTAGAGAAAATGAGTTTACTTTGGAAGTACCAATGATGGCAACACAAATACCTCTAGGTGACAATCTTAATCACTACATTTCAAAGGAATTTTTTATGTAAAAAGAAATCATAGTTATTACATAGCAATGCTGATTTTAATATCAAACCAAGTCATTTGAATTGCCCTTCCATATTTGACAAGACATTTAATTTCCCATCCATTATTGACAATACAAAATATCAATATTGTTTGATGAATAACCTTCCATTATACTTGGGATATTGACCCTTTCTGTAGTTGTAGAACTTCCTAATTAACAATTTCTACTAGATGGGGAAAATCTGCAATTGGAGAGAGATCAGCTAAAATATATATTTTCTACTTTGAGCTACCCAAGTTAGCTAGATAGTCTACTAGATTGTTTCCTTCTCTATAAGTATGTGTAATATTATAGTTCTGAAAATTATCAAGCAGTTCCCATACTCTTTGAAGAATGTATTGAAGACTCTAGTTTTGAATTTTCTTTTCTTTACAAGTGTTAACTATCGAAAGGGAGTCTCCTTCATATGAAGGTCCTCAATACCCATCTCCAAAGCCATTTCCATCCCTATTAACAAAGCTCTAGATTCAACTAGATTCTTAGAACCTTTGTGAAGATATTTTGAGCATAAAGCTAAAACCTTACCCTGTGAGTCATGCAAGCAAATACCTACCCCTGATTCTCCTGAATTTCCTTTTGAAGCACCATTGAAGTTCAACTTCATAAAACCAACCTGGGGAGCCTTCCATTTTACATGTTTTATATTACACTTCTCATATTTTGATTGCAATAGGCTTCCTAGGAAAGGTAGTTTTACATACTTCCAATTCTACAAGATATTGTTGTCCTAGTTAGTAAAGGAGGAGCTTATGTCTTTGACTTCTTGGACACTCTCATTTACTACCTCAAAGACTGCTTTCTCAATTTTAACATTCACAACATCATTTGAAGAGGATACTTTCCTAAATATGCGCAAATTTCTTTCCCACCAAAGATTCCATATTACTAGAGCTAGTAATAATCTCCATATGCAAGCAAAGAATGAAGATTTGTAAAGAACTAGCCAGCTTTGGAACAAGTCCCATAGGGAATTTGGTAAGGGAGTGTAAAAATTAAGCTTATTAAGAATAAACTCCCAAATTTTTTGTGCAAACTTACATCATATAAATCTAGGTGATCAACGTCCTCAAATTCCTCATTGCACAAAGGACACATGAAAGGATTAGTTATTTTTAATTTAGCTAACTAATCATTGGTTAAGATACACTTCCTCAATGCCAACCATGCAAAACTCCCTGCCTTGGGTAAGAATTTAGTATCCCAACAAAATGAGTAGGTCCTTTGGGTAAGAAGATGCCTTGAATTCTGATTTAAAGCCTTACAACCTTGTCTGGCCATGTAATTTCCATCCCTTGAAGGAGCCCATTTCAATTTATCTGACTTCAAAGAGAAATATACCATTCTAGCTTCCAGGACATTCTGTAGAACACAACACTATTGGGGAGACAAAGAGGGATATGATATTTTCTTCTAGGTTACCTTACCTAAATTAGGGTCAACTAAATGAACATAATCCAATAAGTATTCTCCCCAAGCATCCTTAAGTATTTCCATTACTGGAAGAAGATCTGGATTATTTTGCAATGGGGGATTGCCATTCCAAGAATCCGTCCAAAATTTGACACTTTGGCCATTATTTACCTCCCATGAAATATATGAAACTACTAATTTCCTACAAGAAATCAGAAAATTCCAAATGGCTGACCCTTTTGGAGGATTAACAATCGTGAAGATTCTTGTGGGGCTTTATTCCACTTTGAGAGATTCAAAATACCCGCCCCTCCTTGAGATTTTTCTTGAGACATAGCTTCAAGGGATATTAGAGGCACCTTCTTTTGAACATCCATATTACCTTTCCAAATGAAGCTTTGATCACTCTCTCAATTTCTTCAATAAAAGACTTTGGAGCCTTTAATACTAAAAGAAAATAGTTGGGAATTGAAGAGAGCATAACTTTAACTAATAAAATTCTACCAGCTAGAGACAACCATCTAGCCTTCCATATCAATATCCTTGATTTAAGCCTTTCAATTACTTTACCCCAGTACACTACTTTATTTGGCCCTGCAATGAATGGTATCCCTAGATATGAACACAACAAAGTTGCTTTTTGAAATCCCAAAATATTGACTATCTTCTTCTCATTGGTCTCACTTGTATTGAAGATGTTAATTTTGGAATTTGAGGCATTTATCCGCTGACCTGATGCTAAGGAATATTTATTTAAAACCTCTTTGATTTTATTTGCTTCTTCCAATATTGCTTCCCCAAATAAGTTTGTATCATCCGCAAAAAGAGAGTGAGTAACTACTAAATTTATGTTTTCAATCTGTATCCCTTTCCATAATCCAAGAGTGTATTTTTTGATAATAAATTTTCTCAACAGCTCTACCATGATGATAAACAAGAAAGGGGAGAGAGGATCCCATTTATTAAGAATTATTGAAAATTTATCCCCTGAGAGGTATGCAATTATCCATCTACACCATCTCACAAAGAATCCAATTTTTAGCATTAATTTCCTCAAAAAGCTCTAATTAACCTTATCATACACCTTCATCATATCTAATTTTAGCATTACTATCATAGAGTACAAGGTCTCATGAGCCACAATAGCCCCTTCATATGTTTCTATTCCTAGAACAAAGCCCCACTGTTCTTGGGAAATTATTCTAGGGATAATAGGTTGTAACCTCAAATATATTGCCTTGGAAAAGATCTTATAGATTGTGTTACACAAAGATATTGGTCTATATTCCATAAAGGATGAGGGATCACTAACATTGGGAATAATGACTGTATTGGTTACATTAAATTGTTTAAGAAAAGTCCCAGTTCTTCTTGATTCGATTGCCCATAAAAGATCATAACACACAATTTCCCAACATTTTTGGAAAAAGAGTGTAGTAAAACCATTTGGCCCAGGAGCTTTATCTGGCAGAAAAGAAAAGATTACCTTTTTAAGTTCCTCTATTGTGAATGGTTTTAATAACTCTTCATTCTCCTTTGCAGATATAAATGTCAAAATTGATTCCAATGATTCCTCCTCATCCTTTTCATTTTGCTCAATTCTATCCTGAGGGGTAGCTAAGAGATCAAAAAAAAATTTGACACATTCTCTTCTTATGTCTTCCTCTTTGGAAATCCAATTACCTGTGGGAATCTCCTTAACAACTTGAACAACCTTAGCAACTCTTTTTGTTTGGGTATATGCATGAAAATACTTAGTGTTTGTATCACCCTCTCTTAACCATGCAGTTCCCGTGATTTCTGTCTCCAGTAGGATTCCTCTCTTGCACACTGCTCCTCTCAATCCACTTGCAACTTCTTTTGTTTCTCATATAGTGATTCATCCAAACACCATTGGATAATTAGTGCATGAAAATCTTCCAATTCTTTATGAATGAGCTCTTTTTGTTGAAATATGTTTTTAAAAGTCTCCTTGTTCCATTTCATGAGTTGTTTAATATACACCAGCTTTTTACACAACTGAAACATCATTGTTCCAGGCTCATAAGGGGCAAAAATCCAACATTGATGAATCATATCTAAAAAAATAGGATCTTTCAGCCTCATGCTTTCAAACTTAAATGATGATTTGAAAGAAGGGGAAGTTATATTTGATACACTAAGGGAAATTGCACAATGATCAGAATCAGGAAAAGGCAATATCTCAGATGTAAACTGGTGGAGCAAATTAAACCAATTTGAAGAGAGAAGATATCTATCCAATCTTACAACAATCTGAAGGAAACCCTTTCTTCAGTTAGTCCAAGTGAACTTTCCCTTGACTAGCATAATTCCCCTCAAATATTTCGTGTTGATGAAAGAGCTAAAATCAGCCATTACTTTGAGTGGAGGACTAATACCCCCAATCTTGTCTTGGAGTGATGTTATGGCATTAAAATCTCCTACCAAAATAACTTTCGCATCTCCCAGATTCAAAATAGCTTGAGTGAGGTGATCCCAAAGATGCTTCTTTTCCACTGTGGATGATGGGCCATAAATGTTGAAAAGGCAAAATTTTATATCAAATTTAGTCACTTCCAATAGCTGCTAGTTATTTTCATTTCTAAGCAATACCACAGAAATTAGCTTTGGATTCCATAGTGCAACTAATCCCCCCGAGGCCCCTTTGAGCAGGGGAATGCTTCAAATTCCACATATGCCATTTTTGAATTGTCAATTTATATGTATCATCTGAGGTTTTAGTTTCCTGGAGAAGGATAACGTCAGTTCTACATCCATCAATTTGACACTTGATGTGAGCTCGCTTATTAGGGGCATTAATGCCCCTGACATTCCATGAAAGAATCATTGGACCCAAGGAGACTAGCATGCTCTCCTCGGATGCTTATTTGCTGAAGATACCATGGAATCATGTAAAGTATCTTGTTTCCCTACTTCTATTTCCTCTTGCAATTTTGTGAACTTTGACTTGCAGCCTCTCTTACCTGGAGATTTCTTCAAGGATGGTTGATAAGGAGTCTGAGATATGGAAAGAGATTGTGAATAGTCAAATTCTAAGGAGTCTCTTATGTCTTCACCTACATATTCCCTCAATTCTTGTGATTGTGATTCTTTCAATACATTTTCCTTTTGTGATAACAACAAATTTTGGGACATAGCCAAAGGCTGTGAATCAATCATATCAGTATCACTTACAACTGCCCCCTGATTTTTCCGAGCCTTCTGTTTGAAACAAGTAATTTCCCCTTTACCAACATTATTGTCCCAATCCCAAAAGGAACCTTCCTCCAAGACTTCATCTACTATTTCTTCAACAATTTCTGAACCCACTGAAACCAATATCTTTTTTGTATCTTTTTATCCTATCTATATTAATTTTTAATAATTTTATTAATTCATCATTTATAATTTTCCCTCCAACATTAATTAAAATCTAAATTAAATTATCTTTTTGAACCTCCATAATTAAATAATTTTGAAAAATTATTTAATTAGCTAACACTCCTCTTTTAAATAAATTAAATCTTTTTATTTATAATTAAATAAAAAAAATTTAAAAAAATTATCTAATACTAGTCTTTTAAATAAATTAAAATAGTTTATTTAAATTACATATTTTTTCTAAAATAAATAAATTAATATTTATTTATTTCTCTAACTATCATTTTGAACTAAATAAATTTATTTATTTAATTCTTCTAACTTTCCCTCCATCAAATTCAAATTTTTCTCTTACCCTATCTTGAATTTTCCTATCCATTGATATTTCAAATTAATCTCCACAATTGATCAAGCATCAAGTGAAACATATAAATAAGAATCTTTTATACATTTATCAAAAAATACCCCTAGCACTCTCATGATAAAATCTTAGCCCTTTTACTATCAAACATTATCAAGCTAGCATTATCAAGTTATCATTATCAAGATATCATTATCAAGCAAGTATCTATCAAGAATCCATTATCAAGCATCAAGTCTTCATTCTTTCATGTTGATATCAAGGTTATGCTAAAAAATTGAGAGCAATCTACATCAAGAATTCAAGTACTTATTAAAGAAATGATATAGAAATCTAAGTTCTTTGCTATGGTATTATTGTTTATCATT
Organism: Sequoia sempervirens; assembly: GCA_007258455.2. Lineage (NCBI taxonomy): Eukaryota > Viridiplantae > Streptophyta > Pinopsida > Cupressales > Cupressaceae > Sequoia > Sequoia sempervirens. The sequence goes on from VDFB02252616.1 coordinate 66,239,272, forward strand.
TGGTTTTATGCCTAGATCTTAGGATTTATTGGATTATTGTTAAAGTGTGAATTTTGTACTTTCATTGTATTATTACTATTTATGATTCTCATTTTCATCACAACACATTTTAGCACATCTGGTGGAACCCAAATCCCTATTAGATCTTTATTTTTGAAGGTTATATGCTAACCCTATCTTGCTTGTTTTTGGCTCTTTTATGCAGAATTTTTTGTTTTAGTTAAATTTTGGGGGTTGACGAAAAAACTATAGGATTTGAAATATTTCATCATATCTTTCAAATGGCTGCAAATTTTTCTACATAATTTTTACTAAAGGTTGTGGATGATCTCAAGATGGTCCAATAAAAAATCAGGTTTAGATCATCAATATTTGGTGAGTTATTAGTATTCTAGGGTTTTTAATAAATTTCATTTTAGGTCACAAATTAGTGAATATTTTATAAATATTTATATTTTTGGAAATATGGGTGAGTGCAGGATCATGGGGATCCAAAAGTGGTGATATGAAAAAAGTGATTGATGACTTTTTTCATCTGAATTTGATGAAATGAAGAGTTTATTGAGAAAATTTTCAACTTTCCACCAATTAATAGATAATTATAATTGATTTTCTACATGCATTATGACTAAAGTTTTGATTGATAATTTGATTGAAAATGTCTATAATTCTCAAATGATTTCACGTTTTTTGAATCCAAAAGATGTGGCACATTCTATACTTCCCATACTATAGGATAAAAAAATAAAAATTGAATTTCATAATTTTTTTACCAAGTTATGGTGGTCATACAAACAATTTTTGATATTTTTAAAAAAAATCTAATAAAAAAATCATAAATAATTATTTACTTGCAAAAAAATTACTAAAAAGATGCAAATCATCTGGTCTTGTGTCCTTTGCTTATATTGAAAGTTTCAAAAAATTGTGTACTTAGGTTGGTCAAACATACACTTTATTTTTCCTAAAAATTTTGTACTACTGCATTGAAAAAATTTCACCAAATATATTTTCTTTTTTTCCAAAAAAGAACTAGTATCATAGAAACTACTTTTGATTTTATATAAATTTTGTTCTTACATATTTTTCAAATTATGTTAATAACCTATTCAAATTTCCATGTCCAGGTGCCTAACTCTATTTTTTTTAAAAAAATTGCCACTTAAGGGCCTAGTTTAGACCCCCATGATCTTGCACTAACCCATATTGTAAAAATTAAATAGGGGTCTATTCTTTATATTTTAATTTTTCAAGTCAAAATAGTAACCAAAAATCATATCTTTGGCAATTAGGGTTTCACCATAAATCTACTTATTGTGGCACAAAGTAAGGAATTTTTTTGATATTTTTATATTTTTGGAAAGATCTCATAATCTTAGTAGGGGTTTATTCTTTACATTTTTAATTTTGGGACTGAAAATATTGTAAAATAATCAAATATAGTTTGACTAGGTGAAAATAAAAAAAACTAAAAATTTCAACCTTGTGATGAGCATATCTTTTTCGAAACATCTATTTGTTGTATTATAAAATTATTTTATATTTCCTTAGACCATCTTGTTTTGCATGTTTTCACACATTTGATTGGGGCCTAAAATTTACCATTCACATTTTGATTTGGTATCTAAAATGAACCATTTTATTTTAATTCCCAAGATCTACTTATGTATGGTCTTCTCTTGCACTTTAGAGTGATCTTGAGGATCTAAAATAAGCAATATTTCTTTTCTTTTCTAGGTTTTTCTGTTGGTCTTTGTGTGTAGAGATTGAAAATTCAAAGGGTTGCAAACTCTAGTTTGGCGCTCTTCACATTGAATCAAATTGTCTTCTTAAATTTAACATTGGAAACTAGGTAACTTTGTTTTAATCAATAATGAAGCAATAATGAAAATAGTTCTCTACAAAAATTGTGTAGAAATAAAGAAATAATTCTTGATTATTCCTAGTCAAACAACATTAAATTTCAGCTTGGAGATAACTACAAAGAAATGCATATTCATATATGCCACAAATAAAGATACAACAACACTATGATGTGATGACCTATATACATGGACCTTCACCTAATATAAAGAACCTTCACATCCCTATACAAAATATTTTTCCTGTTTTAAAACTTTCACAAATAGAAAAAAACTTTTGAAATGATACAAAAAATACATTATAAAGAATAGGGAACATCTCATATTCATTAACCACTTGATACCTAGCACAAGTTGAACCCTCAAATTTTGTAGTTCAATTTGGATTTTGGAATATGCTATAGCATCTTAATCATCACTTTTCCTCTCATTTGCATTCATTTGTAACTAAAGTCTATTCTTCTCTACTTTGATTGAAATTTCATGCAACTTTTTTACCTATATGTAAAACATCATTAACTACTACATTTTAACTTTTATGTGAAAAAATTTCACATATGGGTAAATACCCATCTTACTTGTAGTTTAAAAATGTCATCTACCATGTATTTTATCTATTAAAAGGTTCATTTCCTTCTCTATATACATTTGGCATTTTTTCAAATAATTTTTTGGAAACTATTTATTGCTACATTTATCTTGCAACCATTTTTTCCTCAATTAAACTTGTTGATGCAGTTCAACAATTGAGAAACCAAAGAGGTTTTTTAATTGTTGTAGCCTCCTTTCAAAAAAAATCAACACTTAAGCAATATTTACACAAAATATCCAACACAAGAATATTCATTTGCATTCAAAGATATATTGGAAGTCTACATGTTTGAAAGATCAACAATTAAATCCTCCATGAAAGCTCCATTGGCAACAACAATCATCTATAGGAAATATTAAGAAAAAATATGCAAAGTTTCTAGAAAGTTATGGAAATGGACCAAAATTCAACAACTTCGTAAACTCATCCCTTTCTACCTATCATTTCTCCCTTATTCGTATGAATTTTATAAAATAGTTTATGGGTTTTATGTGTCTCCTTCCTAAATTTCTAGAACATTTTGAATTTATCCATTTCATTATGAAATTTGAAATTTATGTGTAGTTTAAAAAGACTAGGTCTCATAGTTATGACTTAGACAATCTCCCTCTCCCCATAAAATGCCAATCAAACATAAAAAATGTTCATTACTCCTTCTTGGGAATGGGTATCATGTATTCATCTCCTTTGATTGTTTTCCTAGGAAAAATTTAAATCTTTTCCCAAATTGACACTCAATAGCTCCTTCGTACTCCTCCACTCCCGACCACTAAGCACCATTGGAAAACATTTATTTCAATTCTTTAATTTATTCATGGGAGTTACAAAATAATAAAAAATTCATTCTCCCAACTTGGGTGTGGGACTTGGTTTCCCAAATTTAATTTGAATTTACATCAAATGCATAAACATTGCATTTAAAAATGATGCCAAAAAAAAGTGTAGAAAAGGGGGGGTGCATTAGAAATAGCTGAAGGAATGAAGGATAATTATTTCATGACTATAAGACCAACAACACACCAAAATTGAGAAAATGTAAGAAAAAATAAAAAAAATTGGTTGTGCATGATCGCCCATGCACCCAGATGCTCTTGCATCAAACACCCTGGGTAAGAAAAAATATTTCATGCATTGGAGCTCATGAGCATTCATGTGATTTTGGGTTTCCAAACCCATGTTTCCCCTTCTATATCTCTCCAATTCCATTTTTTCAAATAATCCTTGTTTTCTTTGCTTGATGACTTCCTGAATGCCACTTAATACATCGATTTATCAATACCCTTATTCTTCCTTTCAAGTAATTGTTGCACCCTTCATGTTGTGTCAAGGAAATCTGAAACACTCCCACTTTTTCCTTTCAAAAACCTCTCCTTTTGTTGATGAGCTAAAATCGGGCCTTTCCCCTTAAATTCTTGTCTTCTCCTTATGAAATCAACATGTTGTTTGTGTCTCTTGGTGCCTGTTTGTGACTTCTCTTCCATAAAATTAAATTTCTTAAAATTATCAAGAAAATTTTCTTCCTTTAATCATTGTAAAATATCTCTAAGATATTTTAAATGATTAAAAATTTCATCTAAAATAATTTCAAACTTACCAAGGAGTTGTTTTTATGCTTCATGCTCCACCATACCTTTGATATCCATGGGTATTTATGGCTCTTCTTTTACTATCCCAACTTATTTTGGATGAGAAACCAAGGCATAACACATCTCTACCGTTGGAATATTCTTTAGAAGTTGTTTCTCTAGTACTACGGATACTTTAGTATCACTATCCACTTCCTTATGTTTCTCCCTCATGGGTTTGATAACATATTTCTTTTCATCTTTGGTTATTGTATAAGTGTTGACTTCACCATCATATATGTCCTTCCTATCATATTTCCATGCCCTATCTAGAAGAATATGAAAAGCATCTATATGCAACACATTACAAATAATCTCATCTCCATAATTACCAATCTGAAAAAATGACTAGACATTGTTCATTCACCAAAATTTGATGGCCCTTTTACAACCACGTAACCCTATAGGGGTTTGGAATTTTGTTTTCTCCAAACTTATCTTCTCTACCATTTCTTGGGATACCAAATTGTCTATGCTACCATTGTCCACAATCACAATGAAACACTTTCCCCTTGCTTTGCAAATGGTTTTGAACAAACTCCTCCTTTGTACGAGTTCTTGTAGCTCCTTTTCTAGCTTTAAGAGCACTCTCCTCAGCATAAGAGCCTCTCCATCCTCTAGGTATGCTATCTCATTCTCTTCTTCAACATTTGTGGTAAATGTTCTCCCAGTCTTACTCTTCCCATCCTCTTGTTGCACTTGATGGCATTCAAATACCCTGTGTAATATCCCCTACCCTTGTAAATGATATTTTCCAATTTCCCTTTCTAATTTGACAATGTTATTTGTCAAACTAATTCAATGGTCTAATTTGAAATGATTATTATTTTATATATATGCAAATATAAACTTAGAATAATATAGAAATTTGAATACCTCAAACTACAAAACCCTTCAATATGAAAAATTACCATAAACCACTAGATATTTAGATAACCACTTATTAAAATATCAAAATATCGATTGCACCTAATTTATCACATAAAATTGGAAATTTGTCTTCAAAGAAGACTCATGAAATTTCCCCAAAAGTCACTCTCCTCGACAAATCAATTCTTGAAGCTCTAAATTGAAACTAATTAAGCTCAATAGGAATCCTAAAGTAGACCCACCAAAGGAATAGGGTTTTTGTCCAACCCTCAAAACCTTTCCAAGGGTTTACATCCTCAAAAAACAAGTTGAACCTGTAGCTCAAGCCTTTGCAATAATTCAATGAATTATCAACTCAACAATGGATGCCCAAATGCTTTCCTTATTCCTCCTTTTAAAGGCTTCATTGAAACTTCTAGAAGAATCCAAATGTAACTAACTCCAACTTCTAGAAGAGAAATTTATTTAATCAAGTGATATGACAATATTTAGTAAAAGTGACTCATAATATTTTGTAATTTCTACTTTATTTTGAATTAAATTAATCAATTAAAGTCGTCCTTTTGAAATAATATTAATTTAGGACACTTTAATCAATTAATTTAATTAAGTCACTTTACCAAAAATTTAGGGACATTATAGTCCTCCCTTCCCAGAGATTGCTTTCCTTCAAGCAATTTTCACTTGCATGTCAAAGTTGAATACCAATATCTCATATCAATCTCTAAAATACTACTTCACCCATCCACTACGCTACTCTAATATAACTATCATTCTACAACAACTTGGGAAAGGTTCCATTAATCATGTGAATTCCTGGATCCCAAATCTGAAAATCATCCTCATATAAATTGTGCATAGGAATCTCCTCCACTTGCCATTTCTTGAATTTAATCATCCAAGAACATAAAATAACTTTAGGTGCAACAATGAGAGGTCTCTCATTTGGAAACTTGGTTAAAAAGCTCTGAATAGAATTAATAGCCTCATTATACAAACTCCAAGTTCTTGTGTCATAGTTTAGCTTCACCTCCTAATTATGCCCAACAATTGCAAGTGTCTCCATGGAGTGTATCACAAATATCTGAAATAGAGTAGATACATAATCTACCAAAGATTTATCAACATGGTGAGACCCATCATGAGAAAACTCTTCAATTTATCCATGAATGATCAAAGACCAAACCAAATCTACATCACCCATATCTTCATCTACATATGGAGGAATAATACTACCGAATGATCCATAGAGTGTATGCTCCATAATTCCATCCATATCTTTGATGTGATCCTTCAAATGACTCTTCAAAAGAGGAGCCTTATGAACCTCATGATGCAAATTAGATACCCAAACAAAATTTTAATACCTATTCTCTTGTTCACACACATCTACATATTCTTCTTTCTTCCTATACTCAAGAGGCTCATCCCTTGTATAATCCATCTCCATTTCTTCTTACCTTGAAATAATTAGTGATCTAAGATAGGCTTCACTTCAATATCTTGATTGATCTATATGATTGAAGTGTTCCTTGATTCCTTCTAGATGTTGTTTTGCTTGGATAGCTAATAACTTTTCCTTACTGTCTTTTTGTAACCATCCATCATGATGGCACCTTCAAATTTCACAAATTTGAAATGCCCATAATGAATTTTTTTCTCTAAACACTTAGAAATGCACCTGAAAAATCTTCCCCAGTGACCTATTTTGGAGGGTCATAATTCGGATCTAGTTGAATTTCATGTCAAAACCCTTGGTAAGTGTATTCATTTGACACATGTGAACATGTGTGTCTGATTTTAGCTTCTCATGATGAGTTTTGACATGATTTTGAAATGCAAAGATGGAGGGTTTTGGGACTATTTTGTTGTTTGCAAACTCTCAGTCCTGTGAAGTGGCCTCTTGTTCATATTGATATTTCGTAGCTGGATTATTTTCAAGAAAAATGGATTGGTTCCCTTCATTCCACTCACATTCATATTCTCCCTGGTTTGGTTTCAAAGCCTTGGGATCAAGTTTGATATTTTTACCAAGTCAAAAGAAAATGTAGTTTGTGTTGCAAGTATGAGCAAGTTTGTTGGTGTTGTCATTAATGTTGTCATTGATGTCAACACAGTTCAGTTTGCTATAGATTGTGCATGTATAGTTGAGATGTAGTGAGTACATGGAGCTATCCTTATGATGTTGCAGATGTGCTGAAATGATGGGTTTCCAAGTGCTTTTGAGAAAATTAATGAAGATAGAAGTCAATGTTATGAAAGTGTTCAAAATTATGCTCTGGTATGTGCTCCAAAATTCTCTAGTGTTGATCCTATGATTTTATAGATATGAAGAGTTTTTTTTATAGTTCGATGGTGATATGTACTAATTTGTAGCTTTTCGTTTAATGTAATGTGAAAATTGTGTTCACTCGTGTGTGAACTATTCTAGCAAAGTTGATCTTTTGTGGACTAGGAGAAATGTTTTTCCTCCACAATCCTTCATTGTTCTATTTCAGATCTTATGGATCTAGAATGTGTCTTATAATGGATTTCTCTGGGTTCTAGAAAAGATGCTTGTGGTTTGATGATCCAGAAGTTGAGTTTCAAAGTTGTATATGTTTGCACAGTTTGGATGGACTGATGGAAGGAGTTTGTTATTTGAAGGTTGCTACACTTGCTATAGATGTATCTAAAGGAACCTAAGATGTGTTCTCATGCATAATGAAGCATGTTGCATCATCTATGTGTCATCTTCTTGTTGGAAAGCATGTACATCAATATTCATTTGTGTTTTCATTAGGTTTGGCCAACCTGGTGTTTACACTTCATGTGAAGAATTAAATTTAATTAAGGAAGTGTGTGGTTGATTCGAGATATTATATTTTGGGTCTTGGTTAAGTGTTTAATTGGTCCACTCTCATTCCTTTCCATCGCAGGAATGTTGAGTTGCCAACCTAATTTGAATTTATAAAATGAAGCTTTTGTGGCCAACCTTAGAGAAATTTTATAAGGTTGAAGATGGTATAAATTCAAGTCAAATTTCAAAGAATTGGATGTTGCAAAGTAACAAAGTAAGCCACAAATAAAAGAGCAGAAGTGTGTGAAAGTGAGTTGAGGAAGCAGTATTTCATTGTGTTAGATTCCTAAAAGTAGTGAGCTAAAGGTTTATGCAATCTTCTGATCAAGGCTGTGGATGTGTGTAAATTGTTGTGGCAGATATTTTGTTTTCTTTTGTATTAGTAGGCAATGAGCCTCCCTATTGGACAGTGATTCCTTTCTATAGGTAGTGAGCCTTTGTATTTGGTTTTTCTATCTCTTTATATTGTGAGCTAATCCTCACCATGGTTTTTTCCTCATTGGGTTTTCCACATAAAATATAGTGTTCTCTATATTGATTTTGCTTTTTGTTATCTACATTTCATGTTCATACTTAATAACAAAACAATGTCGTTGTGAAGTTAATAAGTGTTGAAGTTTTGAGTTTAATTTGGTGACAAATTATTAACCCCCCTTCTTAGTCATCCTATTCCTTTTAACAATTGGTATCAAAGATTTTGTTCCTTGGTGTAGAGCTTAACCACTTAAGGAAGATTTGATGGCACATAATTTGGTGATCCCTATGTTCGATGGATCTGATTATAGTGACTATAAACTTCATATGAGAGGATATATTATTTCTCTTGGTTACAAGACTTGGAACGCTATTGAGACAAAGTATGTTGCTTTGACAAGTGGTCTTACTACTACATATGAGGTTTCTACTTATGAGGAGAATGAGAAGGAAAGGTATGTTATTTTTAGTGCTCTATCTAAAACTGAGTAAACTAAGGTTCCTTCTTTGGACACTGCTTATGAAGTTTGGAAGAAGTTGGAAGATCTTTATGAAGGAAATGATAGAGTGAAATTGACAAAGAAGCTGACAACAAAGCGTAGATATGAGAATTTGAAAATGGAAGAAGGTGAAGATTTTGCAAGCTATTTCTAGAGGGTTGAACTTGAGACATCATTTAAAGCAACAAAGACTAAGGATGATCTAGATAGTGATGGTTCTAATGAGTTGGAAGTTAATTTTACCATAAATTTGAAGAAAGTTACTAGTAAGTCTAAAGGTATGTTTCCCTTTAAATGTTTTAGTTGTGGTAATACTGGTCATTATGCTTCAAGATGTCCTAATACAACTATACATAAGAAGAACAAGGATCACAAAGATAAGGATGGAAAGGATAAGAAATATAAGAAGTTGTATTATGTTAAAGAAGAAGCCATAATCTCTGATGAATCTGATTATGAGGGTGATTATAGTGAGTGCTTGTTTTTAGCTTTGGAGAATAAATATGTATCTGTTAACCCTAGAAAATGTGCAAGAAAGAATGTTCTAGAGAACAAAAAGAATGAGATGGAAGGTACTTTGGTCATCGCATTTCATGCTAGATAGGATGAAGACTACTAGATTATTGGAAGTGGATGCTCTAATCACATGACCAAAGATAAAATTAAGTTCACTAAACTTGAAAAGCATGATGGTGGTTTGGTCATGTTTGGTGATGATTCAGGAGAAAATATTGTTGGAAAAGGTTCAATTAGTTTTGACGGAAGTCACAACACTGATAATGTATATTATGTAAAGGGTTTGAGGCATAACCTTTTGAGTGTTGGAGAAATGTGTAGTAATGGTTTTAAACTTGTGTTTCAAAATAATTCCTGCAAAATTAGAAAAGGATATGGAGATATGGTTGTTGTTGGAAGGAGAACTCATGGAAACATCTATCAGCTTAAGGGTGTTGATGGTCAGTGCCTAGTATCTCAATGCAATGAAAGTTGGTTGTGGCGTCAGAGAATGGGACATGTAAAATTTGATAATCTAGTAAGGATTAGTTCAAGAGATGTTGTCTGAGGTCTACCTAGAATAACAAAGCCTACTAATACTATTTGCAAAAGTTGTCAATTAGGGAAATAGAGAAGATGTGGTTTTAAGGGAAAAGAGCAATCTACTACTGGAATGCTAGAATTAATTCATACTGACCTCTATGGTTTGATTAGAACATGAATCTTAAATGGTGATAGGTATTTCATGCTCCTTATTGATGATTATTCTCGAATGACATGGGTTTCTTTTCTTAGAGAAAAGACTCAAGCTCTAGATCAGTTTAAGGTGTTCAAGGAAAGAGTGGAAAATGAAGTGAACCTAAGAATCAAATGTTTGAGATCTGATAGAGGTGGAGAATTCACTTCTAGTGAATTTAATACATTTTGTGAAGATCATGGCATAAAAAGATAGTTTTCTGCTCTAAGAACCCCTCAGTAGAATGAGGTATTTTAGAGGAAAAATCAGACGGTATAGGAAGTTGCAAGAACCATGATGAAAGAATCAAATGTACTAGATGTGTACTGGAGAGAGGCAATACACATTGTTTTTTATGTTCTTAATAGAGTTCAAATTAGAGGCAACAACACAAAGACTCCTTTTGAGTTATGGACTGGTAAGACTCCTACTGAAGTACTTTAAGATATTTTGAAGCAGATGTTACATTAAAAGAGATGATTAAAATCTTGGAAAGTTTGATGCTAGATGTGGTGAAGGGATTTTTCTTGGGTACTCTATTACTAGCAAAGCATACAAATGCTTCAATAAAATATTGAGGAAGATTTTTGAGAGTGCTAATGTGAAAGTTGACGAGGACATACAAAAACCTATTGAGATAAGTGAAGTTGAACCTGATGATCCTATCTGTGGACTTGTACCTAAAGAGAATAAGGAGAAGGAAGAAGAAAAAGAACAGATTGAAGAAGAAGAAGAAATCTCAGAACCTACTATTAAGACTCCTAAGTATGTGCAGAAGAATCATCTTGAGGAATAGATAATTGGAGATAGGAGTGAAGGTGTAAAGACAAGAAGTAAAGTAGAAGCTAAGGTAAATCTGTGTTTACTCTCTAAAATAGAACCTAAATCTGTGTGTGAAGCATGTGAAGATGAGAGTTGGGTTAGAGCTATGAAAGAAGATTTGCAACAAATAGAAAATAATTAGACATGGGAATTAGTTCCTAGACCTGTGAATAAGAATGTAATTGGTTCAAAATGGGTGTTCCAAAATAAGTTGAATGAAAATGGTGAATTTCTAAGAAACAAAGCAAGACTAGTATGCAAGGGATACTCACAAGTGGAATGAATAGATTTTCAAGAAATATTTTCCCTTGTGGCTAGAATGGAAGCTATTAGGATGTTTTTGGCATTTTCAACCCACAAGGACTTCAAAGTATATCAGATGGATGTCAAGTCAACTTTTTTGAATGGTGAATTGGAGGAAGAAGTGTACATGGAACAACTTGAAGGATTTGAATTATTTGAAAAATTGGATATGGTATGTAAGTTGAAGAAGGCATTGTATGGACTGAAGCAAGCTCCTAGAGCTTGGTATGCAAGATTGGATAGATACTTGACACAACAAGGATTTTACAAAGGCTCTGCTGACAACAATATTTACTTCAAAGTGCAAGGTAACAAAATGTTGATAGTGGTAGTTTATGTTGATGATATCATCTTTGGTGGAAATGAAGTCATGTGTAAAAGATTTCTAGAAGAAATGTGAAAATAATTTGAAATGTCCATGATTGGTGAGTTGAATTTATTTCTTGGTCTTCAAGTAAATAAAACCGATAAAGGGATATTCATTTCACAATCAAAATATGTGAAGGAGCTGTTGAAGAAGTTTGGAATGGATGACTCCAAACCAATTAGTACTACTATGGTAATCAGATGTAAGTTGAGTAAAGATGATGAATCTGCTAAAGCTTATCAGAGCAAATACAAATCTATGATTGGTGGGTTGTTGTATCTTATTGCTACCAGACCGGATATTATGCATGTAGTATGTTTAGTTTCCAAATTTCAAAAAAATCCTAAAGAGGCACATGTGACATCTATAAAGAGGATATTCAGATATCTTAAAGGTACATCAGATTATGGCTTATGGTATCCTAAGGGTGCTGATTTCACCTTGAGTTATTATACCAATGTAGATTAGGTTGGTTGTGTGGATGACCATAAGAGTAACAGTGGAGGTGCTTTCTTTCTTAGCGGAAGATTGGTTTCTTTCCTGAGTAAGAAATAGGACTCCATTTATTTATCCACTACAAAGGGGGAATATATTGCTGCAACATCCTACTACACATAGGTTTTGTGGATGAAGCAAACTCTGAAAGACATTGGAGTGATATGTGATGAGCCTATTACTATTTTCTATGACAACACAAGTGCTATAAATATTTCAAAGAATCCGATGATGCATTCAAGAATAAAACACATATCTATTAGATATCATTTCCTGAGAGAGAAGGTGTTGGAGAATGAAGTCAGGTTGGAGTATGTGTCAACAAAGGAACAAATTGTAGATATATTTACTAAGGCTCTTCCGAAAGATACTTTTGAGTATCTTAGGGAGAGGTTGGGGGTCATTGGCCCGTCGAACTAGGCACACATGAAGGTGCATCAGTCTAGTGAATTCACATATTCTTCATTTATCTTGACTAATGAATGGGTCTACTTTGTAGGGGGAGTAGAAAAGTATTTCATTGTTGCAGTATGGGTGTACTTCTAATGGGGAGTAATCGAAGCCTTTGATCTTTTCCATTGATGTCAAAGGGGGAGAGAATGTCATGTGAAAAATAGTAAGAAAAGGAAGAAAAGGTGTTCTCCTAGAATATTGTGCAGGTTGTTGTCTTTGATGGTTTTTCACATCATGTGTTGGCACCAATGACAAAGGGGAAGACTGTTGCAAGTATGAGCAAGTTTGGTGGTGTTGTCATTAATGTTGTCATTGATGTCAACATAGTTCAATATGTTACAGATTGTTCATGTATAGTTGAGATGTTGTTGAGATGTTTTAAGTACATGGAGCTATCCTTATGATGTTGTAGGCGTACTGAAATGATGGGTTTCCAAGTGCTTTTGAGAAAATTAATAAAGAGAAAATCCAATGTTATGTAAGTGTTTAGAATTGTTCTTTGGTTTGTGCTTCGCATTTCTCCTATGTTGATCCTATGCTTGTGCAGATTTGAAGAGTTATTGTTGATAGTTTGATGGTGATATATACTGATCTGTAGCTTTTGGTTTAATGGAATGAGAAAATTGTGTTCACTGGTGTGTGGCTTATTTTGGTAGAGTTGATCTTCTATGGACTGGGAGAAATGTTTTTGCTCCACAGTACTTTGTTTTTCTATTTTAGATCCTATGGATTTAGAATATGTCTTATAATGGTGTTCTCAGGGTTCTGGCAAAGATTATTTTGGTGTGGTAATCTAGAAGTTGAGTTTCAAAGTTGTTGTATGTGTTTGCACAGTCCAGATGGACTGATGGAAGGAATTCATTGTTTGAAGGTTGCTACACTTCCTATGGATGTATCTGAAGGAACCTAAGATGTGTTATCATGCATAATGAAGTGTGTTGCATCATCTACATGTCATCTTCTTATTCAAAAGAATGTACACCAATGTTCGTTTGTGTTTTCATTAGGTTTGGTTGATCTGGTGTTTACACTTCATATGAAGAATTAAATTTAATTAAGGAAGCATGTGGTTGATCCGAAACATTATTTTTTGGGTCCTAGTTAAGTGTTTAATTGGTCCACTCTCATTCCTTTCCACCGCGGGAATGTTGAGTTGCCAACCTAATTTGAATTTATGAAATGAAGCTTTTGTGGTCGACCTTGGAGAAAGTTTTTAAGGTTGAAGATGGTATAAATGCAAGTCGAATTGTGAAGAATTGGATGATGAAAAGTAATGAAGTAAGCCACAAACAAAAGATCAGAAGTGTGTGAAAGTGAGCTGAGGCAGCAGTACTTCATTGTGTTAGATTCCTAAAAGTAGTGAGTTGAAGGTTTCTACAATCTTCTAATCAAGGTTGTGTATGTGTGTAAATTGTTGTGGTGGATCTTTTTTTTTCTTTGGTATCAGTAGGCAAAGAGCCTCCCTGTTGGACAGTGAGTCCTTTCTATAGGTAGTGAGCCTTTGTATCTGGCTAGTGAGTCCTCTTTTGGGCAGTGAGCCTTTGTATTTATTTTTTCTATCTCTTTATATTGTGAGCTAATCCTCACCATGGTTTTTCCCTCATTGGGTTTTCCACATAAAATTCGATGTTCTCTATGTTGATTTTTCTTTCTGTTATCTGCATTTCATGTTCATACTTAATAACAAAATAGTGTGGTTGTGAAGTTAATAAGTGTTGAATTTTTAGTTTAATTTGGTGACAAATGATTCACCCTCTGCCCTCTTAATTTCCCTATTCCTTTTAACATTTTTTTTTGTTTTTACATTTGCATTCCCAGAATGTTTCAAGGAGTTCAACTTTGACCCCTAATATCTTGTGAAGAATGTGGATTGAAGGAAAGCCCTCTTGCACACATACTCAGAAGACCTAAATGATCCAATATTTCCAGTGGTAGCTTCCTAGGAGGTGATTTGATATTTTTTCAAGGAGGTGATTGGTAAGCCTTAATTGGTTTTGGACAGGTGTAGTTGCAGAAAAGTTTGAGTGATCCACTTTGGCATTGAATATCACACCTCAAGATTTGTTTTGCCAAGTCATTTGTTGCACTGAATTCCTGGGTCAAATTTCTGCATGACTATGAATTTTCATGGCTCCAAGAGGTTGTTTGACTAGTTTTCTAGGGCAATTCCAGAGGCCACTTGACCTATTTTGATCATAGTGCAAATATGATAGAAAGCAAATTTTAATGACAACCCAATTCATTTTTTCACCTCAGATGTATTCAAAGGCAGCTTCAAATCAATTTAGCATAACAAATTATTTCAAAATGATTTTTTTTTAGTTGGGCCCAGAAGAGGACTCAACATGTGCATGCAAATGAAGAAGTATTGCAGTGGAAGCCAGATGATGATGCTAGAATTATTGATGAAGTTTATATGGAATACATTTCAAATTGACAAAAACTCATCAAGTATTTTGTGTCTTCTTGGCAACATGAAAATAGAGAATAGATGACTGGATTCTTATACAAGTTGATTCAGAGCTGGTACTTTTTCCGAGTAAAGTCTTACAACATCAAGATCAAAATTTAAATATTGAGAGTCAAATTTCAGCAAATAAGCAATATATTGGCTATTGGCTATTGCATTCAATCAGGGACAATTTACATTTATAATAAGAAAATAGAACAATGTCTTTTTCATGGGTATCAAAAGTGAGTTACTGACATAACATTTTGTGGTGATCAAGTGAGCCTTTTAGCAAGTACAAGCTTAGATGGCTATGTTTTCATTAGGAGAATTGAAGAATCAACTAGCTAAAGAATTTGAAATAAAATGGAATAAATTGTTTTATATTGTAAGAAGCCTTGAGTCTTGAGGCTTGCTGGTATGACTGTCAACTATGGTATGTACAAAGGGAGGTGGTTCTAAAGCTGAAAATGGGTTCAAAAGCAACTCTATTGTTAATATCAACTTAATTCATTTATCTCATTATGAAAGCATCTAAATTTAAGCTCTCAACAAGGGTTTGAGGTTAGAAAGTCCAGTGCTTCAAAATTTATTGAAGATAGAAATATGCTTTATGGAACAAGAGGTATTGAACAAGGGAGTAAAGAAAACCTCCTCATTAAGGATGATGTGCCAATAGTGAAATCTATATGTGATAAACTAGAGGAATCAGATGATAGGATTTGAAAGTCAGTCTTGGATACCTCATGAATATAGGGCATTGAGCATGGCACAAAATATCAACAAAGGTTGATGGCAGCTGGATTTGTGAAAATTTTCCAAGATATTATTGATAAGAAGGTGGTGCAATGCATTCATATCTTGAATATTTTTTATGTTAAAATATTTTCATCCAAAACTTCCCAATAGTGGGAATGATGACTATGAGCTAGATTTTATGAGGAAGCAAAACATGGCCAAGTTACTGAACAACTTGTGGAAATTCCCATTGATCATAAAATTTATGATATGGTTGAAAGTGGAGAAATCCTAGGAACATGGTTGCACATCTTGGGAGGCCTATTTTACATTGCAAAGCATTTTTTACATAGGTACAAAAGTCTAATGTTGGAGACATCTTTGACTTGATGCCTAGTGCGAGAAAATCCAATGAATTATTCTCTACACAAGGGGAGATCACGGTTGAAGTGAAGGCCAAAGAAAAAATTGATGGAGAATCCAATGCATGAAGCAATGCCTCTTGAGATGGCAAGTGGATTTGCATTGTAGAATATTGGCAGAGACTAGGCATTGTTTGCAAGGTAGGGGAAGCCATTTGTACAAGCCAAGGAATTCAATCAATGTTGCAAAGGAAGTTTTTACATAGTGAAAACATATTCTAATTTCTTGAGGAATTTTATTTCAGCGCTAGTGCGCTAATGTTATCCATCTCAAGTTCATTATGAGGCAGAACGATAGGGAATTCATGATACATTGTATGCTCAGCCAAATTTTGTTGGGTGATATTTCATTCACATGGCCTCAATGAAAAGGAGATAGTATGGAGTGTTCACTATTGTACATGCTTGCTCAATCATCACCATGATCATAGAAAATGCAACAAATCAAAGCTAGGGAAAAGTTTGATCGAACGGTTCTAGTGTAGGAGGCAACATGGGTGAATATCCACCCCATCTCACCAACCCTACCATATTAAAATAATAGTTTCCAAATTCTAGCAAGGTGTGTGGGCTATTGCCATGTGGCTTGTGGTGGTCCCAAAAGGAAGTGAACAAAGCACATTAAAATATAAATTGTGAAGGGTTTTTAAGTGGTCAATAAATTTTAAAAGGACTTCACCATTTTCTACAGTAAAATCTTTTAAATGTGCCTGATAAAATTTGGGGCTTTTATTTTTAATAAGCAATGGTGAAAATGTAATGTAAGATGAAAAGTAATAAGAGCACGGGGGGAAAAGATTAAAGTGGTCCAATAAATTTTTATGGAAAAACTTTTGTGTTGGGAATTAAAAAGTGAAATACCGGTAAATATTTTTAATAGCCTCAACATAAAATGCGCAAAATCCTTCATGTTCAAAGGTAAAGCATTAAAATATAAAATGCAAGGTGGGGTTCCCGGTGAAATTGTTAAAAGTTTTCACATAAAACAATATTCTTTGTTGCAAGTGAAGTAAAATAAGAGATGCACGGGTAAGGAGCTTTCACCAATAAAATATTTTTTGTTGTTGGGTGAAGGTAAAGGATAAATGCACAGGAATTTTTTTTCTTCAATTGTGGAAAGATAAAAAGAGGAAAAATGGGGCTTTCATGGGAAAAAAAGAAACAGATTTAGTTGCAGGTAAAACATAGGTGGGAGACAAGGCAAAGTGTAAAGTGGATTTTTAATGGTGGAGATGCAGTTTTATGATCAAAGGGAAGCAATGCTACCAGGTGTCTTCCACAGATTGATTTTAGGGCTGCTTCTTCTTCTTCATATTCTCATTCTTTCTCATTTTCTAGGGGGGTCCAATTTTTGAAAGTTCTACAAGGTAGGCAGAAGCTCTAAATAAATTGTAAAGTTAGGGTAAAATATAACTGTTGGTCATTAGTCTGAGAGGTTTTTTGTGTTTTGAATCATGCTTCATGAATATATTTTATCCAATGACAATCTCCATGATTGAGATGTAATACTTTTAAAATTCAATAATCAAGGGTTATCTGAGTTTTTCATGCACATTTGTTGCATTTGAGTTGCATTTTTTATTTCCTTTTGTTCAAAGAATGGAGTAATTGTTTCAATGAATGTAATGGGAGTATTGTGTTTCCAGATGGATTTCTATGAATGGTCATTTGATAAATCTTTAGTGGTCTTGTTAGAGATCTTCAAAACATGTTTAACATTACAGGATGAGATCCTAGTTATATGACTCCATAGCCCTTCTCTTGGCACTAGTCAATCCTTGTGCATCTTCTCTTTTTAGTTTGTTCCCAAATCTTAAAATATAAATAAACCATTCAATTCTATTTTTCCTATTTTATTCATTGCTTGTATCTACCATGTTCTCCATGCTAGTTAATGAAATTTTCCCAATATCTTAGCCAATGTTGAATGATATTTCATGTTTCTAGGCATATTCTTGTGAGAGTATTATCAGTTGAGTGATACCCTATTGAGTGTGTGTGTGTGTGTGAATGTTTAGGTGTTGCTACACCCCCTAGGTCCTACAAAGCCTGAAGTGTAGGGGAAATGTGTTTCAATCTCATTTCCTTTTTTTGGCCAAATCGACACTAGATTTGAGCATGAAATGTGGCTTATTTCTAAAATTTAGTGGATTTTTTGATTTGGGAACCAACACATCACACATATTTTGTGTCTTCTTAACATCCTCCATCGTAGTATGTATGAAATAAAAAACTTGGTGGCTTGAATCCACAATGCATTTCACATGTTTAACACACCAAACTTGAGTGCTAACATTGGAAGACTCTATAACATTATCATATTCATGTGTAAGGGTTGCCAACTCATGATTCTGCAAAGATAAGGGACTACTATTCCAAATTAGAAAATTAGGACTTGCTTCATGCCTTTGTATAGTTTACTCCACTTGTAGAAGATGCAAGTAATTCTCCTTTTTTTGGATCTTCAGTCTCCAACTCATCACTTTACTGAAATGAATTTTTTTTTCTTTCCTCACTATTTATCTCTACTTCTTGACCAATGTAGCATTGTTGTTCAACCCTTTCTAGAACATATGTAAGCTGAAAATCACCTTGTAGCAATTCATCTTTCATCTCTTCCTTCTTTTCTTCTTTCCTTCTCACAACTTCTTCTCATAATTTCTTCTTCTTCTTTTGGTCCACCTTAAAATTAATTGAAGGTGAGAACATCTCAAATTTTCTTAGAAAGAGAGTGATATTCATTAAACTTGGTGCAAATATAACCATTAAACATAGTTGCATCCATAGTTCCAATGTAGAAGACAAATCAACCAACTGTTGAAATCTGATATGCAGTTGTTAACACCACAAGTTGGTAGGATCAAAGATCTAATACCACTATAAAATACTCTACTTATTCTTCCTAATTTTTTAGTTTAGACTGTTTGACATTTTTTCAAACACTTGGCATGCAACTAAAGAGTTATAATGTTCTAAGTGTTCACTTGAAATTTTGATGAGATTTTTTATTGTTTTCAGTTTGGTTTTTGTAAAGCAATTGCATATAATGATAGCAAATAAACATAGATTGAAAAAAAATGGAAGAACACACACATCCACCTCTTATTTCTCCAAATAAATGAGGATTTACAATAAGAATCAAAACTAATACAATTTTGATATGAAAATAAGAACAAATGTAACTTTGATCTAACTTATATCAAAACTGAAATTATAATGAAATGTATAAACTATTATCCTCATGCACAATACAATTATATTCATATCTAAAGATGATGTCTCAACACCAAAATATGGAATATGGTGCCATTTGAGAAATGATGAAGGTGATTTTCCAAAGGTGGAAGGTACAAATGCTCTCAAGAAGGTAAGATATGCAATGAAACTTTGAAAGAAGCTTCAATAACACACTAAAATTTGGGTATAGAATTTCTCTTTCAAACCCTAGGTGCAAAATGATGAAATCCTTCAAATTATGCAATATCCATGTCACCAAAAATCATATAAAATAATTTGGAGTTGATAAATATTTGAAACCACTTCCAAAAGCCTTCAAAAATAGCCAAACCTAGTCACCTCAATTTAGATTTTTTTTATAAAATGATTTGGCTACCAAAAATGCCAAAAACTCCAAAATAAGAGTTAAAACCCTAGCACCCAGCAATAGAAAATGATATCAGCAAATAACTTGGAAAAATTGGCAACAAAACTCTCCCAAGTTGTCACAAACCCTATCCACCCAAGAAGAATAAAGAAATATGCAATGAACAAACCCTTTCTTAGTTGATAACAACTCAGATCTATAAATATATGTCTTCAATCTATAAAGAAACTTCAAACCCTAGTTGGTTGAAGCTACAAAATGATATAAAACTTGTAAATGTGTTCAATGATGAACCCTGGGTGGATTCATTTCTTAAAGTAGAGTTGGGTTTTCATCCAGTCTACTAATTTTTGAAGGTTTTTTTCCTTAGAAATAGCTGAAACTATAATACACAAGATCTCCAAAATTCTCTAATATAAAATAGTAAAACCATGATGTTCAAATGACTTTCTCTCATCTCTCTTTAAAGGCTCAGATATGTCTTCTAGAAGAATCCAAAATAACCTCCTTAAATCTTCTAGAAGCATAGTTTATATAATAAAGTGACTTTATAATATTCAATAAAGTAACTTTATAATATTTAATAAAGTAACTTTATAATTTTTAATAAAGAAACTTTATAATTTTTAATAAAGCAACTTTACAATTTTTAATAAAGAAACTTTATCATTTTTAGCCGACAGGTTATATATATTGTGAATGCACTTTGAGGGAAAACCTATCTCATGCTTGAAATATATTTTAACTTGTCATGAAATAGATTCAACTTTTTGTTAAAAGTTTTCACAGCTTTTCCCACATTCATTGTCTCATGCATGAAAACCCATTAGAGCCATTTTAACCACCACCAATCCACTCAACACGGAGGCCAAGATATAAAGGCAAGTCATATATTTGAGACTTGTCTTGACCTTCGTAGCCCCAAAATTCGCTCACAAGGCCTATGTGGCCCAACTTCCCTGATGGAACCTTAATTCTTATGTCCCATCTTAAACCCTTGTTGTATTTAAAAGGGTTTTAGGATTTGTTTCCTTGGAATCAAATGAGTGTTCTATTTTGTTGTTGAATCCCTATTACTTGTTGCCAGTCGCTATTTTAAATATTTTCTCTTAGGCAGTTGGTTCCCTCATCATGAGTTTAGAAAGCTTTGTTATAAATATTTTGGGGTTGTTAATTTTTTTATCTATTGTATCATCCTAGGAGGTCCCCTCCATTAAAATAAATTATTGAGAACTTTCCTAAAAGTTTTCACTTAAGTTCAATTAGCCTTAAGTCTTTATCACTCATCGTTGATCACTTTTGAAATGTATGTTTTAAATTAGCAAAGAGTGATGAGGTAATATCTTTTAATATCACTCATTGCGAATTGATCCTTGAACATTTGATTGTAATTAGTGACGTACAAGGTTCTTAAGAGATCATGTATTGCTAATATTTTTTGAATTCTTAAAGCTGTAATAGTGATAAGCGATGACCTCTCACTTTATGATCATAGTTACATCACTCATTGCCAATATGTTGTGAAGAGATTGTTTGCAAGTAGTGATGAGCGAAGTGATGAGTTCCCAATTGTATCGCATCTCACGTATTTTTTTTAAGCACTAAGGTTATGATTAGCAATGAGCGATATGGTCCCTTATGAGGATTTTTCTCTCACTAACTTGCCTACATCCTATTTGTGATATCTTTTGTGTCATTGATTGTTATGTAGGTGTATGTGTCAAACTATGGTGCTTACATCTCTTGTCGCTAATGGAAGTCAAGATGAAAAGTTGAACTAGTGAGGAGTGATGGATATGGATGAGATTAAGAAACCAGCCTTAGATCTAAAGGGTTGAGATTTTGTCGCATGAGGCACTTGCATCGCTGATAAAAATGGACAAGAACAAAATGAATCAGGGATTGGCGACAACTACTACATGAATAGGAAATGTGGTGAAATCCTAAGGATTTTGTATAAAGCAAAAAGGAAGGTAGCGAGGTGGATTATTGACCATTGATACAATTCTAAAGTTGAAGGATCAATGATCAAGGTTTAAAATTGAACGACTAATTGTTAGTTCTCTCACACGAGATTACTATCAAATATTAATGGTGACATGTTCCCCTCTCGATCATAACCAAAAGTAGATATTTAGTTTATTGTGCATCCTAATTCACTGGCTGGTGGAAAGAATACCAGAGACTGAAGAATTTGAAGGAAATCTCCAAAAATTATCTACAACTAAAGTGACACAATTTTCATCAAGGTAAGAAAAACTAATACTTCTTTTTAAGGTAGTAAGGTGAATGCCCTCGAAAGCTAATAATAAAATTGGTGGAAAGTGCAATTTAGTCTTTTTGGATGATTTCAATTTGATAATTGAGTACTATCTAAATTGTGAAGAAAGGTGTCTTGTTCAATAGTAGAGTTTTATCCTATCATAATTGTGAAGGGTTTTGTTTGGATGTAAGAAATTATAAACCCTAGTCTCCATTTGCATTACAAACATGAGTGACCCAGAGCCTAGTGAATCTAGTGTTAGAACGGAAAGGAAACCAAAGAAAAATAGGGTCAAAGGACTTAAAACTCAACATGCTTCAACTGAAGTTGAGTCCAAACCAGTAGCTATGTCTAACCCTTTCCTCGGTAACCCTGTAGCTTCCACAAGGTCCAAAAGTGCAAAGAAGGAAACAAAAAATATTATGCAAGAAACTTTTGGAGGTATCAAAGAGGGAGGGTCACGAATTAGTAAAATTCCCACAAGACAAGTTGTTGTTACCACTAGGTTGATTGATAGTGTTGGCGAAATTGGTGATAAATCCCAACCCTAGAGTGGATGACAATTGTTTCGGTATGCTTTCAATGGGAAAAATTATAGTAAGCCTACATGCTATTTATGGGGATTGAACTTAGGAAATTTAGTGGTTCCAAATGTGTTTTTGGAAGTTGATTTAATGATGGAGCTAGCAAGGCACTATGACCCTACTAAAAGGAAAATCAAGAGTGAGAAGAGTGATATAATTCTGGAGGTGACAAAGGATAAAATGGTGGATGTGTTTGGTTTGAATCCCAATTACACTACAAAGTCCAGGCGTGATGACTTGTATGTTGAATATGAAGGGAGAAAATTTGCATACATAGAAGCGATACTTGGGCGACATAGAAGGAGCAAGAAAAAATTCACTGTTCAAGATACTAAGCCTTTTGAGTGTGAATAATTTGAAGATTATTTCAAAAAAACTTATTATTGTCTTAACCAAGTGCTAGCTCAAGATTTTGAGGTTAGAATAGCCCCTTATTTGGTGGTGATGGTGGAAAATATACAAGAATATAGTTGAAACATTGGTTTTGATTATGCTAATTTTGTTGCTCAACAAATGCATGAGGATTTTCTCAATTTGAAAAAGGAAGTGTTCCCTCTATCTTTCCTAGATTATTCCTTACTGATGTACATTCTCTTATGGGAAGGAGATTATGAGTGGAAAAGGAAACTAAATTTGAGGGTTATGGATAGTGAAAATAAGGCCATCCCTACGAAAATTTGGACATACATTAGGGATCAAGATTGCTCCAATTCCAACTACATCTTGTTTTCCAATGTTGTAGGACATGGTATCTTAGATTCATTGGGTGTGGCACCTAGATTCAAACTTTCTCTAGACATCAGAAGTGTTATGCACCCAAAGGATATACAAGGCTCTATAGCAACATATAATTGGGATGACTGGTTTGTACACTTTGAATATACTTTGATCAAGGTTTATGGAGTTAAAGTGGCACCCCATTATTTACCCTTGTATGTCTCAGACAGATTGGCTTTCATGGAGCTCATGTGGCAAATGGATGTTATGGATTATGAAATGTTTAGAAAGGAAAAAAAGGGCTCTGTGGTATACCCCTAATATTCGTTTGCTTATTTTAAGGTCACTACCCTCGAAGGGTATGAAAAATTAGGCACTATGGTGAATAATCTCATAATTCCTATCGATGAGGTTAGATTTTTTTATCCAAAAAGATTTGTGGCAGGAAGGAGAAGACAAAAGAACTTAGGCATCATACATCATGATTTTTTCTATAGAGATGATGTACTAAGGAATCTAATAAGTGATGAGGCTGTTATGGTTAGGAAAAAGGAATGGACAACTATGGAAAACCTTGAGGAGAAGATTATGAAAAAGAATGCCTTCTACATCTGTCCATACAATGAAATTGCAAACCACTTGGAGAGGGCCTTTACTATGATAAGGGACTATCAGTCTGGTGAATTTAAAATAAAAGTAAAGGAGGCTATAGATAGAGCCCAGGTCCTCTTAGAGCAACAACGATGGAAACAAGAAATGGATATCCCAAAACGGCTTGAAGATGTTCAAGAGGTCAAGGAAGAACAAGTGGCAGAACATGTGCTAGGAAATGAGGAAGTTGAGCAGAAATTTCTCCTTCCTCATATTAAGGAGACTCATAGTTTAGATGTTCCTCCTGATAGGATTAACCAATGGCAATATGACAGAGAAAATGATGATGATCCCATAATTAGAGAGTGTGATGAATTTTTGGCTAATGATAAATTTGTGCAGACTAAAGAGTTTCAAGAGTTGATGATTTAGCAGTGGAGTAAGGAAATAAAAGAGAAATAAAAGAGAAACTAGAAGCAACTTGAGTCAATGTTGAACCTTCTCATTAGGAGGAAGCTGAGAATTTAGAGGAAGAGAATATTAAGGCTGAAATTGAAGCTATTACTCCCACTGAAGCTTGAAGAATTGTTAAAAATAGTGGAATCATGTTATTTCCAAGATGTACTATCACAACTGCCATAGCATATGATGTAGTTAGAAGAGATCCTCAATCTTTGATATCTGAAGATTAGCTTGAGAATAAGGTATTTGGTTCCGGATATAGTCCAAAGTTGCATACCCTTGCAATTTGTTCTTTGACACCTAATACTAGCAAACATGAGGTCATTAGGCCTATTGTAGAAGTCATTGGTTCACTAGTGGTCAAAAGAGCTACTGACATAACTCTGATCCAGGAATATGAGTTAATTGCACATGTTGTAATTCTTAGTGTGGACACTACACATATTTCTCAAAAGAAATATGAATCTTTGGTCAAGTAATATAATAAGGCTTTGAATGAATTGAGTCAAATGAGAGCTACCATTCAAGCTACCCAAAATATAGTGACTCGACCTTCTTCTTCCTCTTCTTCATTTAATATGTATACATAAGATGGGGAAAATTTGGTCCTCATAATTGATGATTTGAGAGAAAAATTAATTGTAGAAAAGGAAAATGTCAAGCAATCCAAATTAGAGACAGTTAGGGTGGCCAATGAAATTTTTAGGGATGTGCTTAAGCATAGGGTGACCAAGTTGGTCCACAAGGCTAATGATGTATGAGCCATGTATAAAAACATTCATAAAGCAAATACAAAATATCTACAAGTATAGGAGGCCTTTAGGAATGAGTGGAATAATTGGATTGCTAGGGTAAGTGCTTTGAAAGAAATGATGCCAAAAATAAAGGAAGATCTCAAGGCACCCACAAATATTCCTGACATTTTGAAAGCTATTGACTCAATAAATGAGGTAACTACTTTCCATGGAAAGTTGGGAATATAGTTCCAAAGTAAGTTGAAAATATTCAAGGAGATGGAAGATCATGATATGCCTCAAATATTTAATTCAAAAGGTGAATTGCATCCGTTTGATGCCTAGAAGGAAGATTTGGGAGGGTTGCTTGAAGCGGATATGATGCATTTGTCTGTCACCAATTACATCTTGTTCAATTCAAAATTGATAAGATGGTGGAGATTGAAACAAAGATGGATATATTTGTTAAGGAAGCCAGGATTTTAATTGATGCAAGGTACTCCTAGTATACTACTAAGGTGTAGGATTTATTGAATGTTAAATGGCCCACTGAAGAAGAATACAATATTTGGTTGGATAAATATACAAAATGAATAAGAAGAATAATGGACAGGAGGAGAATAATACATAGCTTGAAAATAATACATATTAGGCTTTTGATGTACCATGGTAAAATATTATTCTTTCCTTAAACTCAAGTGATTAGCACATGGTGCTAATGTGAATTAACACATTTTGACCTTTTTCTACTCTCTTTTCCTTGCTTCGTAAGTTTTTTTGTTTTGATTTTCTTATAGTTGGCATTTTGAGCACATGGAGAATATCTAGTAATTGTTGTTACAAACTAATGATGTCTTTTAAGGTGGGACCTATTTTCCATGAAGAGTTGAGGATAATTTTGTCTCATGTTTATTTGCTTCACCTGAAGACTCAATCATAACTAGGAAGGGAATATTGTTGCAAGTGGTCCTACAGGATCATGACATGTGTGTTATTTGGTCTAAGGTTTGTTTGCTCCTTCATCTCTATAAGAAGGAATTCAAGACCAGAAGCATGAGAGTTAGAATTTTTTTGAGTTGATACTATTAGTTTTTTCAAGAAAAATACAAAGAAAATTTTAGAGTCTTTGTTTTAAGTTTCTTTTGGAGTTCATAATTATTCATGTAAGACCGATAATGGTATAGAATTTATAATATAGAGTAATATCAATTTCATGGTTATTCTCTCTCCTTGTGTGTATGTTATGAGTTATGGTTGAAAGTAGTCAAGGATTTCTTTCTTTTGTCTCTGTCATTATCTGATGGATGTTCAGTTTCATGTTTGCTTATTGGTTCAATGAATTGATGTAAATTCTTATATGAGATTGATAACTTATAATTACTATGTGCTAGGATATTTGTAAGAAGGGATAGTCTTGAAAGTCACAGAGAAATTTTGTAATGCAATATTTCTTGGGGTTATATGTGTTATTATCTAAATTTTTATCAGGTTATGTCAAAGGGTATTGACTTTGTGCTTTGGATAAAGACATTGGTTCATGCAGGATATTAGTGTTACATTTACAGTGTTGATTTGTTAACTACTCAATCTTTTAACCATAAAATATTGGGAGGAACATTGTTGTTATTCATTTTTTTTAGGTGTCTTCTCTCTCATATTCAACTCATATAGCCTTAACATAATAAGCTGTCAACTTATTTAATGTTACTATTAAGTGGTATCATGAGAGATATTTGCTCTTAACAATGTATTTGATTGTAATTATGAAAGGTATTTAGGTATACATAGTGGGTGATGAGCTCAAGATATGCTCATAATTTGAGTATCATGATGTATTTTTAATATCTCTACTTTTATTGCTAATGGATGTTTTAATTCTTTTATTAAAGAATTTTTATCTAAAAATGGGTAGTATCCTGTAGCAATACATTCCTATATTCCTATAGCCTAACATCTCTATGTGTCTTCTTAATTACCCTGTTTGACCTCCCAAATGACTGATATAATGCATGTGGTTTTTGAATAATGAGATAGATTTAATATGTGATTAATGAATGTATCATGTTGTTCCACGCATGTTTTCTTTCACTTCTATTATCATGTGCATCGCAGGTTGTTGAAGGGAGTATGAATGAGTCAAGCGTAGCAAACATCGGCCTTGTAGTAAAGTCCATTTGCAGCACGATGTTGAGGTAGTTGTTCCAGCGAAGAATCTCTGACCAGGTCGTTGGGAAGAAACCTAAATGATCATTAAATATGGGAAGAGTGGAATGCTAAATTCTCTCTCTAGATCGTGTTGAACAGATATGCTTTCATTTATGAGAAGTTTGTTCCTCAGTTTTAGGATACATTTATGTCCACGTCTTTCTCTATTAGAGTTAGGTAGTTAGTTTTTTTTTGGTTTAAATAAGTGTTCCTCTTGCATGAGTGAACAAGCAGAATATGTAATAGTTAGTATTATAATAAGAGAGTGTTTTTTTGTGTTAGTTTTGATATGAGCAGAATAATCTATATCATTCTAAGTTTATGAATAAAATTTGATGAAGTTTTGAGTTCAATTCTTGCATAACTAGTTGATGCTTGCTAAGGGGGCCCACTTAGTAAGTATCTGTAGTTGCTTAGTTAGTCATTTATTTTCTTATTGATCATAAGTTAGATTTCATTCTTGAAAGTTTCAGTGCAAACTCAGTCTTATATTGTTCCTACATCATCAAGAATCCATCCCTGTGTTTGTTGCTGCAGCATAAGGCCAATTCATAGTTTGTTTCTTAGTTATAGTTGTCATGATGTCTGCTTTGATTAAGTTTAGAAGGCTTTGTATTACATTCCTATAGCATAAGTAGAATTCCTTTCATGCATTTATTTCTGGTAAATCATGACTGAAACTAGTTCTTAAGTGCACATACAGTGCTACTCCATTTCAAGTATACATTCCCTAGTTTGACAATGTAAATGAATGGCCATAAGAAGATGTTAGTCGCCTACTGGAATGTCCAATTCCCAGATTAGGATTTGCTGTGACTTTTATATCCTTTTGTGAGTGCGACCATTTTTGGCACCATTACTGGGGATGGTGTCAAGCTAAGAACCTATCATAGTCATTGTTAGCAGTAGTTTAGTCTGTTATTCAAGTATTTCCAAATTCACTCTATTGCATGCATAGAAGAAGAGACGCTTTGGGAAGATTCCTCCCTAACCTTCCATTCCTTGATAACAATCTTGAACCAGCTTATAATCTATTTGAGGAAGGAGGAGATCAAGATATCAATCTGTTTGCTGAAAACCTGCTTGTTGAACTGCCATTTGATCTAGTTGACGAAGAGCCTGAAGAAAATCCATTTGCTTTGATACTCCATCAAGCAAAAATGGCACGTAATCCACCTAATCAACCTCCTTGTTTTGAATTCCCCACCATTGCTTAGCAAGATAATGATAACCTTAAAAATATTCCTTCTTCATTACTTCCCAAGTTCTATGGAATAGTTATAGAGGACCCAAAAAATTTCTTGTTTGAGTTTGATATCCTCTGTCGCAGCTATGATTACACTTCAGATGCTCACATGCTGAATTTGTTTCTTCCTACTTTGAAAGAAGGAGCCCTTATATGGTTTATGAGTTTGGGAAGAGCTGTTTTTTATAGTTGGGTAGCCATGCAAACAAAATTTCTTGAGAAATACAAGGAATATTGTAAGAGTGGTAGTAAGGGTGATGATATATTCAGAATTCAACAAAAGGAGGATGAAAGCCTGGAAGACTATATCTCAAGATTCTTGTTTTCCCTGAAAAGGAATTCAGACCATACTCTCAATGAAGAATCTCATAAACTACTTTTTCTAAGAGGAATCAGTGAAACCTGTATAGACGCCTTGGATTTGATGGGAGGAGGAGATATAACCCAACTACCTTGGGATGATATCAACAAGATATGTCTCAACTACTCTCGAGCAATTGTTAAGAAGGGTAGAGGTCATCAAACCATAGTGGGAAAGTCTTCTACTAGTGGAGTTTCATGGATGGAGATCACAAATTTGTTGTCTGACTTCAAGCAGGATATCATAAACATGGCTACATAGTTAGATACTATGCAAGCTTAGAAGAAATATGAGGAAGCTGAAGCAATCTTGGCTAAGTTTTGTCCACATTGTAGATAGAAGAAATGTGACTGCAGATGTAAGATGGTGGCTAACTTGGAGCCTAAGCAGTTACCTACTAACTTTAAGATGGTATAAGGTGATGATGACCAAGTATTCTTCATCGCGCAAAGGCGACCATGGGCTCAAAGACAGTGTATGCCTCAAGACCCTTTGACTTTTGGTAGTCCTTATTCTAATTACAATAACTAATGGCAACCTACATATGGGCCAAAACCACCTTGGAATACTTCTCAACCTCACTGGCCTAACTATCAGAGTCTTCAATGGCAATCTCTTCAAGGAGGTTGGAAGTAGCCACAAGGACTATGGACTCCACCCCTAGGTAACTGGTAGCAGAATCCTCAATGGAGAAGTCCACAACAATGGCAGAACCTATCCCTTGGCTCCCTGCAGCTTCAACAGCCACAACCTCCGGCTCTCATGCCACCTCTTGCAACACCTTCAGCAAATACTGGCCCTCTAAAACAAACCCCTATGCCTGCTCAACCATTGCCAAATCCTAATAATAAGCAGCAACAACAACAACAGCCTATGTATTTTGCAGAAGCCAATTAGTATCCAACTTATGCCTTGAATATTCATGATATCCATCTCAGATCTGGAACCATTGTCCCTAATCCACATTCACCTATCATTACAGAGATTCTAGACTCTACCTCTGAACAACCTACTAATCTTGCAAAACATATACCTATATCAGATACTATCCCTAAGGAACCTATCTTGCAGCATCAGGTCAAACCACCATTTCCTCAGAGATTGCAAATAACCACATCCAAGTCTATGGAAGAGCCTACCTTTGATATTTTGGATCAGCTAAAGAATGTACACATTCAAATTCCCCTTTTTCAAGACATAAAAGATGTCCCAATTTATGGAAAAGCTATTAAGGAGGCTTGTTTAAAGAAACCGGGAAGAAAGAAAAAGGATCCCCAAACTATTCGTGTTCTAGGACAGTTGGCAGATATTATGTTAGGGAAGGTAGTCATTCCAAAATATACTAACCCTGGGAGTCCTGTGGTACAAATAAATATTAATGGCTAGATAGTAAAGAATGTTTTGATAGACCTGGGTGCAGCCATCAATGTAATAACCAAGTATACAATGGAGTGTTTGAAAATCTCAGCAATTACTTCTACACCTACCATCTTGCAACTTGTTGATAGTTCCACCGTAAAATCTGATGGAGTGGTAGAAGATATCATTATCACCCTTAAGTCTTGGGAATACCCATCAGACTTCACCATATTGTCCACTAAGGAAATTTTGGGAGGATATCCTATTATCTTAGGTAGACCATGGTTAGCTATAGTTGATGCTTTTATAGGATGTCATTCAGGAGATATGATAATTTCTGATGGTTAGTCAAGAAAGAAATTGGCTTTATATCCACCTGCACAGCCTCAGCTAGACTTGTCTCAACCAATTTGGCCAGATTTAGGAGAGGAAATTAAAGAAGTCAATTCATTGGCTCACCTAATGATGCTACACACTAATCTATTTTCACAGCTTCAGAGTAAGGATGACCTAATTTTACACATTTTGCAGTCCAACCCTAATCTGAGTAGCCCATCTGCTATAGATAACCGTCCTCAGTAGTATTTCCTGCAACAACTGAATTATGAGAACTTGCCATCTGAATCTCTTGAAGTTTATCATAACTTGATTTCACATGAAATACAGACACCACCTTTCTCAATAGCCTCCATGAATGATCTTACCAAGCAAGTAGAAGTGTCTCTAGGACATTGTCTGAACATCAATAAGAAGTTGTCTCAGTCTCAACAAGCTGCCCTAGTCACAATGTTGCAAGATCAATACAAAGCTTTTGCATGGGACTATGGGGATATGAAGGGAATATATCCTTAGCTATGTACTCATAGGATCTACATTAAGGAAGACTATTTACCTATTAGACAACCTCAAAGGAGGATAAACCCAGCAATCAGGGAAATAGTTAAAACAGAGCTCCAAAAATTGCTTGATGCTAGTTTTATCTACCCCATTTCAGACAGTCAGTGGGTATCTCCATTGGTGATTGTCCCTAAAAAAGGTGGAAAATGGAGAGCTTGTGTAGACTACAGGGAGCTAAACACAACAACTAAAAATGATCACTTTCCACTGCCATTTGTTGACCAAGTACTAGACTCATTATCTGGGAAAAAGTATTTCTCCTTTTTGGATGGATATAGTGGCTATAATCAAATAAGAATTTCCCCTGAGGATCAAGACAAAACAACTTTTACCAGTCCATGGGGTAATTTTGCCTACTTTGTCTTACCTTTTGGACTGTGTAATGCACCTGCAACATTTCAAAGGGCAGTGATTAGTATTTTTGCTAACATTTCTCATGATTGTATGGAAATCTACATGGATGACTTCACCACTTATGGAGTTATTTATGAAGAAGCATTAGCCAATTTGGAAAAAGTGTTGAAAATATGTTAGAAACAAAATTTGTCTTTGAATATTGAGAAATGCTTTATGATGAAGCAAGAGGGAATTTTTTTAGGCCATCATGTCTCTCAAGCAGGAATTCAGGTTGATCCTATAAAAATAGAAGTTATGCTAACTTTTCCAACACTTATAAAAAAAAAGGATGTTAGAAGCTTCCTAGGACATGCTGGATACTATAGAAGATTTATCAAAGATTTCAGCAAAATATTCAATCCATTATATGCCTTATTGACCAAGGATTCTGAATTTAATTGGACTGAGGCCTGTGACAAATCTTTCCTGCAGCTTAAGAACCTACTTACTCAAGCACCTATTCTTCAAGGACCAAAGTGGAGTCTACCCTTTCATATATACACAGATGCTTCTGATTATGCCATCGGGGCAGTTTTAGGAAAAAAAGAGAATTCCATTGCGCATGCCATATATTTCATCAAAAAAAACCTTCAAGGCCCTAAATTAAACTATACTATCACAAAGAAAGAATTGCTAGTAGTTGCGTATGCCCTGAACAAGTTTCAACATTATGTCACTGGTTAACAAATATTTTTTCATACAGATCATGCAGCAATAAGGTACCTCATGAATAAGCATGTCATATTTGGCAGATTAGTAGGATGGATCCTATTGTTGCAAGAATTTGTTATCACAGTTATTGATAAGCCAGGTCGAGCTAATGTGGTGGTTGATTTCTTTTCAAGACTTCAAACACCTACACCTGACACTCCTGAGGTAATTAATGATAGCTTTCCCGATGAACATCTATTTTTTATTGCTACTCAAACTCCATGGTATGCAGATATTGCAAATTATTTAGCAGCCAACAAAATTCTAGCACACTTCTCACCAAAGGAAAGGTAATTGTTGGTAGAGAAAATTTTTAACTTTTCATGGATTGCAGATTGTTTATTTTACACATGACCTAACCAAATCATGAGAAGATGTGTTAGGGAAGATAAGACCTATGATAATTTGCATGCCTGTCATGATGAGCCATGTGGATGGCACTTTGCAACCAAGAGAACATCTATGAAAGTGCTTACTACAAGATATTATTGGCACACACTACACAAGGATGTTATAGCCTACACCAAGAAATGTGACATATGTCAATGCATGGGGAGACCAACAAGGACTGATGAAATGCCCCTGAATCCACAAGTGGTAGTCAATCTCTTTGACAAATGGGGCATGGATTTTGTTGGATCTATTGATCCTCCAGCCAATGAGAAATCATACATTTTGGTGTGTACTGATTATGTAACCAAGTGGGTGGAAGTGAAATCAATGACACATGTCCGTGACAATAAAGTTGTTGAGTTCTTGTATGAACATATTTTTACTCAGTTTGGAGTCCCAAGGGAACTTGTTACTGATCAAGGAGCTCAGTTTACATCTAACTTAATCACTACATTGATGAATGATTATAAGATCAGGCATAGAAAGTCTAGCCCATATCATCCTCAAGCTAATGGTCAGGTAGAGGTTACCAATAGAGAAATTGAGGCAATCCTTACAAAGACAGTCCAATTACACAAGAAGGATTAGAGTAGTCACCTTCCTGAAGCAGTCTGGGCCTATAGAACAACATGGAAAACAACTACATGGTTCACTCCTTTTGAGTTACTCTATGGAAAAACTATCATGTTGTCAATTGAGTTTGAGAATAAGACCTTAAGGACTGCTCTCCACCTTAGCATTGATATTTCATAAGCTCAAAAGGAACACCTCCTGCAGCTAAATGCATTGGATGAGATAAGGAAAGCTGCCTTGCAGCATACTAAAACTATCCAATAGCAAATAAAAAATGGCATGAAAATCATATTCAAACTAAGCAATTCTCTGCCGGTGATTGGGTGCTGCTCTATGACTCTAGACACAAGGAAAATCAAGGTAAACTCACCACACGATAGCTTGGTTCTTATAAAATAAAAAATGTGTTTGATAATGGTTCAGTGCAGTTAGCTACAATAGATCCAATCCAATTCAAACTACTGGTTAATGGACATCGTCTTCGGTTGTATCATAAGCCAGCGTCCAAAGATGAATTTATGCAGCAGTTTGTTTCGAATACGACCACTAATCTTCCTGCAATGAAAGGCTTGAATCTTTCTCTTGCAACATCTCTTTAAATTCCATGTTGCATGCCCATAATGAAGGTTTCCTTTTAAAGGAAACCACATTCTTCGTTTTCCATCCATCACCGCCATTGATTCTCTTTTCTTCCACATCATCCATCCTGCCGTACCGCCCTCATTCATGGTTTCTATTCTAGCCGTCATTTCATGTTACACTGTGATATTTCTCAGCATGTACAAGCATTAATTACAAGGTACGCGATATCTTTTGTTATCACATTGTTTATTTATTTTATTGATTCATCAACTGCTATGTACATATCAGTCATTATCACCCATTCTTTGCCTATCATTTTGCACATGTGTGGACACATGTCAAATTTTTAGTAGGGGGCGGGATAATCCATTTCAAACCTTTTCTTATGTCACTATCACAACTAATAAGATATTTTTATTTTCTTGTACTTTCTAAATATCAATGTGTGTTTTATCCTAAAAAATAATTAATTACTTGATATGAGTAGTTCCTAACAATCATTTCATGCAATTATCTTTCGAGTCATTCTTGGGAAAGTAGAGGAAAGTGATGGTAGGACAAAAAAAAGAAAAAAGAAGCAGAGCAGAAGAATTTTCTTTTGAATTTTTAGAAAAGGTTTGAATTTCTAGAATCTCAGCAGGGGTAATTTGCGAATATGGGTGGCCAATTGGTAAGACATGAGCCTGTAGCTCATGAATTCTTGACACAGAATCCTCAAAAAGTTCAAGCATTTAGCAATTGTGGTTGGCTAAAATATTTTCTAAGGTTAGATTCATTTAATGAGGAAGTTGTAGGTAAATTTTTAAGAACTCTTTTAGAAGGAGAAGCTTCAGTATGGGGTTTGACAATGGCTATAATAGAAGAACGAATTGAAAAAGTAACTGGGCTCCCGGTAGTAGGAGAAAATTTCTCTTCAGATGTTGTCTCTGCTAGGGAATAATTTACAGTACCAACTAATGGACCCTTGGAGGTTTCTAAACAAGGATGTAAATGAGTGTCACCACCTTTTCCATATTCAGAATATGTTGCATTCATAATAAGGTACTTAACTTGTGAGGGACGCTTCTCCTATTTACATTCTTACCATTTTAAATTATTGAGTCATATGAGGCACGGTTTAGTTGTTAATGTCCCAATTTTTTTGTTAAATCTTTTGAAACAAAGTGCCCATGAAACCCAAAGAGGAAGGGACAACTCTATTGCCCATCATGTCCTCATTAAACTTCTAATTGAGTGTTCCCTGAGCGATGTATCACCCCTTTCTTGGCAAGAATTTGTTTCCCAAAAGGGTCTTCAACTTCCAGATCCTCCTAGAGCACTCCCTGAAGCACCTATCCTTGCAGCATCTATTCCTGTGGCCTCCACACCAGAGCCCTCTACCCGAGTACAAACCAGGTCTACTAGTAGAAGAGAAAAAGGAAAAACAAAGATAGGAGAGTCATCTAGGGTAGAACAAACCCTAGAGTTTGACCCTTATGCTCAAAGACAATAATGTTCCTCTTCTGCAACACCTCCTATAGTAGTTCCTCCTACAGCAACACCTGTTGCCACTGTAGTTTCACCATCATCTTCTTCTGTTGACTCTGAATTCTCTAGGCAAATTAGAAAGAGGAAAGCCACAAGAGTGCCTCCTACAGCTACCAAATTGCCAAAAAGAGTTTCAACAAGGAAACAACGTAAAGTCACCTCAACGTCTGCACATCTTGAAGTTATAATAATTTCAGAGGACTCTGAAGAATACAGTCATGATGATTCTTAGAATGTATCTAAGAATGTTTCACATAGCCCACCTGTTGTTTCTGAGGACATGCAAAATGAGCCAATGGAAGTTGACGAAGCACAACATTTTAGTAATGAAAGGGGAATGCCAAGTCTTGATGACTTGGCTAAGGCAGCTAGGAAAATTTTAGAGGAAGTACAATCTCCTCCTATGCAGCAACAAGAATTCATCCTCCAGTAAGAGGACAAATAACCTGAACAATTGGAAGTATCCAATGAAGCCTCATTACCCCATGCAACTTTCCAAGCAATGGTTGTCTATAAAAAGACATTTTTGATTGAATTTTTGGAATACCTTAGGACCACATGGAGGTTGGTCACATTTCAAACCTTGAGTTTCCGCCACTTAGCCAAGACTGAAATTCAACAAAGTCTTTAGGAGGAGGAGAAGAAGAAATTGAAAGGCAGAAACAGGAAATCCAGGAAATGAAAAATAAAATGGATGAAATGATGAAAATAACTGGTAAAATTGTGGAATCTAGACCACTACCTAGGGTCTATGCTATGTGCCTAAAGGAACAATTTCTTTGTTTTCAATTAATGAGAATTTCAAGGAATTTAGATCCTGTTATTCATACAGCTAAATTTTTTTATGATGCATACCAGGTAGCCCCTAGTTGGCTAAAGAATTCTTTATGTGAATTTTATTTGCATGGATTGATAATTCCCTCTAAAATAGAGTGGAATCCACTTCTTTATATTGGTGATATTCATTTGAGGTCACTCATGTCATGGGCGGCCAATGAAACTAATTATGGCAGAAAATTGGAAGCCTATGAAGAAGTTGAAAGGGATGAGCTTATCCCACTATGACCAGAAAGCTCGGATCCTTACACAATGTTGAAACTTGGCTTACTGTTGCATATGGGTTCAATAATCAAATAGAAAGAATAAAAATATTCGATATCAGAAAGCAAGTGTATGAGGGATTCAAAGGCCAACCGTATCTATTTTGTAAGCTTGCCTCTTCCAGAATTGAAAAGAGATGGGAGAAATTGACTGTTGGGCTAAGAAAATCTAAGCCACACAGCCCCCTGAATTTTAAAGTAGCCCTTGGAAGGATAGAGAAGTACATACAGCTTGGTCTTCAGAAGAGGTTCGAGTTATGGTTTCCAATAACATTTCGACCTCTGGTTTTAATGTGGCCACTTTATTTCTATCAAGCTACAAATGTTAATAAGGATACAAAAACCCTCATATATGAAAGATGGCAACATTTCAGAGGTTTCTACTATAAATTTGGAACTGCACCACAAAGCCATACTACTCGTACAGATTTTAGGGAAAAAACTAAGAAACTTAATGCTGGTGGACCATCATTAGGTTAAGTAGGGGGCAGATGATGAGCTCAAGATATGCTCATAATTTGAGTATCATGATGTATTTTTAATATCTCTACTTTTATTGCTAATGGATGTTTTAACTCTTTTATTAAAGACTTTTTATCTAAAAATGGGTAGTATCCTATAGCAATACATTCCTATATTCCTACAACCTAACATCTCTATGTGTCTTCTTAATTACCCTGTTTGACCTTCTGAATGACTGATATAATGCATGTGGTTTTTGAATAATGAGATAGATTTAATATGTGATTAATGAATGTATCATGTTGTTCACCACACATATTTTCTTTCGCTTTTGTTGCTGTGAGCATCGCAGGTTGTTGAAGGGAGAATGAATGAGTCAAGCGCGGTAGACTTTGGCCTTGTAGTAAAGTCCATTTGTAGCATGGTGTCGAGGCAGTTGTTCCAGCGAAGACTCTCTGACTGGGTCACTCGAAAGAAACCTAAATGATCATTAAATCTGGGAAGAGTGGAATGCTAAATTATCTCTCTAGATCGTGTTGAACAGATATGCTTTCATTTATGAGAAGTTTGTTCCTCAGTTCGAGGATACATTTATGTCCACATCTTTCTCTATTAGAGTTAGGTAGTTAGTTATTTTTTTGGTTTAAATAAGTGTTCCTCTTGCATGAGTGAGCAAGCAAAATATTTAAGAGTTAGTATTATAATAAGAGAGTGTTTTTTTGTGTTAGTTTTGATATGAGCAAAACAATGTATATCATTCTAAGTTTATGAATAAAAGTTGATGAAGTTCTATGTTCAATTCTTGCATAACTAGTTGATGCTTGCTAAGGAGGCCCACTTAGTAAGTATCTGTAATTGGTTAGTTAGTCGTTTATTTTCTTGTTGATCATAAGTTAGATTTTATTCTTGAAATTTTCAGTGCAAACTCAGTCTTATATTGTTCCTGTAGCATCGGGAATCCATTTGTGTTTGTTCCTGCAGCATAAGGCCAATTCATAGTTTGTTTCTCAGTTATAGTTGTCATGATTTCTACTTTGATTAAGTTTAGAAGGCTTCACATTACATTCCTATAGCATAATTAGAATTCCTTTCATGCATTTATTTCTGGTAAATCATGACTGAAACTAGTTCTTAGTGCACATACAGTTCCACTCCATTTCAAGTATACATTCCCTGGTTTGACAATGTAAATGAATAACCATAAGAAGATGTTAGTCGTCTACTAGAATGTCCAATTCCCAGGTTAAGATTTGTCATGACTTTTATATCCTTTTGTGGGTGCAACCAGTGGGATCACCCTCCTGGGTTTCACAGAGCCCAAAAAATAGGAATAGAATTTTAGCAAATTCTATTCATTCATTGGCCAATCCCTTTAGTTTTACTGATAATTGGAAATGAAAAAATCCATAAGTATTTCTAGAGATCAGTTTGGTTGTTAAAAAAATAACCAACAAATTGGCAACTCTGTTGGGGACTTGTTAAGTCCAAATTCTCTAAGTTCAGATCAGGTACAGTCAGAGTCAATTGTTCATTGTGAATATTCCTTGTTTAAGGAATAATCAATTTAATTTTATTGCATTAGTCCCATCATACTAGGTCTTATGCATCAAGTATTATTTCATTCTATTGTTGTCTGTAAGGTAATGTTTAAAATATTTTCTGGAGTAACAAGTACAAAATTAAAGTGCAATCACGTTTCGTTTCCTAGTATCGTGGGTGGTGACTTTGAGTTTTCTAGTACCAGTGTGAAGATTAGCTCTCAAAAGGAAAACAACAAGAAATATTTTATAGTACTTGACATTATAAGGAAGACTAGAAGCTATGCAAAGACGCATCATGAGTAGAAGGCATAATTAGAACCTACAAAGGAAAAGTAACCTAAATGGGTTAAGAAATGTTCTGAGTCAAGTAAGTTTGTTGATTCCCATCCTAATGTATCTCCTACTTTTCATGTTGATATAAGTATTGATAGTGTCCATGAAGAAGGACATAGTGTTCAATAGTATAAAATAGACTAGGGAAGTTTTCCAGTAGAAGGAATTTTTGATAGTGAGAGAAATATCTCAAGAGAGGAGGATAGGTGGGAGTTTTGGGGAAAGAAAAAGTTCTCTAATTCCTCAACCTTAGGAATTGGTTCCATTTTCAATGGAAATAATTTTAAGCCACGAGGTAAATCCCTTGATGAGCCAGTCCACTTTTCTCTTGAGGAACATCCTACTGACCAACCTTATTTTACTCCTGCCCTGAGTGAACATGGAGATATTCTAGAAAATGAGGAAGATATAGATAATGATATGAAATCCATTGAAGAAGAAGAGTTAAGATTCCAAGAACAAGAAGAAAGAAAAGGAAGATAGGCTTAGAGCTAAGCAACTTGAGAGAGATGCTAGAAGGAAAAATTTGGAGAAAATGAGAGAGGAGATCGTGAGGCATACAACCTGTGAGGAAAATATTTCTAAAATTATTGATGATATTCCTATAGTAACAGTCTCAATGGTAACTTCAATTACTGATACTTATACAACATTTTTCTCAACCACTAGAGCCTCAGATCCTCCTATTATTACTAAGAAAACATCATTTTTAGATCATGGGAAGAGACCTATTGACCCACCCAAGAAAACTACATTCAAAACCAATGATAAAACCAATACTTCATCTACTGAAATCCCCACAAATAAAGCCAAAATTGATCCAACCCCATCTGACATACCTCCAAATCTTGAGATACTAAGGTTGCAGTTGGAAAGTGAAAAGTTGCAAGAAGATTTAAAAAAATCTGAAATAATAGCTTCCAATGTAGAAATGGCTAGGAATATTGCATTCCTTCAAATCTCCACTCATATACCAGAGGCCTCGAGCTTTGGACATACTGATAGTGAGTTGCAAAAAAGGAAATACGATGGACATACCCTAGGGGGAAGTGTTGGTGGAGATAAAGGAGGTGGTGGTGGAGGAGGGAATAAGAATGATAAGTCTTGCTTTGAAGATGATGAGGGAGGTAAGAAAGGAAGAGGTGATGGTGAAAGTGGTAAGGAAAAGGATGGTAGCCACTCTAATAGCAGGAAAGATGATGAACATAGAGATGATCATAGGGATAGGCATACTAGGAGGCCACTAGATAGATACCAACAGTTGTGTTTCACTAGAATACCTGGCTATTCTAACCCATTTCCTAAATATTTCAGGCTTTCTCTAGTCAAATTCTATGGAAATAATTCTCTAAGCTCTAGTCAAATTCTATGGAAATAATTATCTAAGTGGTGAAGACCACCTCAAAGCATTTGCTAATGTTATGGATGACTTTGAGGTAGAAGTAAAAGATTTCATGATGAAGTTATTCATGTAGTCTCTTGTTAAGGATGCAAGAGAATGGTACATAAGTTTACCTGCTAAGAGCATTAGCTCTTGGGAAGAGTTCAAAATGTTTTTTAGAGAACAATAGGGTGACAAGACTGATTCAAGTTTTCTGTTGAATCAATTCAATAATATTGTAAAAGGATCTAATGAATTTGTTGTTGAGTTTAATAAAAGGTTCCAAAGGGCTATAAAAAGGTTGCCTCCTCATCTACACTCAAATGATCATGTATGCTTGGTAAATTATTGCAATTCTTTTGATGAAAAAATGAGTTACCGTTTGCTAGATAAGCATCCTCAATCTTTAAGAGAAGCTTGTAAGATAGAAAAACATATTGAAAACATCAGCAAAACAGCTAGTAAAGTTGGCAGATGAGATGATCCAAGATTTTTCAAAACTTTAAAAAGGGAAGAAAAGAGTTCAGGCACTAAAGGGGGAACAATTGAAGACAAACTTGATAGCTTCATGAAAACTATTAATGATAAAGTTGAAAGGCAAGAAAAGGCCCAACCAAAAAATTACCAAAGGAATGAAAGACCCCCTAGGTTGCAAGACCACCCTTACAATACCAATTGGTATAATGGAAAGCCTATCTCAAATAATCAAAGAAATACCCAAAACAAAGTTCCTTTAGATCCTTTGCAAAAGAATTTAGTAAATTTTGTTGAAGATACTCCTTGGTGAATGACTTTCCAAATGCCACATTCCTCACAATAGTGTGTAGTAGCACAAATGGTGGAAGTACAAGATAACATACTTAAGAAATGTGATCAGAAATATCAAGAGGAGGATGATGTACTTATGATTATGGGTGATTCGGATATTGCTTATAGTGAATGTTCTCCTGATGAAGATTCTTGTGAAGTAGATGTTGACAATCAAAGGAAAATTGCTAATGCATTCCATCAAGTTCTTTCTAATGAGGGTGACACTAGTAATGATGAGGCTTACAATTTGGAGGTGATTGAAGATGGTGTCTCATTAAGAAGACCTTATACTGAAGAGATTGCAAAATACGCAACAATCTTAGTTGCTCAAGCTAGAAGTTTTTATCATTTGAGGAATAGAACTATTGGAGGTGAACAAGGTAATCCTACTGGCCTTTTCATCAAATAACAAAAGGATAAGGGCAAAGAACATGAACATGATAAAAAATAGAAGCTGTCAAAGATAAAGAATGCAAGGGAGATAAAATTTGGGCCAAGAGAACAAGCAAGTCAAAAGCTACTCCTAGAAACAAAATTTCTGCTAAAAAATGAAAGACATAGAAGCAAGTTCTTGAATCCATAAGGAAGGATACTAAACACAAGGATGAGGCAACTAGAAATCAACAAAGAGATAATAGCAATGAACAAGGTATGCCTTTAACTGAATTTCTCAAGTATACTCTTGTTGACATCTTTCAATTACTTAGCCAAGTTCAAGTGTCTGTACCTTTTCCTAAAATGATGAGGATAGAGGAACATAAACAAAAAGTAGTGGCCATTATCATTGGAACTACTATAACTAGTAATTATTTAGTGGAACCCACTCCTTCTAAACTAAGTGATAAGGATAAAAAAGGTAAGGAAGTTGAAGGAGTAATTGCTGAAATTCCCCACATTTTTCTTGGAAATTCTGTAAATACTTGTTTGGATAAAATAGATCCATTTTTTCTTACCTTGATAGTTAGGGGGAATTTCATAAAGAATTATATTATTGACTCTGGCACATCAAAAAATATCATTCTAGTTAAAATCATGGATGCATTAAGATTAAAAATTGATAGCACTCAAGGAAAGTGTTATGCTATGGATGCTAGAGAGGTCCCTATGGTAGGTGTGATAAATGAGCTTCCATATAGATTAGTAGCTTTCCCTGATAAGGAGTTTAAAATGAGTGTGATAGTGGTTGATATCCCACCTAATTATGGAATGTTATTATCTTGAAAATGGAGTGCATCTATGGGAGGTAGTATGTAGTGTGACATGTCTTACACCACATTTCCCATCGATGGAAGGAATATCCAATTAATGAGAGAATCTAGGGTCCCACATATGTTGGAATATGTCCTTGAAGATGAAACAATTCTTTTCATAGATACTGACATTGGCGGGTTCAAGGTAGAGGAAGCACCAAAAGAGATTGAAAGATTTCCTACACCTATAGAAAATGAAGTTTCAAGAATATATGATAAAGAAGGACAATGGAAAATGTACTTTGACGGTGCAATCTCTAAAGATGGATCTAGTGTAGGGATTTTATTAGTATCACCAATCGGAAATACTTATAAGTTCTCTTTTACACTATCTTTTGTCTGTACAAATAATGTAGTAGAATATGAAGCCTTGTTATTGGGATTGAGACTTGATAAAAAACATGGAATCAGGAAGCTAATGGTAATTGGTGACTTTGAGCTCATAATATCCCAAGTAAGAGCTAAGTATGCTTGCAAAAATAACAAACTAAGGCAATATTGGAATGATGTTTGGGATTCCATTAAACAATCTGATGCTTTTGGAATAGACTAGATGGAGAGAGGACATAATAGAGTGACTGATCTACTGGATAATATTGCATTAAGACTTGATGATATAACTCTCATAAAAATTTCAAAGGCTGAGATAAAAAAAAGGCCTTATATCCCTGACAATGTATACAATTGGCATATTTTTGATAATCATGAGGATGTCCTTAGATTTCTAAGATGTGCTCATAAATATGAAGGTCAGGAGATTGATTTTAATGGATTTTTGGAAAATATTGAGGGACAAGACACAGTGTTTGGAAAAGAGGTCATCCAATTGAAAACAAACAAAATCCCCAAAGGCCTTGTAGCTCTTGAAAGGGTCTTTGATAATCAAGAAACCAGTAAGACCAAAGCAACTATTGCCCACCCAGAAGACCTAGAAGAAGTGAAATTGAGAATTGAAAATTCTCCAAAGAAGGTTTATATAGGAAAGAGGATGAAACCAAAGGTGAAGGCAATGCTAATTTCCTTCCTAAGAAAATATAGGCATGTCTTTGCTTGGTTATACGATGACTTGAAAGTTTACAAGGAGTTATTTCAGCATGAGATTCCTTTGAAAGAGGATGCAAAACCCTTAAAATAGAAGCAAAGACCAAGTAATCCTACTTTAGCTCCCAAGATGTAGGAGGAGTTGATAAAGTTGAGGGAGGCTGGTATTATAAAACCCATTAGACATTCTTCATGGGTATCCAATTTAGTACCAATAAGGAAAAAGAATGGTGACATAAGACTATGTTTCAATTTCAAGAACTTGAATGTATCCTCATTAAAGGACAATTATCCCTTACCAAACATGGAGGCCATGTTACAAAAGGTAACTAGTTGTGAGCTATTGTCAATGATGGATGGTTTCTCAGGATATAATCAAGTAAAAGTGAAGGAGTCTGAGCAGTACAAGACTACATTTACTACTCCTTGGGGTACCTATGTATATGTAAGGATGCCCTTTGGATTAACAAACGTTGTTGCCACTTTTCAGAGAGCTATGGATGTAGCTTTCTCATATTTTATTGATCTATTTATGGTTGTGTATCAAGATGAATTGACCACTTATTCTAAGAAAGAAGAAGATCATTGCATGCACCTAGAAAAGGTTTTTGTCAGGTCACTAGAATACGAAATATCTTTGAATCAAAAGAAATGTGCCTTTAGGGTCATTGAGGGAAAGTTGCTAGGACATATTGTGTCCAAGAAAGGAGTAAGGATAGATCCTGAAAGACTAGCAACTATTGACAAGATTCCTCAGCCAAGAAAT
The DNA here is from genome assembly GCA_007258455.2 of Sequoia sempervirens. NCBI lineage: Eukaryota > Viridiplantae > Streptophyta > Pinopsida > Cupressales > Cupressaceae > Sequoia > Sequoia sempervirens. Next base: position 66,283,203 of record VDFB02252616.1, read on the forward strand.
GTCAAGGGTATCTAGTCATTTTTTTGGAAAAATAAATTTTTTGAGGAGATTTGTAACCAATTTTGTAGAGATTACAAGACCTATTTCCAAAATGCTGAACAAAGTTGAAAAGGTACTTTGGAGTGAGGAGCCTAGTCAAAATTTCAAAAAGATAAAACAAGCTATTAAAGAGGCTCTAGTTTTGAAGTCTCTTGACTTCTCTAAACCAATGCATGTTTTCTCTTTTGCTTCTTTTCATACTATTGCTGTTATTTTACTATAGAAAAATGAGCAAGGTTTTGAACATCCAATTGCATTCTTTAGAAAATCTCTACAAGCTACAGAATTGAAGTATGACACTACCGAAAAACAAGCCTATGCTTTGGTGAAGGTTGTAAAGAATTTTAGGACTTATCTACAAGGGGCTACAGTTATTGCTTTTGTAACAAGTGAAGTTGTGAAGGACATTTTTACTCAGCAAGAAACAATAGGTAGAACATGTAGATGGATCAATAAGATCCAAGAATTCAACATTGAGGTTCAGATTACCAAGTTAGTGAGAGGACAGGGCCTAGCCAAGTTGATGGAAAAGGAAAATTTGGAAGCAAATCAAGTTAATCAGGTTGAAGTAATTGATATTGCACCTCTTTGTGATATGCAAACATGTGGATGGTATAGAATAATTATCTAGTATCTGCAAACTTTGCAATGTACTACTGATATGGCTGACAATGAAAAAAGAACATTGAAATTGCATGCTATCAAGTATGTGATCATTGATAATGAGCTATGGTGGAGAAGCTTGGACGGAGTACTTCTGAAGTGTGTAGATGGAAAAAAAGCATTGGAAATCCTACAAGAAATGCACAGTGGGGTGTGTGGTGGTCATTACATGGAAAAAACTACTACACACAAGATTTTAAGAGCTGGCTTTTGGTGGCCTATTATTTTTAAAGATGCTCACAAGTTTGCTAAAACTTGTGATGCCTGTCAATGATTCTCAAGAAAATTGAAATTCTCGAGAAACTTACCACTCAGACCTATGATGGTTGAAGCCCCTTTCCAACAATGGGGAATTGATTTCATTGGGGAAATACTAGAAAAATATAGTGGAGGCCATTCATAGATTTTTGTTGCCACCAATTATTTTACAAAGTGGGTGGAAGTAATACTTACAAAAAAGGCAACAAGCAAGGTGGTAGTTGATTTTCTATTGAATAATATTCTTATCAAATTTGGAGTCCCTCAAAGAATTATCTTAGACAATGCTATGTGTTTTAGGTTAGATGAATTCAAGGACTTTTGTGAAAGACATGGCATACAGGTTTCTTATTCTTCACCTTACCATCCTCAAGGAAATGGTCAAGCTAAATCTAGTAATAAGAGCTTGATAAAGATAATCAAGAGAATTATGGAGAAGAACAAAAAGGCCTAGGATTCAAAATTGAAATTGGCACTCTGGCCAGATAGAGTGACTATGAAAAAGGCTACTGGTTATTTACCATTTGGTTTAGTATATGGTCTAGAGGAAAGATTGCCATAGAATAACCTGCTCAAAATGTACAAGTTTGTGCAAGAATATGATGAAGAAATCTATGATGATATGCAACACAGGATAAGTAATTTGGTATAGTTGGATGAATCTAGGAGGGAAGCTTGATAGGTTGTCATTAGTTCCTAATACTTTAGTGAATAAACACATCAATATATCAACCGGGTAGTGTCCAACGACTATATGCAATAGAGGAAATTTAAACTTCTCTCTTAAGCACTAATTTACTGAATAAAAATTATAATCTAAGGGGCCTCAAATCTAGAAAGAAATAAATTATCCATCTAGAAAGTAGGAAAATAACTCAAATCAGAAGAAAGAAAACTAAGAATCTGAAAAGCATCACCATTAAACTAGAAATCATGGACATAATTAACCTCAAGAATGCGTAAATTGCTGAAGAAATAAAGAATGTAAAGAAATTATGAAACATTTATCTACTACAAAGAATCACAAGCCAACAACTAATCATAAAACCATTGATCAAAATCAACTAAAGAAAAGTGCTCCGGACACTCAAATGTTAAGCTCAGAAGCTACGAACTTAATTACAACCTGTAGGATTGACACTAACAGTATAACATATACTAATGAAAATAAAATGCAAAGGCAACTTCTATTCTATCAAAGGAAAATGTAGAACAAGAAACAAATACTTATCTATCTATCTCTAACCCTCAAGTGTCTAGCTCGTGGGTGTATCTATTGCTACTTCAGATCACATGCACTAGAAAAATCTCTCTGTTACTTCATTCCATAGATGCATCCATATTACATAGTAATTCAAAGAGTGGTGAGAAAACTCATATTCATATGGTATTTTTAACTAAAAATACAAATTGACAGCATAACGATAATCTTCCTCTCATTATTTGCAATAGTTACATACTTATATGAAAAATGGCTAACAAGAATCCTATTTTTCAATTGATCAAGTCCTTCAACAGATTACCCATAGTAAAAGGGACTTAAAATCCCATGATATACGATATTAAAGAGGCTTCACATGAGCCATAAAGTCTTTGAAACTAAAAAATAACAAAATTATAAAGACTCGGCCAAAATGTGTGCTCCTAGAATTATGGCACCTGCTTGCTAGTTTTCAAAAGTATGAGACCCGCATTCATTTCCCTTCTAACTAGAATGGTGAATGGCAGTGGAGTTGACCTATGAAATACTCAAGATTAAACCATTAAATTAGCATAAGTTAGTTTAATTTAATCAACTCCAAGAAATAAGTTTGTATGATTATTCATAGAAAGGAAAGCAATTATTTTTCCTAAAGGTAATCAATTGGTAGAGTAATTTGGGCTAGAAGGTTTATATTTGTATATTGAGGCCATTATATTGATGAGGTTACTTTTACCTCATCATTTCTTCCCCTTCCTAATTTTGAGTAGGTCCTCCTACTTTGTGGTGTGTCCCCTATCCATCATTCCTTCTATTCATTTCCTCATATTTAGCACTGAGATCATACACATCATCTACCTCTATGTCTAATATCTATGGATTCCTCAAGAATCCCTAATCAAAAGTGACCCTTTGTTTCCATTTGGTAAAATTTTCTTCACTTTAGTCTAGGTTGGTGTATAGCGAAGGTGGTGGGGAAAGAAGAAAGGGAGGTCTGTACCTCATACCAATCCAATTGGTCTTAAAGTCCTCCAGAATTTTTATCAAAGTTGTTGCTCTTCTGTAGGACCATCTGATATTAAGAGGTGAAATTATTTCCCTCTTTTTGAGATGCATTGGAAGAGGGGTGTACCTTTCTTTACATGCATGAAATGTTGGTCCTATTAAATGTGGCCCATGTTCTTGAAAGTAATCATGACACACCCTAAGGTCATTGTCATATTTGACCTGTGCTTCCTGTTTACTTTTGAAACCCATAAATTGTTTCTTGAAAGAGAGAGGCTTCCTATGAGGGTATCTTATTTGCATCCCTGCAGTCTTTTCTACCTAAGCATACTCTCTTGATATATCTTTCTAGTGAATTTGGTTTCTCATAGTGGACAAGAATGATCTTAATTTTCATTCTCCTACAAAGAGGTTAATAAATAAATTTGTACACTTTTCTAGGAGCAAATTGTGAACAAAGAATTCACATAGAAAATTTTGCTATTCAGGGAGTGACTGAACAAATATTTTTACAAATTCCTTGACATCAGGGTCATGAGGTTGGTTTTGGTGAATTCTTTGCAACTTCCATCTCAAAATCTGCTCATTAAGAAACATGGAGTACATCCTAGATGGTCTTCTACAAGCTAGTAGCAATTCACCAATTTCACAGGCATCCTACTTACCCCTATATGCTTGATGGAAAGGTTCTTTTAACATGACTAACTCCCTCTTTAACCTATTGTTTTCAAATTCTACATCTTTCAAGAGGTAACAATTCTCTATCCATTTCATAAGCATTGGGGGAATACATACCTAGAACCAATCTATAACAATAGGTTCAGTTTGTGTCCCTTTTGATTCCATAATTGGTTGAGTATCACTTTCCTATAAATTTTGATCTAGCTCCACAATTTTACTAATAAAGGCATTCAAATCAGTTTCTTGTCAATTCTTTTCTTCCTCAAAAGCACTGAATAATTGCATAAAATTATTTTTCAAATCTTGAATACATTTTTCTTTCTCACACAGAGCATCCTGATTTTGTTTACCCTATTGATTCCATTGTTGAATTTGGAATTGTAGTCACTCAATAAGCTTGTCTTTTTCCTCCATTTATGCAGTTAATTTTGAAATTTCCTGATTCCTTTTATGGACAATGGCAATTTTTACCTCCATTTCTTCTTTCTATTGATTAATTTGTGCTTCATCATTCTGCAACCTGGTCCTTAACTCTTCAATTTCTATCTTTAGTTTTTCTAATTCCTCATTTCTTCGACTAGATTCTTCATCACCTGTGTCCACAGAGAAGGATACATGAGGGATTTCTTCATCAAGATGAGGCACATTTTCCTCTTTGTTGTCTTCAAGAAGGGATGAATTAGGCACTTACTCCACTTTTTCATTAATATAGGGCGCATTTTATGTTTCAATGCTCTCAAGAAGCACTTCTACTTCTTATGTATTCTCAATATCAGACATACTTCCTTCTTCAGTTTCTTCAGGTAAGGAGGAGCAAGGAATTTCTCCATTCATATGAGGTATGTCTTCTCCTTCATCAGTCTACATAGAGAAATATGCATGAGGAGTTTCCTAAGGCATTCTTTCTACAAATTCAGGTATATTGTACAACTTGTCAAGGAGGGACAAGAATCCTCCTGTAGGTTCATTTTTATTTTGTTCTGAGTGTGGTGATTGTACTTTCTCCCCTTCCTATCTTTTAGGTGATAGGGTTTCTTTGTCCTCTTCCTTGGTAAGTTCCTCCTCTTGCTTTCCTATTTCTTCAATTTCCTCATTATCAAGTGGACTGTCAATTTCTACCACCTTTACTAGAGTCTTGGCCTTTTTCCTTTTTGAAGTACTACCTATATCTTGGGGTACAATTTCACTAACCCCTGAAGATAACCGTTTAATCCTCCATAGAGGAGGGGTTATTTGAAAACAACTTTTCTTCATTTTTTTTTCTTTTGAGGGGGTTCCTCATCTTCTCTAGAATGCACAATTCCCACCTCCTCTTCTTGTCCTGGGGTTTGTAATTCATCTGGAAAGGATTCTGGCACATCACCACTAGGAGTCATGGAGGTATATTGGGACTCAAGGGTGCCTAATGCCTCTAAGGAGGGTTCTTCTACAAATTGCTCCTTTTGTTTAGAGGATTCCCCTTCCTCAAATGACCTCTCCGGTTCTTCATTTTCAAATTTCCATTCGAACCTTTGCCACTTATTCTTTGGCTTATTGCAGAAATGATATTTACATATTAGTTGTATCAAACCATGATATTTAAGGGGCCTCATCCCTATTTTATACTTTTCTATCATAGAGGTGACTAAATGGTAGAGAAAGGCTGGTAAATTTACCCTAAGGGTAGGGTCCTTAATTTCGTAGCGTAAATGAGTCAATAGGCAGAAAGGGAGTCCCACTACTATAGTCATTTGTCCCTCACAAGTGAAATATTTTATAATCCAGGCCACAATAGACCTCCATGGTTCTGGAATAGACATTCTATGAATTCCCTTATTTTTCCCCGTGGTGCTTATGGTCAATATAGGTTGGTGTTCCCCTTCCCTATGGAATAAATCTATTAACTTTTGATAAGGGATGTGAGTATTTTCATTCAAATGAATCCTTTTATTTTCAAGACTAGAAATATGAGCAAGGACTTTTGTACTTAGCCAGAATGGCTTTCTGCACACCACAGTTTTCCCATTTACAAAATTCTCAACGAATTCCTTCACTAGCTACTCTGTGTGCCCTTCAAATTGTTTCATGAAGTCCAACCATCCAACCCTTTGAAATAAAGCAGATATATTGTGTAATGCCAGCAATGGTGTTGTAGAATTTGGCTTAGACTTTTTCTTATTGTGTCCCATCTTCTTTGCTTCCTAGTGAAATTTTTTCAGAACCTCGAAATGCTTGCTTCTTTGAATTATAGACACATAGAGTTATATGTCAATGGAATTGATGAGAAAAGAATTAATTATCAGCTTTCTTGTCACCCTACGATATCATTATGATAGCCTTCCATTGGGAATTACAATAGTTGTCGTACTTTCACCAATCATGTAAAAGGGCACAAGTTTCAAAATTACAAGGGGAGCATATCATACCAATTAATTAACCTTTATTCAAAATAAATAATAACCCTTCTAATAAATAGATTCACACATACCTTAGGTCTTGTCATTAGATCAAATGTCACTCACTTGTGCTGATGTAATTGGATAGTTGCATGGTTGGTGAAGGTGGTGGTAGATAATAATGGCATAGATGGGATGGTTGGAGTGATGGCATAAATTGTTATTATGAGAAAAAGGTGTCATAATAATATTATTTATTATGGAAATATTTGATGTGATATGGCAGAGTAATCATAAGGGAATGGATCTTGAAGCGGCATTAAAGAATGGGCATGCGTGGAACTTAGGAAAAATACAAGAAACTTTGAAAAATAAAATTTTATACAAAAATTGGAACATTATCGAGTAATGTGACCAAAGTAGAGAAGAAGAGAGTTCTAGAATTATTTTAGAAAGATGTCATCGAAGCAGAGTAACCAAATTGAGGATTATGGAGCATCGCTAAAAGATGTAGCCAGAGCAGCAACCAAAATTTCTAGAGCATCATCAAAAGATGTAGCTAGAGCAGCAACCAAAATTTTTGGAGCATCCAAACAAAATTTTAGAGCATCCCTGAAAAGATGCAACTAGAAGGAAGAAATGACAGAATTTTGGAGCATCACTGAAAAGATGCAATTGGAAGAGAAACAAATAAAGTCCACAGCATCATTGAAAAGATACAGCCAAAAGGAAGAAACATAATTCTAGAGCATCGTTGAAAAGATGTAGCCAAAAGGAAGAAAATTTTGATACTTTGGCCTTGACTTTCCAAAGCACCATTGAGTGATGCGTCAGAATGCAAGATCAGGATGGGTCATGGATTCAATCTGATTTGTAGGTTCTGGAACATTGTAGCAACAAGTCCGGAGCATCATAGCAATAATTCAAGAGCATTGCAATAGGGTGCAGCGGAATTGGGTTTGCCACAAGATGAAGTATTGAAAAAATGTAAACAAAACTTTAGCCAAGTCCAAATGATGCAGTTGATGAGAAAATTGAAGAAATTTTTAGAAATATATATATATATATATAAATTATATATATATATATATATATATATATATATATATATATATATATTATATATATATATGTTATTTGCTTAACACTATATTAGCCCTGCCACAACAAAGTCAATGCAGTTGATTTCTCTCTACATTTCCACCATTTTGTAAACTCTTCTTTGTTGACAAGTTTATGGTAAATGCATAATTGTTGCCCATTAACCAGAAGAGTTTGGGTGTCACCATCAATTTGGTTTTAACTGGAATGAACCATTAACAAACACTTCAGAAATCTCATATGGTCCAAGCTAGTATGTCCTAAGTTTCCCTTGATGGTCCTTGTATTCAGAATCAAACATAAATGCCTAATCCCCGGCATGGAATTATTTCTCTTTGATATGTTTGTCATGCCAAACCTTACATTGTTGTTGGATCAATTCAGTTTGATGGATGACATCCAGACAAAGCTTGTCTAGTTCACTAAGTTGTAAGACTCTCTCTATTTGAGCTCGTTTAAGATCCATGCCTAATTCCATGGCCCTCCTAAGGTTTTGGACCTCGAATTCAATGGGAAAGAGGGGCTTCTTCCCAAATACTAACTCATAGAGGCTATAGCTAATGGTTGACTTCTAGGTCATGTTGTAGGCCCAGACAGATTTTGGTAGTTTCCTAGCCAAATCTTTCCTTCTCGAGGAAACAGTTTTTGTTAAAATATTTTCTAGTTCCCTATTCATGACCTCAACTTTTCCATTTTCCTACGATTGGTAGGGTGAGGACTTCTTGTGACTTAATTGGAAGTGATTTGTGAATGTCAATAGGACTTTAGACATAAACTAGGGACCTTGGTTTGTAACAATTGTTCTTGGGGCCCCGAATCTAAGAAAGATTCTATTATAAAGAAAGTTAGCTACTTGCTCTTCCCTAGCAATGCATAGTGCTTGTACATCTGCCCACTTAGTCATTTAGTCAGTACATACTAGAATATACTCTTTTCCTTGCAAAGGGGGATCTATAGGGCCAATAAAATCCAATCCCTATTTCTCAAATGGTTCAATGACTACTTGAGGCTACAGGGGAATTTTATTGGATGCGGTTGGTCTTCCTATCCCTTGGAATTCATCACACCTACAAACATTCTTCTTGATATCCTTATGCATTGAAGGTCAATAGTATCCTGCTCCCAAGATCTTATGAGTTGTCCTTTTAGCAGAATAATGCTCTCTAGAAGGGTCATCATGACAGGCCCTAAGGATACTCTAGGTCTCATCTTCCCTAACAAACCATCACAAAACCATATTAGGTCCACACCAAAACAAGATTCCATTAATCCATTTAAAAGGGGCACTCTCTCTGACTAGGCATTTCTTTTTTTTCTGAGAAGTGAGGTGGTACTTCTAAGGTGGCTAAGTAGTTCACAATATCAACAATCCAAGAAGTTTTAGTGGAGATGGTGAATATATTTGCATCTGGGAATTCATCTTGTACTGAAGCATAGTCACCATCATGTTTAATCCGAGATAATAATTTTACAACTACGTTGGACTTCCCTAGTTTGTCAACAATTGTCACATTAAACTCTCGGAGAAGGAGCAACCCCCTAATTATCCTTACATTTACCATTAGTTTATTCATGAGATATTTGATGGCTACATGGTTTGTGTGCACTGTAACTTTGTATCCAATGACAAAATGTCTAAATTTCTTGATGGCATACAATACAGCCAAGAATTCCTTCTCTGTTGTGGTGTAATTCTTCTTTTTTGGTGTCAATTTTTTGCTGATAAAATATATAGCATATTTCCCTCCATTCTCATCTTCTTTCCCAAGAACTACTCCAATGGCATCATCGGACACATTGACATAAATGTGAAATGGAAAGTTCCAGTTAGGTCCTCGAAGGACAGAGATGAGTTTCTCTTTAATAATTTCAAATGAGGACTGACACTTAGGTGTCCAAATGAGGTCAACATTTTTGTGAAGGAGAAAAAACATTGGGGCTGTGATTTTGCTAAAGTTTTCTATGAATCTTTGGTAGTATCCAACATGCCCTAAGAAACTCCTGACATCAGTTTAAGTCTTTGGAATCTCAAGTTGTTGTATGGCATCGATTTTCTTGGGATCAATCTTAATCCCTTCAGCTAAAATATGATGTCCTAGCACTATTCCTTGTTCCACCATGATTAACCATTTTTCGTGACCGAGGGACAACTGATGATCCTCACACCACTTTAACACCTTTTCTAGATTTGTGAGAGCTTCATCAAAAGTCAAACCATATATAGTGAAATCATCCATATAGACTTCCACGGACTCATTTACCAACTCAACAAATATAACCAAGATGGCCCTTTGAAAGGTGGCAGGAGCATTACATAGTGTGAACCATGTTTCCCAACTTGCATAAACACAAAAAACAATCAATATGTTAGATCAAATGCATAGTTAGAAACATGATTCCTCAAGAAATTCATTTGAAAGTAAAAGAAGAGGAATGAAGTTAAGAACACAACAAATTTGAAGCAAGAATATCAAATCCTATTCTAAAACCATGCAAACTCTTAATCTCTTGAGGGAGTTGGTGCCAATTTGATGTGAAAATTAGCCCTTTCCCAACTCCAATGGTGTGATGAAGATACTTGATGAAGGATGGATGCTTGTAGTGATGACTTCAATGGAACTCCATGTTGAAAATCTGAAGAAAAAAAACCTAACTATGCTTGGATGAAATTGATGATGAGTTGCTATGGATTTGAGTATAATAACTTTGCATGAATTTTGGATGGATCAAATGAAGGATGAGCTCTTCATTTATAGATGAGATTGATTAAAGAAGAGGAAAAAGGGATGACTGTGGGACTAATCTTCAACAAATGAGAAGAAGCCACATGTCATCATGTGAATGGTTGAGGAATGAGCACATTTTGAAGAATGTGCAAAGAGGGGGGAGATTCAAATTCAAAATATGGCTTGAAGGATGAGGTGAAAGGTGAAGCAAATGCACATGACTAAAGAAAAGAACATGTAAGAGATTTTAAATGCTTTGTTGGAAGGGACAAGTCCTTTTGGGGGGAGATTTCAAATTTGAGGAATATTCCATCTTTGATGCCTTTTTTGAATGAAAATAGATTATTTATAAATCAATTAATTGATTTTCATGTGCAAGTTGCAAAATCTAGAGGATTTGATGGATTAAGACTAAGATTAATCAGATTTGATTAATTTAAATGATGTTAGTTGATTTGACCATTTTGACTTAGATTTTAGGATTTAAATAACTCAAAATGAGAAGAGAAATGATTTAGACCTAGTTAAATAATATTTATTTATTTATTTAACCAAATTGGGTGATGTTAGATTAAATTAGATAAATGTTTGATTTATTTAATTTAATTAGATGAACTTTAGAGATTTAATCAAATAATATGGATTATTTAATTAAATAAAAATAGGAAGATGAAATGACCTAACTAATTATACAAAGACGATGATTTAACTAAATTGAGGGATTTATTTAATTAAAAGGGGAATTATAATGAATTTAATCAAATAAGGCTATTCAATTAAATGGTTAGACAGAGGGATAATTCAAGATGAAGCGATGATAGTAGATTAGGATAGAGTGCAATATCAATCTATATATTTTCTATGTCTACAGATAGCCCAAAGGGAAGAACCCTATACGCAAAATTTCCCCAAGGGAAAGTAAAGGTCATCTTATCCTGGTCTTTTGCTACTACTTATATCTAGTTGTAACCACTAAATTCATCTAAGAATGGAAAATGTTTTCTCCCAGCCAAGTTATCCAGCACTTGGTTCACAAATGGCTGAGGATAATAATATTTGTGTGTTGCTTTGTTAAGCTCCCTATAATCTACACACACTCTCCACTTCCCATTATTCTTTGGAACTACAACAAAGGGTGACACCCACTTGCTATAAAAAATTGGGTAGATGAATCCTACCTACAAGATTTTCTCAATCTCAGTTTTAACTATATCTTTAAGAGTAGGATTGAGTCTCCATTGTGGTTGGTGAACAGGTCGAACATTCTTAGTATAGATATGGTGCATGCACACACTAGGATGTATTCCTCTCATATCTTTGTAATCCCAAGTGAACCCTTTAGATCTATTCACCAAGGTATCAAATAGTCTTTGCTCTTTCATCTCAGTCAACCAACTATTGATGTTCAAGGTTTTGCCTAGTAGCAACATAATGGTTTTGGCTCCAGGATAATTGGATGTGAAGTGTGAATGGGCCTTGTTAGTGTGTTAAGTGGACAACTGTGTGGTATAGTTTTATGAAACCTAGCAACATCTGCAAAGAATTGGCAAGTTTTTAGAACTAAGTTCATCAAAGGGAAAGGAAATCCAATAAACTTAGCATCATCAAATTCTACTTGATTTGTGTTGATTGGGTGTCCTAGGATTTCTTCTATGTCTGACATCTCTTCACTGTTGGAGTCTATTGCACTACTTCCCATGTCATTCTCTAATTCATCTTCTAATTCTTCACCGTGTTGTTTAATGACTACCATGGCCAGTGAAGCCAAGTTTTCCTATCTACTAGGACTTTCTGGTTCATCAACCCATACTTTTCTATGTTTAGCAGGCTTGGTAGGAGGATACAAGAACAATTGTTTGCTATTGGTTCCATGGGAGATTGTCATTCCTCCTTCCTTGTAGTTAATTTTGGTTGCAACCGTAGCTAGCCATGGTTATCCCAAAATTATTGGATAACTACCTTTGGGCTTAAGTGATTCAATTATCTGGAAATCCACTAGATATTCCCATCCATCTACTTTAACAAGAATGTTTTCAATGATGCCCTTGGGAATAGCTATGGATTGGTTTTCCATCTATAGGACTGTAGTTGTGGGGCATAGATCAATGAGTCCCAATTTTTCCATCACATCAATAGTCATTATGTTGATGGCTGCTCCAAGGTCCACTAAAGCATTGGGTATCGCTACCCCATTAACTATTACTATTATAAGTGGACTTCCTGGGTCATCATATTTCAGAGTAGTAACTATTCCAACTAACAAATCAGCTAGGTACCCATTGATATGAGTAGTGTTGATTTTTTTTGGCTTCCTCCCTAGGGTTTTGATGCACAACTATTTAATTAACAGGTTTAACTCAAGGATCTCTTTAATCACTGGTAACAAGGGAACTTCAATCTGCAATCGTTTAATTTCCTATATCAGTGCAGTTTCTGTAGGTGACATTTCTGGAGCATTTTTCACAGGGATTGGTTTCAATTGCTCTAGAAAAGGGGCTTTGGTTTTGTCTTTAGTCATGGAATTTTTCAAAGGTTCAGTTGGATACTGACCCTCCTCCTCCTAAGGTAGGTCGACAACTCCTGTTGAAGATGGCAGGTTAGTTTCATGTTGTGTAGTGTCTAGGGTTTGTTCTACGGGCGTGGGTGTTATTTTTGTTTCCTCAACAGACTTCTAGACATGTTCATCTATGATTTCTTTGATAGTCAACTATGAAAGTGTTTTACTAGACCTCAGTTGTAGGTTTCCACAATGTATTGCATTGAGTCTGGTGACATTGTCCTATTCGGTGAAATACACCAGAGTATTCGAACGATTGTTCTTTTGATTAGGGATTAGTTGCAATCAAATTGGTGGTTGATTAACTTGTTCAGTATGTTGAGTGTTCTGGGGAAGTGGTAAGAGAGTTTTTTGTGTAGGAATCCTCCTAGGACTAGAATAGAATTGATGTTGGGGTTGATTCCATTGAGGAATGGAATTTTGAGGGTACCATTGCTATTGAGACTGGTTGGGCCACTGAGGGTTACCCCAAGATTGGTTTGTCCAGTCTGGTGGTTCCCAAGGATAGGTTCCATAGTTAGAGGGTACTGGTGGTGGTGCCTAAGGCTAGGGAATTTCCCATTGATTGGGGCCAACAGTTAGGATTGGAATTATGGCCATAGGGGGAATTACCTCTCATTCTCTAGTTGACAGCGTTCACTTCTTCCTCGACTGGAGTTGTTCTTTTCTTGGAATTTTTGATGGAATTTAATAGTTCACATTGATTGGTGTGGTGATTCTTGTCACTTACCTGACAAATGTCAATCTTGTCAATTTTGTCCAAGGGACACTCTCTTAGCAAATGTTTGTTTTGACACCTAGGGAAATAAATAGACAAAGTCTCAGGATTTCTAGTTTTAGCCTAGATGCCATCTATGGTGGTGTTTAGTTGGACAAGAATGTTGGTCTTGAAGTTGGCCAATTCCTCATGAAGTTTATTTATGTCATTAGAACCACGTAAGGGGGTGAACTTCCTAATCCCTCCATGAGTACGTGAGAATTTTTGACACAATTCTATTATTTCTTCTAGTCTCAGTTGGGACACATTTCCTTTTCCCATTAAGTCTAAGCTCCTCTGAGCTTCATCATCAAGACCTTTTAGGAATAAGGTCTTTAAAATATTGAGGCTTATAACTTCCCCACCACATCATTTGGGCAAGAAGATAAACCTATCTAGGTAATCCTCTAAACTTTCATCCGCATTCTGCCTTATTTTGAACAATTCTTCTTTCCTATCACTCATCCTACAATAACTCTGATATTTCTCCAAAAAGATGGTCTCCATTTCATCCCAGGAGGTTATCGACTAAGAATCTAACCCCATAAACCAATGCATAGTTGAGCCTTTTAGAGTGGAAGGGAAAAGATTTAGCTTCTAATTATCGTTCTTGTAGTCATAGGTTTGACACAAGACTTTGAATTCAAATAGGAACTGATCAGGGTCCTCAGTAGACAAACCTTGAAAAGTTGGTAAGAGGTCCAATTAGATATTTTTCATTATCGTCTCATCATCTACATCAATAGCAATAGGTTAAGTGAATGTGTGTGGTGGAGGGTTATCATTGTTATGGTTATTGGCAGTATTTCTACAATCACCCATTTTGTTGGAGGGGATGTGATCCTCTTCCAAAGTTTTCTCAGTGGCATGAGGTTCAAAGGTTTGTGAAAGAATATACTCCTCGACCACTATTCCTTCTCTTTCTAGAGTATGTGGGAAGGTCTCAGGTTGACCCCATTCAGTTGATTCCATAGTAAGTTCTTGGTCTGAGTTTCCTTCTTCTCCACTTGTTGGTACAACAACTAGGGGGGTTTTTGGTATGAATCTCTCATGTGGGCCTCATTTCCTAACCATGCAGAAAAAGAAGCCAAAGAATTGTTCCTATCCCTAAGAGAGGTATTCAAGATATTTCCTATTAACACTAGAAAAATGGGTCCCTAGTAACAGCACTAAAAAGTGATAGGCTATCATTAGGTCCTAACACTTTAGTGAATAAACACATCAATATATCAACTGGGCAATGTCCAACAACTGTATGCAATAGAGGACATCTCAAATTCTCTCTTAAGTACTAATTTACTAAATAAAAATTCTAATCTAAGGGGCCTCTAATCTAGAAAGAAATAAATCATCTATCTAGAAAGCAAGAAAATAACACAAATCAAAAGACAGAAAACTAAGAATCTGAAAATAATCACCATTAAACTAGAAAGCATGGAAATGATTAACCTAAAGAATGTGTAAATTGCTGAAGAAGTAAAGCATGTAAAGAAATTAGGAAACATTTATCTACTATAGAGAATCACAAGCTAATTTCTAATCATAAAACCATTAATCAAAATCAACTAAAGAAAGGTGCTTCAGACACTCAAATGCTAAGCTTAGAAGCTATGGACTCAATTACAACCTATGGGCTTGACACTAATAGTATAACATATACTAATGAAAATAAAATTCAAATGAAACTTCTATTCTATAAAAGGAAAATGAAGAATAGGAAAAAAATACTTATCTATCTATCTCTAACCCTCAAGTGGCCAGCTCGTGGGTGTATCTATTGCTACTTCAGATCACATGCACTGGAAAAATCTCTCTGTTACTTCATTCCATAGATGCATCCATATTACACAATAATTCAAAGAGTGTTGGGAAAAATCATATTCATATGGTAGTCTTTACTCAAAAGACAAATTGATAGCATAACGATAAGCCTCTTCTCATTATTTGTAACAGTTACATACTTATATGAAAAACGGTTAACAAGAATCCTATTTTTCAGTCGATCAAGTCCTTCAACAAATTTCCCATAGTACAAGGGACTTAAAATCCCATGATATACGATATTAAAGAGGCTTCACATGAGCCATAAAGTCTTTGAAACTAAAAAAATAACAGAATTATAAAGACTCGGCCAAAACGTGTGCTCCTAGAATTTCGGTACTCACTTGCTAGTTTTCAAAAGTATGAGACCTGCATTCATTTCCCTTCTGACTAGAATGGTGAAAGGCAGTGGAGTTGATCTATGAAATACTCAAGACTAAACCATTAAATCAACATAAGTTAGTTTAATTTAATCAACTCCAAGAAATAAGTTTGTACGATTATTCATAGAAAGGAAAGCAATTATTTTTCCTAAAGGTAATCAATTGGTGGAGTAATTTGGGCTGGAAGGTTTATATTTGTATATTGAGGCCATTATATTGATGAGGTTACTTTTACCTCATCAAATCTCAAGCTAAAAACTTGAAGATGCAACTACAGGTTAAGCACTTATATGATAGAAAAGCTTTTCCCAGGAAGTTTGAAGTTAACAACATGGTGTTAGCCTAGAATGCAAGAGTTCAAGATAAGGGAAAACATGGAAAATTTGAAGGGTTATGGATTGGTCCTTACTTGATAGCCAACACTCATGGAGAAGATTCATATTTTCTTTAGAGCTTGACAGGCGAACTTTTTGAATTGCCAATACATGGACAGTTCTTAAAGCCATACTTCTCCTAAGTATGTTATCTTCCATGTACGTTCTTTTTGTATATTACGTATATAGGTGTGTTTGATTATTTTTTTGTTTTGGGACTTGCTACCTTGTCTAGGTAGTTCCCCAATTTGGGTCCTTTGGTTTTAATCCACATTTTGGTCTATGAAACTTGAGATTCTGGAGATCTTGCCATGCCTGCAAGAGGCATGCATCCCCAATCAGAGCCACTGATGGAACCTTAATTATTATGTTCGATCTTAAACCCTTGTTGCATTTAGAATGGTTTTAGGATTTGTTTCCTTGGAATCAAATGAGTGTTCTATTTTGTTGTTGACTCCCTATTTCCCATTGTTAGTCACTATTTTAAATATTTTCTATTAGGTAGTCGACTCCCTCATCATGAATTCAAAAATCTTTGTTATAATGATTTTGGAGTTCTTAAGTTTTTTTTATCTATCGTATCATCCTAGGAGATCCCCTCCATTAAAACAACTTATTAAGAACATACCTAATAGTTTTCACTTAAGTTCAGTCAGCCTTAAGTCTTTATCACTCATCACGGATCACTTTTGAAATGTATGTTTAAAATCAGCAATGACTGATGGTGTAATATCTTTTGATATCGCTCATCACGAATTGATCCTAGAACTTCTTATTGTAATTAGCAACGAGTGAGGTTCTTAAGAGATCGTGTATTGCTAATAATTTTTGAATTTTTAAAGTTGTAATAGCGATAAGAAATGACTTCTCACTTTATGATAATAGTTTCATCGCTCATCGCCAATATATTGTGAAAAGATTGTTTTCTATTAGCAATGAGCAAGGTGATGAGTTCCTAATTGTATCACATCTCATAGATTTTTTTTAAGCACTAAGGTTATGATTAGCGATGAGCAATATGGTCCCTTATGAGGATTTTTCTCTTGCTAACTTGACTACATCCTATTTGCAGTATCTTTTGTGCCATTGATTGTTATGCAAGTGTACATGTCAAATTGTGGTGCTTACATCTCTTGTCGCTGATGGAAGTCAAGATGCAAATTTGAACTAGTGAGGAGCAATGGCTATGGATGAGATTGAGAAACTAGCCTTAGAACTAAAGGGCCAAGATTTTGTCACATGAGGCACTTGCATCACTGATAAAAATGGAAGAGAATGAAGTGATTCAGTGATTGGCGATAACTGCTACATGAATAGGCAATGTGGAAAAATCCTAAGGATTTCGTATAAAGAAAAAAGGAAGGTAGCAAGGTGGATTACTAACCATTGATATAGTTTTGAAGCTGAAGGGTCAACGATCAAGGTTTGAAACTAAATGGCTAATTGTCAGTTCACTTGCACGAGCTTACTATCAAATATTAATGGTGATATGCTCCCCTCTCAGCCGTAACAAAAATTAGATATCTGGTTTATAATGAATCCCAATTCACTAGCTAGTGAAATGAATACCAAAGACTGAAGAATTTACAAGGAAAGCTCCAGAAATTATTTGCAACTAGAGTGACATAGTTTTCATTCAGGTAAGCAAAATCGATACTTCTTTTTTAGGTAGTAAGGTGAATGCCCTGGAAATTTGATAAGAAAATTGGACGAAAGTGAAATTTAGTCTTTTCTAATGTTTTCCATTTGATAATTGAGTACTATCTAAATTGTTAAGAAAGGTTTCCTGTTCAATCATAGAGTTTTATCTTATCATAATTGTGAATGGTTTTGTTTGGCCATAATAAATTGTAAACCCTAGTCTCCATTTGTGTTACAAGCATGAGTGACCTAGAGCCTAGTGAATCCAATGTTAGACTAGAAAGGAAACTAAATAAAAAGAGGGTCAAAAGACTTAAAACTTAGTATGCTTCAGCTAAAGTTGATCCCAAACTAGTAGCTATGTCTAACCCTTTGCACAGGTACCCTGTGGCTTCCATAAAAGTCTAGAAGTGCAAAGAAGGAAACATAAAAGTTTATGCAAGAAACTTTAAGAGTATCAAAGAGGGAAGGTCATGAATTGGTAAAATGACCACAAGACAAGTTATTTATTACCACTAGGTTGATTGATAATGTTGGAAAAATTGGTGAGAAACCCGAGCCCTAGAGTGGATGGCAATTATTTGGTATGATTTCAATAGGTGAAATTCCAATAAGCCTACATGCATTTGTGGGGATTGAACCTAGGAAAGTTAGTGGTTCCAAATGTGTTTGTGGATGTTGATTTAATGATGGAGCTAGCAAGGCACTATGACCCTCTTGACAAGAAAATCAAGAGTGACAAGGGTGATATAATTTTGAAGGTGACAAAGGATAAAATGGTGGATGTGTTTGGGTTGAATCCCAATTAAACTACAAAGTTCAAGTGTTAGACTTGTATGTTGAATATGAAGGAGAGAAAATTTGCATACAGAGAGTGATACTTGTGTGACATAAGAAGAAGCAGGAAAAAATTCACTATTCAAGATACTGAGCCTTTTGAGTGTGAATAATTTGAAGATTATTTCAAAAAAACTTATTATTGTTTCAACCAAGTGCTAGTTCAGGATTTTGAGGTTAGAATAGCCCCTAATTTGTTGTTGATGGTGGCAGATATACAAGAATATAATCGAAACACTGGTTTTGATTATGCTAATTTTGTTGCTCAACAAATGCATGAGGATTTTCTCAATTTGAAAAGGAAGTGCTCCCTCTATCTTTCCCTCATTATTCCTTACTGATGCACATGCTCTTGTGGGAAGGAGATTATGAGTGGAAAAGGAAACTAAATTTGAGGGTTATGGATAGTGAAAATAAGGCCATCCCTGTGAAAATGTGGACATACATTTGGGGTCAAGATTGCTCCAATTCCAACTACATCTTTTTTTCCAATGTTGTAAGACATGGTATCATAGAGTCATTGGGTGTGGCACCTAGATTTAGACTTTCTCCAGAGATCAAAAGTGCTATGTGCCCAAAGGATATACCAGGCTCTGTAGGAACACATAATTGGCTGACTAGTTTCTGCACTCTGAATATAATTTGATCAGGGTTTATGGAGCTAAAGTGGCACCCCATTATTTACCCTTCTATGTCTCAGAAAAATTGGCTTTCATGGAGCTCATGTGGAAAATGGATGTTATGGATTATGAAATATTTAGAAAGGACAGAAAGGGCTTTGTGGTATACCCCCAATGTTATTTTTCTTATTTTAAGGTCACTACCCTCAAAGGGTATGAAAAATTAGGCATTATGGTGAATAATCTCATAATTCTTATTGATGAGGTTAGATTTTTTGATCTGGAAACATTTGTGGTAGGAAGGAGAAGAAAAAAGAACTTAGGCATCATACATCATGAATTTTTCTATAGATATGATGTACTAAGGAATCTGACAAGTGACGAGGTTGTTATGGTTAGGAAAAAGGAATGGACAACTATGACAAACCTTAAGGAGAAGATTATGGAAAAAAATGCCTTCTACATCAATCCATACAATGAAATTGCAAACCCCTTGGAGAGGGCCTTTACTATGATAAGGGACTATCATTCTATTGAATTTAAAGTAAAATTAAAGGAGGCTATAGATAGAGCATAGGTCCTCTTAGAGAAACAACGACAACAACAAGCAATGGATATCCTAGAACAGCTTGAAGATGTTCAGGAGGTCAGGGAAGAACAAGTGGCAAAACATGTGTTAGGAAATGAGGAAGTTGAGCAGAAATTTCCCCTTCCTCATATTTAGGAGACTCATAGTTCAGATGTTCCTCCTGACAGGATTGTCTAATGGCAGTATGATAGAGAAAATGATGATGGTCCCAAAATTAGAGTGTGATGCAATTTTGGCTGATGATAAATTTGTGCAGACTAAAAAGTTTCAAGAGTTTATGATTCAACAATGGAGTAAGGAAATAAAAGAGATACTAGAATTAGATCAAGTCAATGTTGAACCTTCTCATCAGGAGGAAGCTGAGAAAGCAGAGGAAGAGATGATTAAGGCTGAAATTG
The DNA here is from genome assembly GCA_007258455.2 of Sequoia sempervirens. NCBI lineage: Eukaryota > Viridiplantae > Streptophyta > Pinopsida > Cupressales > Cupressaceae > Sequoia > Sequoia sempervirens. The sequence goes on from VDFB02252616.1 coordinate 66,303,229, forward strand.
CAGCTATTACTCCCACTAAAGCTCGAATAATTTTTAAAAATAGTGGAATCATGTTATTACCAGGATGTACTATCACAGCTGCCATAACATATGATGTAGTAAGAAGAGATCCTCAAGCTTTGATATCTGAAGATCAGCTTGAGAATAAGGTATTTGGTTCCGGATATAGTCCAAAGCTGCATACCCTTTCAATTTGGTCTATGGCACTTAATACTAGCAAACATGAGGTTGCTAGGCCTATTGAAGAAGTCATTGGTTCACTAGTGGTCAAAAGAGCTATTGACATAACTCGGATCTAGGTAGCTGAGTTAACTACACATGCTACAATGCTTATGTGGACACTATACATATTTCTCAAAATAAATATGAATATTTGGTAAAGGAATATAATAAGGATTTGAATGAATTGATTCAAATGAGAGCGACCATTCAAGCTACCCAAAATACAGTGACTCAACCTTATTCTTCCTCTTCTTCATTTAATATGTCTACACGAGATAGGGAAACTTTGGCTCTCATAATTGATGATTTGATAGAAAAGTTAATTGCAAAAAAGGAAAATGTCAAGCAGGCCAAATTAGAGACAATTAGAGTGGCCAATGAAATTTTTAGGGATGTGCTTAAGCATAGGGTGATGAAGTTGGTCCATAGGGCTAATGATGTATGGGCCACGTATAAAAACATTCATGAAGCAAATACAAAATATCTACAAACATAAGAGGCCTTTAGGAATGAGTGGAATAATTGGATTCCTAGGATAAGTGCTTTGAAAGAAATGATGCCAAAAATAAAGGAGGATCTCGAGGCACCCATAAATATTCCTAACATTTTGAAAAATATTGAGTCAATAAATGAGGTAACTACTTTCCATGGAAAGTTGGGAATACAACTCCAAAGTAAGTTGAAAATATTCAAGGAGATGGAGGATCATGATATGCCTCAAATATTGAATTCAAAAGGTGAATTGCATCCATTTGACACTTGGAAGGAAGATTTGGGAGGGTTGTTTGAAATGGCTATGATGCATTTGTCTATTACCGATTACATCTTGTTCAATTCAAATATTGATATGATGGTGGAGATTGAAACAAAGATGGATATATTTGTTAAGGAAGCTAGGATTTTAATTGATGCAAGGTACTCCCAATATACTACTAAGGTGTAGGATTTATTGAATGTTAAATGGCCCACTGAAGAAGAATACAATATTTGGTTGGAGAAATATATATAATGAATAAGAAGAATAATGGACAGGAGGAGAATAATACATAGCCTGAAAATAGTACAGATTAGGCTTTTGATGTAACATGGTAAACTATTATTATCTCCTTAAACTCAAGTGATTAACACATGGTGCAAATGTGTATTAACACATTTTGACCTTTTTCTACTTTCTTTTCCTTGCTTCATAAGTTTTGTTGTTTTGATTTTCTTATAGTTAGCATTTTGAGCACATGGAGAATATCTTGTAACTGTTATAACAAACTAATGATGTCTTTTAAGGTGGGACCTATTTTCCATGAAGAGTTGAGGGTAATTTTTCCTCATGTTTATTTGCTCCACTTGAAGACTCAAGCGTAACTAGGAAGGGAATATTTCTGCAAGCGGTCCTATGGGATCATGACATGTGTGCTATCTGGTCTGAGGCTTGTTTGCTCCTTCATCTCTATAAGAAGGAATTTAGGACCAGAGACACGAGAGTTAGAAATTTTTTGAGTTGATACTGTTAGTTTTTTCAAGACAAATATGAAGCAAGTTTTAGAGTCTTTGTTTTAAGTTTCTTTTGGAGTTCATACTTATGCATGTAAGATTGATAATGGTATAGAATTTATAATACAGAGTAATATCAATTTCATGGTTATTCTCTCTCCTTGTGTGTAATGAGTTATGATTGAAAGTAGTCAAGAATTTCTTTCATTTGTCTTTTTCATTATCTAATGGATGTTCAATTTCATTTTTACTTATTGGTTCAATGAATTGATGTAAATTCTTATATGAGATTGATAACTTATAATTACTATGTGCTAGGATATTTGTAAGAAGTGATAGTCCCAAAAGTCATAGAGAAATGTTGTAATGCAACATTTCTTGGGGTTATATGTGTTATTATCTGAATTTTTATCAGGTTATGTCAAAGGTTATTGACTCCATGCTTTGTATAAAGACATTGGTTCATGCAGGATATCAGTGTTACAGTTATAGTGTTGATTCATTAACTACTCAATATTTTAACCATAAAATCTCATGAGGAACATTGTTGTTATTCATTTTTTTTTAGGTGTCTTCTCTCTCATATTCAACTCATAGAACATTAACATAATAAGCTACCAACTTATTTAATGTTACTATTAAGTGGTATCATGAGAGACATTTATTATTAACAATGTATTTGATTGTAATTATGAAAGGGATTTAGGTATACATTATGGGATCACCCTCCCGGGTTTCATAGAGCCCAAAGAGTAGGAATAGAAGTTTAGCAACTTCTATTCATTCATTGGCCAATCCCTTTAGTATTACTGATAATTGGAAATGGAAAAATCCATAGGTATCTCTAGAGATCAGTTTTGATTCTTAAAAAAATAACCAACATGCCCATCAATATAGCATAGAAAATGAGCCCAATCACAAATGACTCTGGAAACATTGTTGAGCTACATGAGCTCTCTGAGTCTAATGTTGATGACTTCCAACTAGTTGACATACAACAGGAGGACACTGCCATGCTTCTCTACTCCTTGGGGACAACATGAAAATGAAATGAACAAAGGAGCGGTTGTCACTCATAGAAATCACATTGCTATGGTGGCAGGGTTTGTAAAGAGGATTGTTCCAGAAAACAATATTAATTTGTGCATTGTGCCATTGTTTCATGTCTATGGTTTTTTCTACTCTATTGGTGTCATCTCCAAGGGTGCGACTTTGGTTTTTATGACCAAATTTGACTTTTCCCAGATGCTTCCTAACGTGGGGAGCTACAAAGTAACTTCTCTGGCTATTGCTTCGCCAATTTTTGTGGCCATAATTAAATCACCTATTTTTGTGAAATATGACTTGTCATCACTCAAGCGCATTAGCTCAGGCGAAGCCACACCAGGAAAGGAGACTATTGACGAGTTCATTGCATTGTTCCCTAATATTGAAGTTTCACAAGTAACCCAATTTTCCCTTCTCTTTTTGCTTATTTTAAAGAACATAAATTTATGTTTAATTTAAGAGTGTAAAGAAAACATCAGATGGGCTACCGAAAAAAGCAAGTAAATCTTTCTAATTTAATACATATCTGAGGCTATTAAGCTTATGTGCATGAATCTTTTCGATAGTTTAACATTGCCAAGATTCATAAATTCAAGGATTAACTGCTTAAAATATTTGAATTTTTGATACCTGAGTCATTCCTATAAGAAATATAGACAATGCCTATTGTAGCAAGTTAGATAATTTGTTTTAATGGTTAGTGGGTAAAAATAGAAGAAACCAATAAAAATACAGCATAACAACTGATGCAAACATTGCATAGGGTAATAGGACTCTCTATATCCTTAAACTCAAAATAGAGGATCTTTTTCATCTGGGTTCAAAATTTCTATGGACTTAATCTATTCTATATAGAACACTTGAAAACATCACCATAGGAATAAGATAAAAACGTGTATCATATGTAGTGATCTTGTTTTTCAAGGGTCTACTCAATTTTAACCATATGTAAATCTGAGTTAGTCTAATGGTGGACAAAAAGAGAGGTCACAAGTTAAAATCTTGAGAGGTAGGGTATGTACACCTCATATCGAGTTAGGTGTTGGGAGTATAGGGTAGTCACATATACCTAATGGAATAGTCCCACATACTTAAATTCATATGCAGACCAAAAAAACTAATCACCAAATATCATGTAAAAGAACCTTTCCTTCCCTTCAAATGTCCATCACTTAGTTAACATGAGACATAAGAAAGAAAAATGGATATATTTGTAGGATGAAAATTATCCTTTTAATAGAACCAACCACAATATTTTCAAGGATGAAAACAAATCCCAAGTGGAACCAACCACTAAAAACTAAAATAATGATAGAAAAGCATACTTACTAATTGGGAAATTTTCTTCATGTCACAAATTTTTTCTTCAATATAACTGTATATGTGCTTGAACTACCAGACATCCTGACATGAGCCTTATGGCTCTAGCTTGTGTCCCTAATAGAAACTCTCTCCTTTTTGTTTTACCATCTTGGTACTCAGTTCCATACTCTTTATGAACTCAACAAGAGTAAGGATTGATCAAGGATTGCTCTTTCATAGACTGTGGAACGATATTCTTGCAATTGCTTTAATGCACCTCTAATTGTAATCATGAGACATCATTGGATTGATATGGTGAGTCAACTAACTAGCAATCATGGTTTCATCCTACAACAACTATGATCATCCTTTTAGGCGTGGGTGCCCAAATTACTTACAGCCAAGTGCAATGTGTATGTGTGCAAATCACTTATCTGGGGTCGAGGCCATCTTAACCATGGGGCCTTAGTTATCTGTTGGAGAGGTTTTACTATTTTTTGAGTTTACCATATGGTGTAATCATATGTCACTATTTCCAAATCATTTCCACTGAGACTGAATATCTAATCTAAGCTTTGCTACAATCATTCATATCTACTGTGTTTCCTCTACTATTATTTGTTGTGCAAACTAGATTTGGATGAATTCTATTGTGTAAGATCAATATTGCTATTTTATTTAAGTGTTTATTTCTTATCAATAATTTTTCTATAGAATTTGGATTGGGAATCTTTTATTTAAGAAAATTACCAGTTAAATTCTTTAAGCAAGATAATCTTGGTTTAGGTCTTGCAATCATGTTATATTTTGCAAAGTCAATCCTAAGGGAAGCCCAATGCAGGGGGTGGCCTCAGTGTAATGTCATTGAAGAGGATTGCTTCTATGACGATGATGTTTATGGCTTAAAATAAGGATTTCATGCCAATGCTATGTCAATTTGTTCCTTCTCTATTTTTCCTTGATCTTTGTTGTGTTTTCTCTTGCTTTGAGGTGTGCCAACTGCCCTTTTAAACCATATATCTCAATTGAGGTCTATGATTTCATTCAAACCATGTACATTTGCACTCAATTTGGTTTATTTGTACTTCCTACTAGTTTGGTTTTATTGTGTTTGGGTTTTAATTACATATACTTTTCTACCGGCGTAACCCTTGCACCCCTTATGGTGCAAGTGCTAGTTATTATTTTTTGTATTTGTCATGTTAATTAAATTAATTAAATTAAGTTATCTTTTTAATATTTATTTAAAATAGACAACTTTAAAATAATTCATTTAATTAATACTCCCTTATGACTCCATTATTTATCATATGAAACTAAAATAAGCTAAATATCAATGTCTTCTATTACTTAGAAAATGGGGACATTACACCCTATGACTAGCCTCTCCACAATTGAAACAAACTCCTGAAAAATCATCTTCCCCTTCCATAATCTCCCCTTCATCTTGAAGTTCCACCTCTTCCTCTCACATTTGAACCATAATTTGTTTGAGACTATCTTGCCTCTCCCTCCTTTATTGGCTTTCCTCTTCCACTATTTTCTTGTTCTCTACCTCTAAAATTTTATCCTCTACTTCTAGAATTACTTTGTTTCCTTCTTCCCAAGTTTTCCTCTTCCTTGAGAGAATATTGGTAAGCTTCCTCCACTATTCTTATCATCACCATACTAAGCTCATCTTGGATAGTAATCTTCAACCCATTCACATACCTTACAACATGTTCTTCACCATATTCAATATTCCCAACACAAATTTCCAACTTGTAGAATTTTTTTGTGTACTCCATGACATTCAAATCTCTTTGTTTAAGATTTTGAAGTTTCTTAAGAAAATTAATGTGATAGTATATAGGAAATAATTTATCCTTCAAATTTACAACCATAGGGATGCATGTCCCTTCAACCTCATGCCAACATATTTCACCTTCTTCTTCTCTTCAATGGATTCCAAATAAAAATACTTGTCCATTTCTATAATCCAATCAATAAGTTCTTCTAGATTCATACTCCCGCAATAGCTTGGTGGATTCATCCTTAGTTTACTTCCAAGCTTTTCTAGTACTTGAAGAAATCTATCCTCTTGTGCATATCCTTTCACTTATATAACTTTTGTTGCCTCTTTCTCATCTTCACTAGCATCTACAACTGGAATCCCCTTTCGTTGTGATGTTTCAATGGCTTCTAGCCTAGTAATTATTCCACTTATTCCTTCTATGAGTGCTTGATTTCTTCTCCTCATGGGGTTCTTCCTCTTCCTAGTCATCTATGTGCCATTTCCTCTTTAAAATCTTTAAAATCCTTCTTTAATACCAATTGAGAAACCAAAGAGGTTTTTCAATTTTTGTAGCCTCCTTTCAAAAAAAATCAACACTTAAGCAATATTTTAAAAAAATCTCCAACACAAGAATATTTATTTGCATTCAAAAAAATATTGGAAGTCTACAAGTCTAATAAATCAACAATTAAATCCTCCTTGAAATCTCAATATGCAAAAACAATCATCTATAGGAAAGATTAAGAACAAATATGCAAAGTTTCTACAGGAAAGTTTTGGAAATGGACCAAAAATCAGCTACAACTCCACAAACCCATCACTTTCTTCCTATCATTTCTCCATTATTCATATTAATTTTCTAAAATGGTTTCTAAATTTTATACATCTCCTTCCTAGATTTCTAGAATATTTTGAATTTATCCATACTTTCATTAAGAAATGAGAAAGTTATGCCTAACTTACTGAGACCAAATCTCATAGTTATGACCCCAAAAATCTCCCTCTCCCCAAAAAAATGCCATTCAAACATCTAGAATGCTCATTAATCCTTTCTAGGTGTGGTTATCATGCATTCATATCCTCGATTATTTTTCTAGGAAAAAATTCAAATCTTTTCCCAAATTGACACCCACTAGCTCCTTCCTGCACCTCCACTCCTAGCTGCTAAGCACTACTAGAAAAAAATTATTCCAATTATTTAATTAATCACAAGAGTTAAAAAGTAATAAAAATTCATTCTCCCAACCTAGGTGTGGGACTTTTGTTTCCCGGATGTAATTTTAATTTACATCAAATGCATAAACATTTCTTTTAAAATTCATGCAAAACAAAAGTGTAGGAAAAGGGGGTCCTATTAAAAATAGTTGAAGGAAGGAAGAAGGAGAATTATTTCATTCCTACAAGACCAACAACACAAAAATTGAGAAAAGGAAAAAATAAAATATTGTTTTTGGTTGTGCAGGATTGCTCGTACACCCAGATGCTTCTACATAACTTGTAATTTTTGCATCACCATTCCCACTTAAAACAAATTCAACATCCTCATTTTCTCAAAAAACTCTAAATGAAGTGGGGTATAATTAAGAAGTACCTCCAGTCACAACAGAGCATAAGAATTCCCTTGTAAGACTTTTAAAATAAAATCATATCCTCTGACCATATGCCATTTTACCAAATCTCCATGGCATTGAGTTCAATGGTTGTAAGAACATTTTCAACATGAATAGCACATGAAAAATAATTGAAGCTTCACCCCAAATGATGCCTAGATGTTGGGATAGATTTTTAGGTCCTTTTTATGTTGTGCAGATCATGTGAAGCATTTGTAGGACATTTTTAATGATGTGGTAGAATTTTCAAGGAAGTAAACAATCTAAAAAACTATTGAAGAATCTCCCAAATTGAGTCTTGGGAATTGGTAATGCTTGTTGGGTCATTTTTTGCAATGGTGGGTGATAAAAACACACTAAACAACCTCAAAACAAATGCAATGGTGTGGGAAATGGTCTAGGAAACTTTATGAATAATAAAACCTTTTTTTTGTGCTTACAAATGGCTTTGAGATGTCCCCCAATGACCACCCATGTGGCAGTGAACAATTGCAATGCCCAAACATCACACACTAAATTCTTGGCTCACTCTCCTTTATGCCCAAATGTGTTGCTTTCAAACATATGCGTTGGGTGTTTAAAAAGCATATAATATAGTGTGATCATAAATACAAGCCACCACAATATTTAATAACATTTCAATTTCACTTTATAGTTTTTCCATACCAAATTGTGGTGGGTAAATACTACATGGTGAGTAAAAAAATTAATTCACTTTTACTCATGATTTCTAAAACATTATTAAAACCTCCCCACCACTCCCATTCACATGCATTGTCTTTTGAGGAAAGTATTAAATGGTTTAAAAATTATTATTATTTTCCCCTCTCCATATATTTAAAACATTTAAAATGTCTTAAATATTTTCACAATTAAACATTTGTAAATTTGGCAACCTTATAATTATTTAGGGTTAGTAACTCGACCACCTTTTTGTACAAGGGTTTTGCACATGATATATCTCTAATGTTGCTTTTGGCATACAACAAATTATGGCCTATGGGTTCTTATGGTGATTTTCCATTTTGTAATATTAGGTTTCCTTACCCATTTGGAATTATTACTGCTTTTACAGGTTTTGATATGTAATCCTATTTTATTATCAATAAAATTTTAGTGGCTTGCCACTTTTGTTAAAGAAAAGGCTTATAATTATTCCGTAGGAAAAACAATTGTATTGATCCCACGTGTGAAAGTGACCTTTGAAGGCCATGAAAACTTGTAGATGGATATTATTAATCATTTAGATATGTGTGATTTCATTGAAAATTACACAACAAATGGATTTTTAAGACTTCCTTTGTAAATTGGGCCCTTTGGTAGGGTAGTTAAGAAATTTTTTTGTTCAAGCCTCAAAAACACCTCCAACAACTATGAAGAAAAAGATATTAAATATTGAGGATAAAATAACAACTGGGTTGTTTCCAAAATTGAGCCATTTGAAACTTTATATTGACCCTCCAGTTCTACTCTAAAATGGTGACACATTAAAATTTTCCTCAAAACTCATCTAAATTACATGAAATTGAGTTTGCATACTCTTGGAGACATTAAAAAAAATTATAACGACTCATAGACTTAGATATTGTAATGCCAAAATTTTAGGGTTAGTTGGTTGCCACAAGGCTCAGAGGATTTTGTTGCCAATTTAAGGCAAAATATAAGCACTATAAATGAAGGAAATGTAACTATGGGAAATTTCTAGGTTAGTAGATTAGGAGCTAAATAAATCAAAACCCAAAGTAATAATGAATCACAAAGGATGAAATAACATGAAAACAATAAAAATACCACCTTGAGTCTTCAACCTCCATGATTGACCTCCATTACACCTTCTCTATTTGTTGAAATATGAAGTTTTCCCTTAGATTTTGAGTGAGCAATATGTGACAATGCCAAGACCAAAGCAAAATGTTGAAGGATTTGATATGAAATGGAATACTATGCAACTATGCAACTAGTAAGCAACTATGAACAATGACTAAAGTATGCCAAAATTCCAAAATGCTAAGATTTCAAGAGTGCCTAAGACAAGATTGCATGAGATGTAGATAGCATGAGTTGACAAAATGAGAGAAAAATTGTCATTTTATAGAAAATACAATTTTGGATGAATGGACAAGATTTAAGATTGACAAATTCCCTAGAATTAATAGACAAGATTCAATGTGACAACCCACATTTAGGGTTAAGGAAACATTAGGTCAAATTTGAAATGAGTGACCAAGATTCAATTTGAGAAAATCAAATCAAGGGTTGACAATGCATGTCACAAGGAGATAAGAATGACATAGAAAAAGAGAGAGCTAGAAAATCAAATAATATTATAAATTACTTGATTTTTGGAGGAAAAAGGCTATTTTGAATTAAAAATTAATTTAATTCAAAAGGTGGAGTCATGTGAGTAAATAATTAATTTTAATTATTTACTAAAAGAGGGAAAATTAGAAAAGAGTGACCATTTTAAATAAATGATTTTATTTAAAATGGAAAAAATGTCAAGGTGGACAATAATTAAATAAATTAAAGAATTTATTTAATTATAAGAAGACTTTCAAGAATTAATGATGTATTTAAATAAATAAATAAAATTTATCTATTTAAATAATCAGGAGGAATTAGTGGACAAAGATAATTAAATAAATTTATGAATTTATTTAATTATGGAAAGATATTAGACAATTAGTGATGTATTTAAGTAAATAAATGAGATTTATTTATTTAAATAATCAAGAGGAATAAAGACATGAATTAATTAAATAATTATGAATTATTTAATTAATAGTTGAAAGTGGACCAAGGACATAAATATCTCAATTATGTCAAGAAGAAATATGGTGACAATAGAGCTTGCAAGCCTAGGTCATTTTTATGTGTCTAAATTTTTCCCCTCTTTGTCATAATGTAGCCTATAGCATTGTGACAAAGAAAATTCAGTCAGAAACATGCCCCAGCAAAGGTATGGAGTATCTATGCCCCTTGGAAAAATTTCAAATTTTGGCCTAATGACAAAAAAATTTAGAAAGTATCAACAAATTACAAAGTGATGCAGGAGCATCCGGTCCACAGTAAATCAACATCACCCAAAAATATTTTTTTTAGTGGTTTTATTTCATTTTGGCTTGTTTTGGTTGTTCATGGCATCTCTCAAATCAGAAATTCAAATATTTGGTCAAAATTGTAAGATTCCAATTTTTGCCAAATTGTTGTTTTGAGGCTTTGCAGGCAGTTTTCAAAAATTTATTCCCAAAAATCCATTAAGAGCTGGAGCAGAATCCTTTGGCAGGTATATTCTTGAGGTACCATTTAAAATATACAAAAAGAATCAGAGTAAAATATTTCATGGTGTGAGAGATTTTAATGCTCAAAGTTTGAAAAAAAAATGTGCTGACAATTTATGGAAAATTTAAAATCTTGAGTTTTATGAAGGCTGGAGCGAAACGGTTTTGTGGAAAGATTTGAAATGACATTATATGCATCTTGGCAAGTTTTCAGGTGAATATGAGCTTCTAATGAAAAGTTATGCAAAAATTAAATTTTATGTAAGTATTGGCAGCCGGTGGTAACTTGCATAAAATGAATTTTAATATTCATTGGAATACTCCTTTAGAATTTATTATTGGACTTATTCTTAATGAATTTTTAATTGAAATTCAATTAAGAAAAGTCATTGATTATGGTTCCAAATTGGGAAAAGGAATCCATGACAGTTTGTAACAGAAAATGCATTGATTGAAATGTCTTTTTTGAGGAGAAATCATTACTCTCACGTCCAAAAAAAGGATGGGCTGTTACAACAGTGAGAACAACTTTAAAATATCAATTTGTAAGAGAAAAAGGCAGCCATAATGGAGTAGATGGCCCAGGCAACAAGTTTTTAGCAAATAGAAGCAAAAATATTGAAGAAAAAGAGGGTTTTTGATGCCTGCAAGAAGAAAAACGTCCAGCACAGAGTTTGAAGAGTTGTGGAAAAATTTTGGGTTGCAGATTTGAGAGGGAGGAATGTGGGAATGATAATGTGTGTGAGAAGCCATGGATGGCTAATGTAATAAGTTTAATTTGTTGGTTTATGTAATTGTTTTTTCATTGCTGAAAATGAAATGAATTTTATGAGTTTTATTGTGTTAGATTTGTTGTATTGCATTTTGTGTTGTGTTAAGAGTATGCAGATTTGAGTTATGCTTGGAGGTGGGAGGTTCCTCTTTGCATCAGTAGTGTTAGAGTAGTAGTTCCTGAGTGTGTGGACAGAACCGCCGATCTGAGGCAGTCTACACCAGGACCTAAGGGTGGAGTAGTGAGGAGGAAGTCCTTGGGTGTGTAAATAGATTGCCGAATGTGAGGCAATTTGCACCAGGACTTGTGGACAAACAGATCGCCGAAGATTGAGGCAGTTTGTATTGGAAATAGTGGATTTGAAAGTGGAAGTAGAATCGCCGATTTGAGGCAACTTCACACTGATTAATTTACACATTAAGTGTAAGAGAAGGATAAGAGAAATGGCATGTGTAGTTGATGAGTTAGAAATATTTATGAATGGAATTGAAAGAAAGAATAATTTTGAGAAAGAGGAAAAGGAGATTAGAGGAAAGAATAAGGTTGCAGATATGAGAGAGATGGTGAGGAATGGGATGATGGACTTTGAGGGTCCTATATTTGATAAAGAATTTGGTGAAGATGAAGAAAATTTGTTGAAAAAGGAGATTAAAATGATTGACATTTTATTTCAAGGACAAATGATGTGTGAAAATGAGATCCTCATGCAAGAGGATGAAAAAGAAAAGACATTGATTGCAAAAATTACTTTTGTTGAAGACATGAAACAGGAAGACAAAAGAGGAGTTATAGTGATCAAAAAGGAAGAAGATATGAGCAGTGAAGAAGTTGGAGCTGTGGATATTGAGATGGAAGCGATAGGACTTGAGGATGTTGTAGTAGATGAAGAGGATAAAGATTATTTATTGTCACAGATTTTAGCAGTGGAAAAAGAGTGGTTTGACAAGCTTGCTGATGCAAGAAAGAAGATGAATGTTGTAGCAAATGACAAAGAGGATGTTGTTGGAACAATGAAGAAGGATGAGGTAAATTTTGATTTTGAATATGATGATTATTATTTTCTTTCTAAAAAAGAGATTGCAGTAGTGGAAGATAAAGTTGTAGTTGAAAATGGGTATGCAAATGTTGCATGTTTGTGTATAGAGGTTGTAAAAGATGGTGCAGGTGAAACTTGGTGGAGGTGGTCAGTTTGTGGTGGGGTGAATCTCACCAAGGAGGAGAGGAGAGGAGAGATAATTTTGCAGAGGAGGATGACACATGGTGGATACAAGTCCATGAAAAAAGAGAAGAATGAAATGCAGATTTGTTGGAGAAGAGTAAAGCTTGTTCTGGCAAGATGCTGGAAAAAGAGGAAAAAGAATAACTTGTTGTTGCACATATTTTAGCGATGGAGTTCGCTATAGATTGCTTGCAATCTGAAAGGATGGTCCGACCATTCAACTCCACATTTGTGAGTGTATGCTCACAAACTTCTTACCCAGCGTGTCTGATGCAGGAGCATCCGGGTCCACAGACAATCAGCATCACCTAAAAATATTCTTTTAGTGGTTTTATTTTATTTTGGCTTATTTTGGTTGTTCATGGCATCTCTTAAATCAGAAATTCAAATATTTGGTCAAAATTACAAAGATTCCAGTTTTTGCCAAATTGTTGTTTTGAGGCTTCGCAAGCAGTTTTCAAAAAATTTAGAGCAGAATCCTTTGGCAGGTATATTCTTTGAGGTACCATTTAAAATATGCAAAAAGAATCAGAGTAAAATATTTCATGGTGTGAGAGTTTTAATGCTCAAAGTTGAAAAAAAATGTGCTGAATTTATGGAAAATTTAAAATCTTGAGTTTTATGAAGGCTGGAGTGAAACGGTTTTGTGGAAAGATTTGAAATGACATTATATGCATCTTGGAAAGTTTTCAGGTGAATATGATCTTCTCATGAAAAGTTATGCAAAAATTAATTTCTATGTAAGTATTGGTAGTCGGTGGTAACTTGCATAAAATAAATTTTAATATTCATTAGAATACTCCTTTAGGAATTTATTATTGGACTTATTCTTAATGAATTTTTAATTGAAATTCAATTAAGAAAATTCATTGATTATGGTTCCAAATTGGGAAAAGGAATCCATGACAATTTTTAACAGAAAATGCATTGATTGAAATATCTTTTTTTTGAGGAGAAATCATTACTCTCACGTCCAAAAAAAGGATGGGCTGTTAAAACAGTGAAAACAGCTTTAAAATATCAATTTGTAAGAGAAAAAAGGCAACCATAATGGAGTAGATGGCCCAAGCAACAAGTTTTTAGCAAATAGAAGCAAAAATATTGAAGAAAAAGAGGGTTTTTGATGCCTGCAATAAGAAAAACATCCAGCACAAAGTTTGAAGAATTGTAAAAGAATTTTGGGTTGCAGATTTGAGAGTGAGGAATGTGGGAATGATAATGTGTGTGAGAAGCCATGGATGGCTAATGTAATAAGCTTAATTTGCTGGTTTATGTAATTGTTTTCATTGTTAAAAATAAAATGAATTTTATGAGTTTTATTGTGTTAGATTTGTTGTATTGCATTTTGTGTTGTGTTAAGAGCATACAGATTTGAGTTATGCTTGGAGGTGGGAGGTTCCTCTTTGCATCACAAAGCGGAAGCAGTTTAGGATTTCAACATGTTTAAGGCAGCCAAAAGGTTGGTCAAAGTTGGTCGAAAGAGCTTCCAATAATAAAAAGGTTGAAAAATCACATTTTGACCCTATAAATAGGTTGAAAATGGGGTAAAATTCAAATCATTTTCACATTCACACTTGCAAATTTGGAGAGCTCAGAGTGAAGAGAGCGCACATGAAGATGGTGATTCTAGTCACAAAGCACTAGGGATACATCATCAAGACATTCTAATAGCCAAAGGGTGTGGACCCGCGGTAAGTACCTCAAACCCATTTTGTCATTTTGTCAGTTTTCATACATTTTTAGGGTTTTAGGGTAGTTAGATGAATGTGCTATGATGCATATGCATTCACGTGAGTTGCATTTGAAGTCATGTTCAACACATTCGATGCGTCGTGATGCAAGCACAACAAATATGCAGGGTAGGTCAATTAGGTGTAATGCATTTGTGAGAAATCAAGCTGCATTCACCAAGTTGCATCGCAAATGACAAGCAGAACGCCACATTCAAAATATTATGATGCATTCATGTACTCGGGTAACGCATGTGTTTTACAATGACACATTTGATCATGGAGTGACACAATCAACTAAGGATGACACATTTGTGAGGCCAAACGACGCAAGTTCCATAGTGCAATGCAATTGATGTACGAAATGACACAAATGCCAAACTACAACGCAAATGAAGCCAACACGATACATTTGACTTTGACTAGGGTTGACCAGGATTGACTTAGCTTTAGACTTCAATTTTTTGCTTATGTTTAGCTAGATAGATGGTAATAATGATTTTCAAGAATGTGCTAACTCATGTTTCTATATGTGCAGAAATGCCTAGCATCAATCTACATGCAAGAGTTTAGACCATCTACATATGCATTTCAGGACTAGCTGACAGACCGAGAGCGGAGATGACTAATGCAATTGGGTTGTACTATGTCACCTATATGCCCATTATCTAGGCTAATAGGGGACTTCTAACAACACTAGCCAAGAGATGGCACTCTGAGACTTGTTTCTTCCATTGGTCAATAGGAGAGGCGATGATCACCTTGGAGGACGTGTATGAGATTTTACATATTTCGATCAGAGGAGAGCGGGTGGTTTACGATCCTCAATGGGGAGTACAGGCCAAGAAAAAGTTGTATGAGGCAGATAACAACATGGGCCTTGGTTTTGACGAATACGAGATTCAGTGAGAGTACCTTGCAAAGCACTACCCACATTGGGACGCCATGTTGTGTACATTGATTGTGAGGGTCCTGATTCCAAATCATCAAGGACATGGATTCCTAATCAGATGGGGCAATGTGCTAGTCCAAATGTGGCAGGACAATTTTTTTTTTCATGGGGGCCTTGTCTTCTTGACATGCTATATCATCAACTACACAAAGTAGCATACCGAGGTGCGAGTAGCATGTGAGACAACCTTGCTCATGATCTAGGCTTGGGAGCACATTTCCATCTTCTGGCCACCGATCTAGAGGCCATAGTTAGTGGATGGTATGTCGTATGTATATTTATATGCAGGTTCCCTTTAGCAGACCAGAGTCAGAAAGATAGGATTCTGGTGACATAGGATTGACATGATGACTGCATTTGTCTAGAGGTCGTACAAAGATTGCGCATAGTGGGCCAGCGAGGGTGATCACTTAGCATTTTGTAGACAGTTTTAGTATTTGATAGGCTATACTATGCAGTCACAATTGATTATTGAGATGTATCTACCCCAGTGAGTACTTCTTCAGTTTGGAGAGCAACAGGGTGTGCCTATGGGTACAACAGAGTATGCTAGATCATCTTAAGAGCCTAGATGGGGTCCAGCTATATCAATGTCATTTGCTCAGTAGCAGATTGATGGATTGGTGGTACAACCATGGGGATGGAGTGGAATATCTAGGGATGACAGACGATTATGATTTATGGTGGAAAACTCACAAGTTGATTCCCTTGATGGATCTTGATGTGTCAGCACCTGTTGACCAAAGATCTGTTATCCTGAGAGTGCAGTGAGGAGGTTGGAGAGGTAGGGGAGAGGTAGAGATGGAGGCTGAGGAGGTGGAGGGAGAGGAGATGGTAGGAGAGGAGATGGAAGGAGAGGTAGTGGGGATGATGGAGGAGATGACAGAGGGAGACATGCCAAGAGAGTTACACAATGTGTGGAGAGAGAGCCACTAGATGTTATCCCCAAGGTGGTAGAGGAGGAGGAGAGAGATGAGGGATCGAGATAGGAGGAGGAGAGGTAGGAGAGTGAGGGGAGATAGGAGGAGGGGAGACATGAAGCAGAGAGACAACCAGAGGGAGAGGGATGACAGGAGGATATCTGAGAGGAGGTAGAGATGGAGATGCATGTATTGGAGGAGTCCCTTGAAGTTGGAGGAGGAGAGGAGGGAGTCATTGGGGGTGATGAGGATATTGGTTATGAAGAAGACGTGGATATTGGAGAGGAGATGGATGAGGTGGAGAGGTAGCTTCATGAGCAGATGATTGATGGGGATCCTGATATATCTAGTGTACCACTATTTCCACGAGATGCTATAGTGGATCAACATTTAGCTGACATGCAACAAAGATTGGATGAGGCTACGACAGAGATCAATTCCCTATGATAAGAGCTTGAGGTGACTCAGGTTGAGAGGGATTAGGCCAAGATTTAGTGATGGGAGATCGAGACCTAGTCCAATCAATTTTCTCAATTGTGCATAGGGTCGATGGCAGATGTAGCTAGGGAGCTTGTCAGGGTTAGCGAGAGCAGAGGACTATACATGATGTTATATGAGCATGTAGTGTCGACTGATCAGAGGGAGCCATGGTTAGCCAGATCTTATAGTAGGATAGGGACAAGGTTAGGGAGCAGTAGCTATAGCTAGAGCAGTGTGGGTGGCTCGACTTCCTCAAGGCACACATCAGGTCATAGGTCCCATCACTCCTACAGGCACTCTTTAGGGCATGGGTCTATTCACTCACATGGATCATCTGGGTTAGGGCACAGATCAATGCACAGTTAGCCATCAGTCACCGATCCTTCAGCCTCACAGCCACATGTCATCATATCCTCACAACTGTATGTTACTGTAGAGATGATGAAATCAATGCTAGTTTTGTCAACTTCACAAATGCAAGCTACCATGTCCCTATAGGGTATTTTAGTTCCAAATACAGGTCATTAGTCACCACACTCTCCTCCACAAGGGGATGATGAGAGCACAACATAGGGGCATTTGACATGGTTATTTTTGACATCATGTTTCAAACATTCATTGTTATGACACTTTGTATGTTGACTATTGAGCCTACAAGCTCTATTCTTGGTATATCTCATGACTCTATCGTGTGACATTATATTTTTTTGAGATTATATATACGATGCAGTTTTGACATGGCCTATATGCTTTATGTTATGTGATGATGCATTATGTAATGATTATGTTTTATGACATATGCCTATGTGATGTAATTTATGCATTTATGATTCCTATGATGCCATTTATATGTTATGCCATGTATGCATTTTATGATATCTACTTATGATGATATTCCAAGATGATGTGATGGTTTTTTATGCTTATATGCCATGATGATGTTATGTTCTAATGATGATGATATGGATGCATAATGTATGATTGTAATGGATGCCATGTTTATGTATATTGATGCTTGACTATATATGTGTGGACAATGCAATCTTATAATATCATATACGTGGTTTAGTGATATGGATGATGTATGTATTTACCCAATGCAATGCCTATATGATCATGTATGCACTTATGTTTTTTTATTTCACAGGATATCATTGTGAGACAGACAAGAGAAGGTGACAAGATAGAAGGAGATGAATGCTAGCGTGGAGACCAAATCCTTCAACATGTTACTACAGGACTTAACAATTATTGCTCTTAATCATCATTGGGCGGATTATTGTAATGGTCAAAAAACACCATGATATGGCATAGATCAAGGTGTGCAAGGTCATACCATCACATAAGACAAGAAGTCATAGACAAAGATGATCATGACTCATTCTAAGAGCGCAATTTCCCTAGTCTTTTTGTCACAACCAACCACAAGCATAAGACAGACAAGAAAGACAAGTCATGAAATGTCGTTGCTCCTCTAAATCCTATTACTAGGACATCCTCTAGGAACTAGCAACATGACTACTTGAAAAAAGGTAATACAAGTCAATCATCATGACACGTCACTACTTCTCTAAACCCTGTTACTAGGAAATTGCTGAGAAACTAGTAACATGAAAGAATCTAAGGAACAATGCCAATATAATGTTTTCCAAGTGTGTCTCAATGTCAATAGTCTTAAGATGTCAGTTTGATGGTGTTAGATGCCAAATATGTCATGTTTGACGATGTCAAGGTGTCGAATGTCAGAATTTTCCAAATTTAGGAAGGACACATCCTGAATAATGTTTATGTCAAAAGCATCGATCCTCAAATATCAAGAGAATCCCTCAAAATGCCAGATGACAGTGATGATACCTTGGAAGGACACATCCTAAGGTATAATTAAATGGCAAAGAAAATTCTTCAAGACACATTTGAAGAATAAGGGAGATTTGACAATTTGACTAGTTTTGATTGAGTTTTGACCGAAGTTTCTTGAAGTTGAATTTTGTTGATAGAGTTGACTTGTTTTGACCAAATTGACTACATGTTGATGCTGACATGCTGATGTGATTGACATGTTGATTAAATGATTGCTAGAGTTTGGTTTAAAAGTTGTCTATTTTGGAATGAGCTATTTGACTTGAAGACTTTTTATGTGTGTGTCAGTGCAGTGTCATGAACCCTATTGGACTAACCTAGTGTGGCCTCAGGGGCTCATCGATAGATGGCCTTGCCTATGTCATACACTTAGAGACCTCGTAGTTCAAAATGACCAATGAATTTGTCATAATGACCAAAGATTGAGTCATGATTTTTATTTTGACAAACCTAAAAGGATTGACCTAATGTCTCGAGGGCCCAGAGATGAGCCTTGCCTAAGCAGAAAATGTGCAGAGTCAATGTAGTTTGACAACTGTCAATGACTGATTGACATGACTAACTCAACAAGATATGACTCTATTTTTTGTGTTTTTGAGATATTTTGAATTTTTTTTTGGATTTCTTCAGGATGTTTTTCACTTTTTAGGTCTTTTTTCAAGACATTTTATAATTTGTAGGTCCTTTTTTTAGGACATTTTATAATTTTTAGGTCTTTTTTAAGGACATTTTTTATTGGCAGAACCATATGCGATACCCACTGTAGTTGGGTGATAAAGGAATACCCCCAGTCAAGTCCCAAACTAGTAAAGTTGAAAGGATGCATAAAGGACATGCTTGGGGTGACAGATGGATGAAATGAAGGACTTGTTGTCAACCATTTCCATCCATGAAAGGAATGATGGGATCTCATGATGTGGTGTCAAAATAGTGTTAGAAGGATGGATATTTATTATAGACTAAGGTAGATAGAGTGATAGTAGATGGAAAAGAAAAACTAACTACGCATGGCACCTATTTGTCAAGTTTTCACCATGGTACTTATCCAAAACATTTTTTTACCAGGTTTTCACTATTGGATGAATTATTTCTCTTTACTATTTTTTTCATTTTTTTTTGTGTCACCGAGACTCTTGTTTGCCAGGTTTTCATCAGGGTGACAATTTTTTATATTTTTCAATTTTTTTGTATTATTAATCATTTTCAGCTAGACTTTCTGATGCTATTCAAATAAATTTCCAAGATGTAGACTATTGATGGGCTCTATCAATTGTTTGCCATCTGGAGTAGCTATTTGATATGCTCTAGAACCAAAATAGAACCAAAATAGGACATGATAATGTAAGGACCCAACCAATTTGGTTTGAACTTACCAGGTTTTTCTCTATCAGGTTGATTTTTGAGATTTTGCATGAGGACCAAGTCACCAATGTCAAAAATTTTGACTATGAATCTTTTGTTATAATTGTGATAGAGTCAATTCTGATATGCTTGTAAATGATTCAAGGCATTGTGTATGTGTTCCTCTAGCATTTCCAATTCATGTAGTTGTGACCATCTATACTTCTCATCATCAATTAGACCCTTTAGGGAGACTCGCAAAGAAGGAATTTCAACCTCGATGGGTAGGATGGCTTTAGATCTGAAGACTAAGGTAAATGGAGTGGCTCCTATGGGTGTGTGGATGCTAGTGTGATAAGCCCATAGAGTAGGGTTTAGTTGGATGTGCCAGTCACGACCAATGTCAGTGATTGTCTTCTTAAGAATCTTGATGATGGTCTTATTGGACACCTTCACTTGATTGTTTCCTTGCGGGTAATATGGCATGGAGAAATGATGTTGGATATGAAATTGTTCACATAACTCATGAACATCTTGATTTTTGAAAGGATTCCTATTGTTTGTGATGATGGACTAGGGTACACCATACCAGTAGATGATGTAGTTGAGGATAAATTTGGAAATTTATTTTTTGATTATGTATGTAAGGGGGATGGATTCAATCCACTTAGTGAAATACTTAGTGGGGGTGATAATGAATTTGTGGTTGTTAGAAGAAGTAGGATGGATTTTTTCCATGAGATCAAGTCCCCATTATGTGAAGGAACAAGGAGAAGTAATCGGCTAAATTTCCTATGTTGGTGCATGAATCAAATCACTATGTATCTGGCATTGGCGACATGTCCTAACAAATTCAAGTGCATCTTTTTCAATGGTCAACCAGTAATGCCCAATTATCGTTATCTTCTTGGCTAAAGTAGGACCACTTGAATGAGATCTACCTATACCCTCATGTACCTCATGTAAGGTTGTTCATTCTTCATCAGTGTCGATACATCGAAGAAGGGTATTTTCAAAGCTACAGTGATATATGGTGTCACTAATGATGGTGTATCAGGCAACCTTGTGGATAAAGGACTTTCATTGGTTGTTGGAGAGGTTCAGGGGAAGGGTTTGGGACTTGAGATAGTCATAAATGTCTTGATACCATGGAGAATTGGGACCAACAAGCTTGCAAACCATCTCTTATTCTGGTATGTCATATGTAGGAACCAAAATTTGTTCTACCAAGAATTCAAATTGAGGGACGTTGCTCGGAATGTCTAGGAGAGATCCAAGTGTAGCCATTGCATCTGCTGCCTTGTTTTGTGATCTTGGAACTTGCTCAAAAATCAACATGTGGAAATATGTATTAAAGCTATCAACGATTCATTTGTAAGGCATTAACTTCTGATCCTTGGTGTCATAGTTGGCATTGACTTGGTTGATGACCAAATGAGAATCTCCATTGACATGAAGTGTTTTAATTTTCCATTTTATTGCCATTCTAATTCTCGTAACAAGTGCCTCATATTCTACAACATTATTTGTGCATTGAAAAGCAATGTAGAATGACTTAGGGATGGAGTCTCCTTGTGGTGTGATAAACAATATTCCTACTCCTAAGCCATGACTAGTATGAGACCCATCAAAGTATAGCCTCCAACGTGACTTAGGTTTTGTATGAAATATGGAATCATCAGGGAAGTCTGCCACCAATGGGTGATTGCTTTGCACAGGTGCATCTGCCAATTGATCTGCTATCACTTTTCCTTTTATAGCCTTCCATTCTACATATTGGATGTCATACTCACTCAAAATCATGACCTATTTTTCCAAATGACCTATCAATTTTGCACGACTTGAGATATATTTCAGGGGATCAATATTTTCTATCAAATGTGTCATGTGATTCAGCATGTAGTATCTTAGGTTCTGTGTAGTGAAGACAACTGCTAGGCAATCAAGTTCAATGGTTGTGTAATTTAGCTCATATTCAACCAGTTTTTGACTAATGTAGTATATGGTCCTTTCCTTTTCATCATGATCATTTTGTGCTAGTAATGCCCCCAGTGTTGAATTTGTAGAAATGTATAGAATCAAAGGTTTCCCTTCGATAGGTGGCATTAAAATAGGTTGTGACAATAGATAATCCTTTATCAGTTGGAAAGCTTCTTGGAATTTATCAGTCCACACAAAGGGGATTCCTTTGGACAAGAGATACTGAAATGGTTGACACTTGTTAGCCAATTGTGCCATGAAGCATCAGATAGATTGCAACCTTCCTTGCAACGTCTTGAGTTCACTTATTCCTTTTGGAGGAGGCATGTCTAATATGTCTTTCACTTTGGTAGGATCTACTTCAATGCCTCTTCGAGAAACTATGTATCCCAAAAGTTCCCCTAATGTCACACCAAAGATGTATTTCTTGGGATTCAGATAGACTTTTTACTCTTCTAGTCTCTTGAATATTTTTTCAAGCACATTCAAATGATCTTTTTGTGTCAAAGATTTGGCCAAAAGGCCATCCACATAATCTTTCATTATCTTGTGCATCATGTCGTGAAATATTGTTGTCATGGCTCTCTGATACATGGTGCCTACATTCTTAAGACCAAAAGGCATGACGTTCCAATAGTATGTATCCTAAGGACATGTAAATTTTGTTTTATGCTAATCTTTAGGGTCAATACAAATCTGATTATAACCTAAGAAACCATCCATGAGGGACATCTCGTATCCTACAGTAAGGTCAACTATGATGTCTATGTTTGGTAACAGAAAGTCATCCTTTGGACATGCTTTGTTCAAGTCTCTAAAATATTTGCAGATGTGGATCTAACCATTTGGCTTTGTGATTGGTACAAGATTGGATATCCACTCAGAATATTCAATTGACCATATGAATCCCACATCTAGCAACTTCTTGAGTTTCACTTTGACTAACAAGGAAATTTGAGGATGCATTTTACATAGATTTTGTTTTACTAGCTTGGCGTCTAGAAGTAATGGAAAATGGTGTAAGACTGGTTCTAGATCCAAACCAGGAATATCGACATATGACCATGCAAAATTAATCTTATGCTCTAAAAATAATTTTTGGAATTTAGGTTTCTCTTCTTCTGTCAAGGATGCCGCAAAGATGACAATTTTAGGATCTTCTACTGTAGATATGTTAACTTACATGGTTTCCTCTATGAGCATTGTCGATCTCTCTTGATTCATGGGAAGAAAGTCCAATCCTCCATCTTTGGCCACCTCAGAGAGGTTTTCACCTGCAGATACGTCCTTTATTTTTATTTTTTTATCGTCAGAAGATGCCTTTTTGTTTTCACCTAAAGACATGTCATTTTTTATTTTATTTTTATTTTGCAACTAGAGGACAAAACAATCTCCCCGAAGTAAGCTACAAAATATAGTTCTATGGAAAATCTAGCCTTGTGATCTCCACTTGGTATGCCCTCATGTATACTCATGAATTATGTAATGGCCTCATCATTTTGAAATATGTCCATAACTGGTGAGCCTTGTTGAACCCAATCAATTAGTTGCAAGTAGACTAAGGAGATACCATCATCAATATTGGTAAATGGTGGGGAGGACGTAGAAATCATGTAGATGGATTCAAATACATTGAAAATGAAGTTGTCATCTGATTCCCAATCGGACTCTATCCAATATTCTCCTTCACTTGATTCATACTCATTGTCAAAATAAGGAAAAAAAGGACTATCATCAAGGGTGGTAGTGTCATGTGGCAACATAGATGAATCCAAATGGTAGTCACTAGGTTCAGGTGACTAGACAACTATGTCGGGGTTATGGCTAATAGGACAGGAAGATAATTCATACTTTTCATTGTTCCTTGGGAAAAAGAGTCTATCCCAGTCTTCTTGTTTCTTTGGTATCTTGGGATTGTCATTATTCGATGTTGGATCAATCTTAAATGTTTTCCAAAATATTTTTTTAGAAGTAAGTTCTCCAAGATCATGGAATAATTCATCAAGGCAACAGTCACTTAGGGATCATTGGGAGACAAATTCTCATTCATGGGATTCAATTTCAGTAAGGGACTCCTCAATAGTCTCAAATTTTTTTGAAGCATTCATGCCCTCACTCAAAATTCCATTCGTACGTCGATCATCATTTTTGGGTAGCCCATACCCTAACCCAAGAAGTTCTAGTCTTCGGGGAGGCATTATTGGTTCTCCAGTTTTATTTCTGCCAAGGCCACTAGTTCCATCATAGCCTTTCACCTTCATTATATCATAGCCTTTCCCATATATCTGAACTTGTAATGGGGATGGTTCCTCTTGGTCCTTATAAATCCATGTTGATATATCCTCAATGTCTTCTTTGCTCATTTCACTCCATTTTATAAAAATGCGTGAGGGAGGAACCCTGAAAATTTTTCTTAGGCTCCATTTTGAAATAGGGTTGACCATAGACCTTAGGAGACTTGGGTATTTTGGTAATGCAATAGGCCATATTTAGTTTAAATTCTCCACAACCTAGGCCCTAGATCTTGACAGTGGACTCAACCTTAGGGAGTGAGGAGGATGATGGTGGGGTGGAAGACATGGAAGGAGTGGACATGGATGATGAGGTGAGTGTGGATGGGTTAATGAATTTGGAGGAAGAGGAACTTGGAGCTTCTCGGTTGATGGGCACTTGATGTTCTAAAATACCCCTTAGATTGGTGCAATATTGAATGGGATTAGGGTCTCCATATATGGTGATTTTTTTGCCACCAAAGGGAAACTTCAAGCATTGGTGGTAGGTGGATGGAATGGCTTTGATGGCATGAATCCAAGGTCGGCCAAGCAAGATGTTATAGGGTAATTCAAGATCTAGGACTTGGAAATTTGTGTCTACAATGATTGGCCCAACTCTACTAGGAAGAGTGATAACACCTCGAGAGGAACATTCTTCATCATCATATTCCTTTATAACTATGCTCTTTGTTGCATCTACACAAGCATCAAAAAAGCCTAGAGCCTTAACTAGTTTTAAGGAGCATATGTTCAGTCTTGCTCTACCATCTTCTAAAACTCATCTGACCTTATCTTATGGATGAAAACTTCAATGTGTAATTCATGATTATGATTGTACTTTGGTGATGAATAATCTTGATCTGAAAATGTTACATGATGGGGTGTAGTGAGGTATCCCACCATGACTTCGAACTGGTTGACATCAATGTCTTGAGGTACCAAGGACTCTTGCAAGGTTTTGTCAAGTATAGCTTTATGTGTGGGAGAAATGTGTAGCGATTCAAGTATGAAAATCTAAGTAGGTGTTTTTCCTAGCTAGTCGATAAGGTTAAACTAAATCTTAGGTTGTGACTGCTTTGCAAATGAGACTGATTGTGATTGTTTAGCAGACGGACCAGGTATTGTAATTTTTGGCTGTTGAGGAGGAGGACCAACTATAGTAACTTTTCCACCATGGGTAGTGACATTGCATTTAGGTTCTCTTTTGATAGTGATGGTATTGATGTATTCATCATCAGTTCGGACATGATTGATAATATTTCCTCCTGAATAGTTGAAGGAAGTGCAAGTGTAATTGGCTTAGTTATTATTATTCTTAAGACCTGACATAGAAGGGTTATTTGAACCATGGTCTTGCAGTGGGTTTTTTTGAATAGTATGTTCTACATTTGATGAAAATTGTTGTCCACCTAGTTGAATTGTGTGATTTTCAATGAGGTCTTGAACCAAATTCTTTAGTTGTCAACAAGAGGAAGTTTTATGCCCTTTTGTGCGGTGATAATCATAGAATGTGTTGTCATCCCACCGAGATGGCTTAAACTATCCTGGGTCATATGGCTTAGGGCCCTCTAATGTGATGACACCATTTTGATGGAGCTTCTTAAAGACGTCTTTGATTGGCTCACCCAAAGGGGTGTATGTGTGACCTTTCAGGAATTTTCTAGGTTGATGAGGCTGCCTTTGATTTTGATTGTTTTGATTGTTTTGATTATTTTGATTATTTTGGATAGCATTGACAACATGTGTTAGTGTGATTATTTGTGTATTTTGTGGTGGAGCTCCCTTAAGAGTAAGGACAAGACCCATTGTGTTTACTACCTTAGCATCAACAATGCCATCATTGGTAATGTGTTTATTCTTGACCCAATATTTATTCTTGTCCACGGATGGGTTTGTGTTTTTTTTCTTAGGACCATATTTTAGTTCTCCTTTAGCAATAAGGGCCTTCTCAAGTTGGACACCTCTCTCGACTAAGTTTGTGAAGGTTGTGCAACAATGGACTTGCAAGCCATATTTCAATGGTCCTAGGAGGGTTTGGAAAAACATGTCAACTTTTTCTTTCTCAGGTATTTCAAATATGGCAACGACTTGCTAAACTTATCCATCTTTGGAAAATGGGATAAAAGTCTCACCAGCGTCTTCTTGTGTAAGCATGCATAAACTGGTGATGGAAGTGTTAGTATCAATGTTATAAGCATAATTTTCCACAAGTTTATCTGCAAGTTCATCCCATGATCTTCTCCCTTTTTGTAAAGTGGAAAACCATTCAAGTGTAGGGCCTGCAAGACTCTTAGGGAAGAGTCTCATCAAGTACGTGTGTTCATAGGAAATTTCCATGCAATTGGTTGTGCATTCTTGAATATTTTCGATGGGATTTGTCTTGCCTTTATACTTGGTGAAGTTTAGTGCCACATACCTAGGAGGAAATGGTGGCATGTATAGATTGGTGTCGAAAGGGTATGGACATAGGTCATATGACATGTGTGGCTTTTTGTCAGAAATTTGCATGGTCTTTATTCATTTTTGCAAGTTTTCCACTTGAGCTATCAAAGCATCAATTATAGGATTATTTGTTGCATCACACATGGGAGTGATGGGTATTCCATGAGTGCCAAATTGTTGGGATGAGGTGTTCTAATTTTGTTTTGGAATGTGTTGTTGCAAATGTATGATGTGTTTTGATTTGAATGTTGTTGGAATTGAAAGTTTTGATTAGGGAAATGTTGATGAGTGTGGATATGTGATGCATATGTAGGAATGTGACCTCCCACCATGCTAGTCGATATTTGTGAGATGTGTTGACCTTGAATATTTTGGTGTCCAAATGAATCCATATGCTATGTATTCTGATTTCCTTGTCCAAATTGGTGAAATTGTCCATGGGGAATTTTTTTTTCCCCTTGGGAAGCATTGGTATTAAATTGTGATGACGTGTTGACATTTGGTTGTGGTCCTCAAATGAAAAGACGTCATTTACTTCCTCTAAAGGGATTGAATGAAGAATCAATGAAAGAATTTGATAATGATGCTCCCACGACACTAGATGAAGCTCCAAATAGGGTATTTGAAGAGCTTTCCCCCATTGATGAGGATCCAAAGGTAGCTCCAATTGATTGTGAGGATGTTGTTGACATTGTTGGCATTGATTATGATATGGCTTGTGACATAGTTGGTGTTCCTCCAATGGATGCTGCATTGATCGAGTTTTGATTAGATGTGTCATTAGAGGTAGCATTAATAGTTCTTGTATCAATTTGTGAGGTGGTTCCAATGTTATTGTTGACATTATTTTGAGGTTGACTAGTGTTGGAGGCATTGTTTTTGTTGTTGTTGGCATCATGATTGGGAGTGGCTTCTTTTAAAGTATTAATGCCAAATCCTTGTGGTAATTTGGCTCCTTGATGTAAAAGTATGGTTAAATATTTGTCTCTACCATGCAAAACTATATCTTCTACAAAAGAGGCCACTTCAGGATTTTCTGTTGCAGCTTCTATGTCTTCCTCAAATATGTTTTCATGTTCATCTCTACGTATGAATGGTTCAAAGGGGTTACATGAGGAAGATGGCATGTTCATGTCATTGAAAGGATTGATAAAGGTTGTGTCTTGTTTTATGTTTTGATTCATGTCATTGGAAAATATATAGGTGTTGGTGTCGTGTCCAAAATTGGCCATTTTTCTTCTTTTTCTTTGAAGCCTAGTCTCAACCATATAAGGAGTTGCTCAAATTAGGAAGAGGATGAAAATGACAACTAGATGATGATTTATGTTTTTGTATTTTTTATTATAAGGAATGACAATGCAAACTATGTTTTTGGTTTTTTGATTATAAGGAATGACAATGCAATATGACAATGTTGCCTAAAGGAAATGACAAATGCAAAAGGCCAATAAGGACTATTTTTTTTTTTTTGGATTTTTAAGAATAGGGTATGCAAAATGAGGACCAAGATGATTTTAATGTTCTAAAGTGTGCAAATGTGAAGGTATAAAGGAATTGGAAGAAAACCACCCTAAGCTTGATCTATGTCTCAATTTGGGTCATCAAAGGACTTACTAATGTGACTAAAGGACAAGATGACAAGATGACAAGATGACAAAGTGAGGTTTCCTAACTAGTCTTTTGAGTTGGAAAGTCTCACAAAAAAGGACAATGACTAAAAGAAATTGTGTTGAGTAAGTTCAATTACCACCTACTCTTGGGTAAATGATGGACTCTAAAGGATGCAACTAAAATTTTGCAAAGTTAAACCTATGGGTAAATGCAAGCTAAAGATGTCAATGATGGAAGATTTGAGCACTTTTCTTTCTGGTTTTTGACAAAGACTAATGGAAAAAGATGTTTAATGATAGATTGGAAAAGTTTGGTATTGGGTTTCAGACTGTAACAGTGTTTTAATTTCTACCAGGAAAATGCATCATTCCAAGTTGCGAATGCGTTGCAGTTTTGTCAAATGCGTCACAGTTTCAGCGAATGCAGTTTTCCAGATGGAAAATGTGACTCAAAAAAGAAATTGTGGTATTCTGTAAAGCGAATGTGGTTTAGACCAAGCAAATGCATCACCAGAAATGAAAAATGCAGCTTAGTAGAGTGATTGCATCATAGAAAATGGAAAATGTGGCACAAAAAGGCGAATGCATTCCAACAAATGCATTGCAGCAAAATAAGTCAAGTTTGTTTGCAATTTTTGGAAATTTTTTGAAGTTGTCTCAAGTTGAATGTTTATTTCCAGATTTTTGAAATGGTGTTTGTTTTTCTAAATGTCATAGAAAACAATTGGAAAACACAATATTTTGTCTTTGAAAACAAGCACA
>VDFB02252616.1:66332393-66395138 GCA_007258455.2 Sequoia sempervirens
GAATTGGGTTTGCCACAAGATGAAGTATTGAAAAAATGTAAACAAAACTTTAGCCAAGTCCAAATGATGCAGTTGATGAGAAAATTGAAGAAATTTTTAGAAATATATATATATATATATAAATTATATATATATATATATATATATATATATATATATATATATATATTATATATATATATGTTATTTGCTTAACACTATATTAGCCCTGCCACAACAAAGTCAATGCAGTTGATTTCTCTCTACATTTCCACCATTTTGTAAACTCTTCTTTGTTGACAAGTTTATGGTAAATGCATAATTGTTGCCCATTAACCAGAAGAGTTTGGGTGTCACCATCAATTTGGTTTTAACTGGAATGAACCATTAACAAACACTTCAGAAATCTCATATGGTCCAAGCTAGTATGTCCTAAGTTTCCCTTGATGGTCCTTGTATTCAGAATCAAACATAAATGCCTAATCCCCGGCATGGAATTATTTCTCTTTGATATGTTTGTCATGCCAAACCTTACATTGTTGTTGGATCAATTCAGTTTGATGGATGACATCCAGACAAAGCTTGTCTAGTTCACTAAGTTGTAAGACTCTCTCTATTTGAGCTCGTTTAAGATCCATGCCTAATTCCATGGCCCTCCTAAGGTTTTGGACCTCGAATTCAATGGGAAAGAGGGGCTTCTTCCCAAATACTAACTCATAGAGGCTATAGCTAATGGTTGACTTCTAGGTCATGTTGTAGGCCCAGACAGATTTTGGTAGTTTCCTAGCCAAATCTTTCCTTCTCGAGGAAACAGTTTTTGTTAAAATATTTTCTAGTTCCCTATTCATGACCTCAACTTTTCCATTTTCCTACGATTGGTAGGGTGAGGACTTCTTGTGACTTAATTGGAAGTGATTTGTGAATGTCAATAGGACTTTAGACATAAACTAGGGACCTTGGTTTGTAACAATTGTTCTTGGGGCCCCGAATCTAAGAAAGATTCTATTATAAAGAAAGTTAGCTACTTGCTCTTCCCTAGCAATGCATAGTGCTTGTACATCTGCCCACTTAGTCATTTAGTCAGTACATACTAGAATATACTCTTTTCCTTGCAAAGGGGGATCTATAGGGCCAATAAAATCCAATCCCTATTTCTCAAATGGTTCAATGACTACTTGAGGCTACAGGGGAATTTTATTGGATGCGGTTGGTCTTCCTATCCCTTGGAATTCATCACACCTACAAACATTCTTCTTGATATCCTTATGCATTGAAGGTCAATAGTATCCTGCTCCCAAGATCTTATGAGTTGTCCTTTTAGCAGAATAATGCTCTCTAGAAGGGTCATCATGACAGGCCCTAAGGATACTCTAGGTCTCATCTTCCCTAACAAACCATCACAAAACCATATTAGGTCCACACCAAAACAAGATTCCATTAATCCATTTAAAAGGGGCACTCTCTCTGACTAGGCATTTCTTTTTTTTCTGAGAAGTGAGGTGGTACTTCTAAGGTGGCTAAGTAGTTCACAATATCAACAATCCAAGAAGTTTTAGTGGAGATGGTGAATATATTTGCATCTGGGAATTCATCTTGTACTGAAGCATAGTCACCATCATGTTTAATCCGAGATAATAATTTTACAACTACGTTGGACTTCCCTAGTTTGTCAACAATTGTCACATTAAACTCTCGGAGAAGGAGCAACCCCCTAATTATCCTTACATTTACCATTAGTTTATTCATGAGATATTTGATGGCTACATGGTTTGTGTGCACTGTAACTTTGTATCCAATGACAAAATGTCTAAATTTCTTGATGGCATACAATACAGCCAAGAATTCCTTCTCTGTTGTGGTGTAATTCTTCTTTTTTGGTGTCAATTTTTTGCTGATAAAATATATAGCATATTTCCCTCCATTCTCATCTTCTTTCCCAAGAACTACTCCAATGGCATCATCGGACACATTGACATAAATGTGAAATGGAAAGTTCCAGTTAGGTCCTCGAAGGACAGAGATGAGTTTCTCTTTAATAATTTCAAATGAGGACTGACACTTAGGTGTCCAAATGAGGTCAACATTTTTGTGAAGGAGAAAAAACATTGGGGCTGTGATTTTGCTAAAGTTTTCTATGAATCTTTGGTAGTATCCAACATGCCCTAAGAAACTCCTGACATCAGTTTAAGTCTTTGGAATCTCAAGTTGTTGTATGGCATCGATTTTCTTGGGATCAATCTTAATCCCTTCAGCTAAAATATGATGTCCTAGCACTATTCCTTGTTCCACCATGATTAACCATTTTTCGTGACCGAGGGACAACTGATGATCCTCACACCACTTTAACACCTTTTCTAGATTTGTGAGAGCTTCATCAAAAGTCAAACCATATATAGTGAAATCATCCATATAGACTTCCACGGACTCATTTACCAACTCAACAAATATAACCAAGATGGCCCTTTGAAAGGTGGCAGGAGCATTACATAGTGTGAACCATGTTTCCCAACTTGCATAAACACAAAAAACAATCAATATGTTAGATCAAATGCATAGTTAGAAACATGATTCCTCAAGAAATTCATTTGAAAGTAAAAGAAGAGGAATGAAGTTAAGAACACAACAAATTTGAAGCAAGAATATCAAATCCTATTCTAAAACCATGCAAACTCTTAATCTCTTGAGGGAGTTGGTGCCAATTTGATGTGAAAATTAGCCCTTTCCCAACTCCAATGGTGTGATGAAGATACTTGATGAAGGATGGATGCTTGTAGTGATGACTTCAATGGAACTCCATGTTGAAAATCTGAAGAAAAAAAACCTAACTATGCTTGGATGAAATTGATGATGAGTTGCTATGGATTTGAGTATAATAACTTTGCATGAATTTTGGATGGATCAAATGAAGGATGAGCTCTTCATTTATAGATGAGATTGATTAAAGAAGAGGAAAAAGGGATGACTGTGGGACTAATCTTCAACAAATGAGAAGAAGCCACATGTCATCATGTGAATGGTTGAGGAATGAGCACATTTTGAAGAATGTGCAAAGAGGGGGGAGATTCAAATTCAAAATATGGCTTGAAGGATGAGGTGAAAGGTGAAGAAAATGCACATGGCTCAAGGAAAGAACATGTAAGAGATTTTAAATGCTTTGTTGGAAGGGACAAGTCCTTTTTGGGGGGAGATTTCAAATTTGAGGAATATTCCATCTTTGATGCCTTTTTTGAATGAAATTAGATGATTTATAAATCAATTAAGTTGATTTTCATGTGCAAGTTGCAAAATCTAGAGGATTTGATGGATTAAGACTAAGATTAATCAGGATTTGATTAATTTAAATGATGTTAGTTGATTTGACCATTTTGACTTAGATTTTAGGATTTAAATAACTCAAAATGAGAAGAGAATGATTTAGACCTAGTTAAATAAATTTTTATTTATTTATTTAACCAAAGGGGGTGATGTTAGATTAAATTAGATAAATGTTTGATTTATTTAATTTAATTAGATGAACTTTAGAGATTTAATCAAATAATATGGATTATTTAATTAAATAAAGATAGGAAGATGAAATGACCTAACTAATTATACAAAGACGATGATTTAACTAAATTGAGGGATTTATTTAATTAAAAGGGAATTATGATGAATTTAATCAAATAAGGCTATTCAATTAAATGGTTAGACAGAGGGATAATTCAAGATGAAGCGATGATAGTAGATTAGGATAGAGTGCAATATCAATCTATATATTTTCTATGTCTACAGATAGCCCAAAGGGAAGAACCCTATACGCAAAATTTCCCCAAGGGAAAGTAAAGGTCATCTTATCCTGGTCTTTTGCTACTACTTATATCTAGTTGTAACCACTAAATTCATCTAAGAATGGAAAATGTTTTCTCCCAGCCAAGTTATCCAGCACTTGGTTCACAAATGGCTGAGGATAATAATATTTGTGTGTTGCTTTGTTAAGCTCCCTATAATCTACACACACTCTCCACTTCCCATTATTCTTTGGAACTACAACAAAGGGTGACACCCACTTGC
Source organism: Sequoia sempervirens (assembly GCA_007258455.2). Classification (NCBI taxonomy): domain Eukaryota; kingdom Viridiplantae; phylum Streptophyta; class Pinopsida; order Cupressales; family Cupressaceae; genus Sequoia; species Sequoia sempervirens. Next base: position 66,336,423 of record VDFB02252616.1, read on the forward strand.
TATAAAAAATTGGGTAGATGAATCCTACCTACAAGATTTTCTCAATCTCAGTTTTAACTATATCTTTAAGAGTAGGATTGAGTCTCCATTGTGGTTGGTGAACAGGTCGAACATTCTTAGTATAGATATGGTGCATGCACACACTAGGATGTATTCCTCTCATATCTTTGTAATCCCAAGTGAACCCTTTAGATCTATTCACCAAGGTATCAAATAGTCTTTGCTCTTTCATCTCAGTCAACCAACTATTGATGTTCAAGGTTTTGCCTAGTAGCAACATAATGGTTTTGGCTCCAGGATAATTGGATGTGAAGTGTGAATGGGCCTTGTTAGTGTGTTAAGTGGACAACTGTGTGGTATAGTTTTATGAAACCTAGCAACATCTGCAAAGAATTGGCAAGTTTTTAGAACTAAGTTCATCAAAGGGAAAGGAAATCCAATAAACTTAGCATCATCAAATTCTACTTGATTTGTGTTGATTGGGTGTCCTAGGATTTCTTCTATGTCTGACATCTCTTCACTGTTGGAGTCTATTGCACTACTTCCCATGTCATTCTCTAATTCATCTTCTAATTCTTCACCGTGTTGTTTAATGACTACCATGGCCAGTGAAGCCAAGTTTTCCTATCTACTAGGACTTTCTGGTTCATCAACCCATACTTTTCTATGTTTAGCAGGCTTGGTAGGAGGATACAAGAACAATTGTTTGCTATTGGTTCCATGGGAGATTGTCATTCCTCCTTCCTTGTAGTTAATTTTGGTTGCAACCGTAGCTAGCCATGGTTATCCCAAAATTATTGGATAACTACCTTTGGGCTTAAGTGATTCAATTATCTGGAAATCCACTAGATATTCCCATCCATCTACTTTAACAAGAATGTTTTCAATGATGCCCTTGGGAATAGCTATGGATTGGTTTTCCATCTATAGGACTGTAGTTGTGGGGCATAGATCAATGAGTCCCAATTTTTCCATCACATCAATAGTCATTATGTTGATGGCTGCTCCAAGGTCCACTAAAGCATTGGGTATCGCTACCCCATTAACTATTACTATTATAAGTGGACTTCCTGGGTCATCATATTTCAGAGTAGTAACTATTCCAACTAACAAATCAGCTAGGTACCCATTGATATGAGTAGTGTTGATTTTTTTTGGCTTCCTCCCTAGGGTTTTGATGCACAACTATTTAATTAACAGGTTTAACTCAAGGATCTCTTTAATCACTGGTAACAAGGGAACTTCAATCTGCAATCGTTTAATTTCCTATATCAGTGCAGTTTCTGTAGGTGACATTTCTGGAGCATTTTTCACAGGGATTGGTTTCAATTGCTCTAGAAAAGGGGCTTTGGTTTTGTCTTTAGTCATGGAATTTTTCAAAGGTTCAGTTGGATACTGACCCTCCTCCTCCTAAGGTAGGTCGACAACTCCTGTTGAAGATGGCAGGTTAGTTTCATGTTGTGTAGTGTCTAGGGTTTGTTCTACGGGCGTGGGTGTTATTTTTGTTTCCTCAACAGACTTCTAGACATGTTCATCTATGATTTCTTTGATAGTCAACTATGAAAGTGTTTTACTAGACCTCAGTTGTAGGTTTCCACAATGTATTGCATTGAGTCTGGTGACATTGTCCTATTCGGTGAAATACACCAGAGTATTCGAACGATTGTTCTTTTGATTAGGGATTAGTTGCAATCAAATTGGTGGTTGATTAACTTGTTCAGTATGTTGAGTGTTCTGGGGAAGTGGTAAGAGAGTTTTTTGTGTAGGAATCCTCCTAGGACTAGAATAGAATTGATGTTGGGGTTGATTCCATTGAGGAATGGAATTTTGAGGGTACCATTGCTATTGAGACTGGTTGGGCCACTGAGGGTTACCCCAAGATTGGTTTGTCCAGTCTGGTGGTTCCCAAGGATAGGTTCCATAGTTAGAGGGTACTGGTGGTGGTGCCTAAGGCTAGGGAATTTCCCATTGATTGGGGCCAACAGTTAGGATTGGAATTATGGCCATAGGGGGAATTACCTCTCATTCTCTAGTTGACAGCGTTCACTTCTTCCTCGACTGGAGTTGTTCTTTTCTTGGAATTTTTGATGGAATTTAATAGTTCACATTGATTGGTGTGGTGATTCTTGTCACTTACCTGACAAATGTCAATCTTGTCAATTTTGTCCAAGGGACACTCTCTTAGCAAATGTTTGTTTTGACACCTAGGGAAATAAATAGACAAAGTCTCAGGATTTCTAGTTTTAGCCTAGATGCCATCTATGGTGGTGTTTAGTTGGACAAGAATGTTGGTCTTGAAGTTGGCCAATTCCTCATGAAGTTTATTTATGTCATTAGAACCACGTAAGGGGGTGAACTTCCTAATCCCTCCATGAGTACGTGAGAATTTTTGACACAATTCTATTATTTCTTCTAGTCTCAGTTGGGACACATTTCCTTTTCCCATTAAGTCTAAGCTCCTCTGAGCTTCATCATCAAGACCTTTTAGGAATAAGGTCTTTAAAATATTGAGGCTTATAACTTCCCCACCACATCATTTGGGCAAGAAGATAAACCTATCTAGGTAATCCTCTAAACTTTCATCCGCATTCTGCCTTATTTTGAACAATTCTTCTTTCCTATCACTCATCCTACAATAACTCTGATATTTCTCCAAAAAGATGGTCTCCATTTCATCCCAGGAGGTTATCGACTAAGAATCTAACCCCATAAACCAATGCATAGTTGAGCCTTTTAGAGTGGAAGGGAAAAGATTTAGCTTCTAATTATCGTTCTTGTAGTCATAGGTTTGACACAAGACTTTGAATTCAAATAGGAACTGATCAGGGTCCTCAGTAGACAAACCTTGAAAAGTTGGTAAGAGGTCCAATTAGATATTTTTCATTATCGTCTCATCATCTACATCAATAGCAATAGGTTAAGTGAATGTGTGTGGTGGAGGGTTATCATTGTTATGGTTATTGGCAGTATTTCTACAATCACCCATTTTGTTGGAGGGGATGTGATCCTCTTCCAAAGTTTTCTCAGTGGCATGAGGTTCAAAGGTTTGTGAAAGAATATACTCCTCGACCACTATTCCTTCTCTTTCTAGAGTATGTGGGAAGGTCTCAGGTTGACCCCATTCAGTTGATTCCATAGTAAGTTCTTGGTCTGAGTTTCCTTCTTCTCCACTTGTTGGTACAACAACTAGGGGGGTTTTTGGTATGAATCTCTCATGTGGGCCTCATTTCCTAACCATGCAGAAAAAGAAGCCAAAGAATTGTTCCTATCCCTAAGAGAGGTATTCAAGATATTTCCTATTAACACTAGAAAAATGGGTCCCTAGTAACAGCACTAAAAAGTGATAGGCTATCATTAGGTCCTAACACTTTAGTGAATAAACACATCAATATATCAACTGGGCAATGTCCAACAACTGTATGCAATAGAGGACATCTCAAATTCTCTCTTAAGTACTAATTTACTAAATAAAAATTCTAATCTAAGGGGCCTCTAATCTAGAAAGAAATAAATCATCTATCTAGAAAGCAAGAAAATAACACAAATCAAAAGACAGAAAACTAAGAATCTGAAAATAATCACCATTAAACTAGAAAGCATGGAAATGATTAACCTAAAGAATGTGTAAATTGCTGAAGAAGTAAAGCATGTAAAGAAATTAGGAAACATTTATCTACTATAGAGAATCACAAGCTAATTTCTAATCATAAAACCATTAATCAAAATCAACTAAAGAAAGGTGCTTCAGACACTCAAATGCTAAGCTTAGAAGCTATGGACTCAATTACAACCTATGGGCTTGACACTAATAGTATAACATATACTAATGAAAATAAAATTCAAATGAAACTTCTATTCTATAAAAGGAAAATGAAGAATAGGAAAAAAATACTTATCTATCTATCTCTAACCCTCAAGTGGCCAGCTCGTGGGTGTATCTATTGCTACTTCAGATCACATGCACTGGAAAAATCTCTCTGTTACTTCATTCCATAGATGCATCCATATTACACAATAATTCAAAGAGTGTTGGGAAAAATCATATTCATATGGTAGTCTTTACTCAAAAGACAAATTGATAGCATAACGATAAGCCTCTTCTCATTATTTGTAACAGTTACATACTTATATGAAAAACGGTTAACAAGAATCCTATTTTTCAGTCGATCAAGTCCTTCAACAAATTTCCCATAGTACAAGGGACTTAAAATCCCATGATATACGATATTAAAGAGGCTTCACATGAGCCATAAAGTCTTTGAAACTAAAAAAATAACAGAATTATAAAGACTCGGCCAAAACGTGTGCTCCTAGAATTTCGGTACTCACTTGCTAGTTTTCAAAAGTATGAGACCTGCATTCATTTCCCTTCTGACTAGAATGGTGAAAGGCAGTGGAGTTGATCTATGAAATACTCAAGACTAAACCATTAAATCAACATAAGTTAGTTTAATTTAATCAACTCCAAGAAATAAGTTTGTACGATTATTCATAGAAAGGAAAGCAATTATTTTTCCTAAAGGTAATCAATTGGTGGAGTAATTTGGGCTGGAAGGTTTATATTTGTATATTGAGGCCATTATATTGATGAGGTTACTTTTACCTCATCAAATCTCAAGCTAAAAACTTGAAGATGCAACTACAGGTTAAGCACTTATATGATAGAAAAGCTTTTCCCAGGAAGTTTGAAGTTAACAACATGGTGTTAGCCTAGAATGCAAGAGTTCAAGATAAGGGAAAACATGGAAAATTTGAAGGGTTATGGATTGGTCCTTACTTGATAGCCAACACTCATGGAGAAGATTCATATTTTCTTTAGAGCTTGACAGGCGAACTTTTTGAATTGCCAATACATGGACAGTTCTTAAAGCCATACTTCTCCTAAGTATGTTATCTTCCATGTACGTTCTTTTTGTATATTACGTATATAGGTGTGTTTGATTATTTTTTTGTTTTGGGACTTGCTACCTTGTCTAGGTAGTTCCCCAATTTGGGTCCTTTGGTTTTAATCCACATTTTGGTCTATGAAACTTGAGATTCTGGAGATCTTGCCATGCCTGCAAGAGGCATGCATCCCCAATCAGAGCCACTGATGGAACCTTAATTATTATGTTCGATCTTAAACCCTTGTTGCATTTAGAATGGTTTTAGGATTTGTTTCCTTGGAATCAAATGAGTGTTCTATTTTGTTGTTGACTCCCTATTTCCCATTGTTAGTCACTATTTTAAATATTTTCTATTAGGTAGTCGACTCCCTCATCATGAATTCAAAAATCTTTGTTATAATGATTTTGGAGTTCTTAAGTTTTTTTTATCTATCGTATCATCCTAGGAGATCCCCTCCATTAAAACAACTTATTAAGAACATACCTAATAGTTTTCACTTAAGTTCAGTCAGCCTTAAGTCTTTATCACTCATCACGGATCACTTTTGAAATGTATGTTTAAAATCAGCAATGACTGATGGTGTAATATCTTTTGATATCGCTCATCACGAATTGATCCTAGAACTTCTTATTGTAATTAGCAACGAGTGAGGTTCTTAAGAGATCGTGTATTGCTAATAATTTTTGAATTTTTAAAGTTGTAATAGCGATAAGAAATGACTTCTCACTTTATGATAATAGTTTCATCGCTCATCGCCAATATATTGTGAAAAGATTGTTTTCTATTAGCAATGAGCAAGGTGATGAGTTCCTAATTGTATCACATCTCATAGATTTTTTTTAAGCACTAAGGTTATGATTAGCGATGAGCAATATGGTCCCTTATGAGGATTTTTCTCTTGCTAACTTGACTACATCCTATTTGCAGTATCTTTTGTGCCATTGATTGTTATGCAAGTGTACATGTCAAATTGTGGTGCTTACATCTCTTGTCGCTGATGGAAGTCAAGATGCAAATTTGAACTAGTGAGGAGCAATGGCTATGGATGAGATTGAGAAACTAGCCTTAGAACTAAAGGGCCAAGATTTTGTCACATGAGGCACTTGCATCACTGATAAAAATGGAAGAGAATGAAGTGATTCAGTGATTGGCGATAACTGCTACATGAATAGGCAATGTGGAAAAATCCTAAGGATTTCGTATAAAGAAAAAAGGAAGGTAGCAAGGTGGATTACTAACCATTGATATAGTTTTGAAGCTGAAGGGTCAACGATCAAGGTTTGAAACTAAATGGCTAATTGTCAGTTCACTTGCACGAGCTTACTATCAAATATTAATGGTGATATGCTCCCCTCTCAGCCGTAACAAAAATTAGATATCTGGTTTATAATGAATCCCAATTCACTAGCTAGTGAAATGAATACCAAAGACTGAAGAATTTACAAGGAAAGCTCCAGAAATTATTTGCAACTAGAGTGACATAGTTTTCATTCAGGTAAGCAAAATCGATACTTCTTTTTTAGGTAGTAAGGTGAATGCCCTGGAAATTTGATAAGAAAATTGGACGAAAGTGAAATTTAGTCTTTTCTAATGTTTTCCATTTGATAATTGAGTACTATCTAAATTGTTAAGAAAGGTTTCCTGTTCAATCATAGAGTTTTATCTTATCATAATTGTGAATGGTTTTGTTTGGCCATAATAAATTGTAAACCCTAGTCTCCATTTGTGTTACAAGCATGAGTGACCTAGAGCCTAGTGAATCCAATGTTAGACTAGAAAGGAAACTAAATAAAAAGAGGGTCAAAAGACTTAAAACTTAGTATGCTTCAGCTAAAGTTGATCCCAAACTAGTAGCTATGTCTAACCCTTTGTGTGGTATCCCTGTGGCTTCCATAAAGTCCAGAAGTGCAAAGAAGGAAACATAAAAGTTTATGCAAGAAACTTCTAGAGGTATCAAAGAGGGTAGGTCATGAATTGGTAAAAGGACCACAAGACAAGTTGTTATTACCACTAGGTTGATTGATAATGTTGGCGAAATTGGTGAGAAACCCGAGCCCTAGAGTGGATGGCAATTATTTCGGTATGATTTCAATAGGTGAAATTCCAATAAGCCTACATGCTATTTGTGGGGATTGAACCTGGGAAAGTTAGTGGTTCCAAATGTGTTTGTGGATGTTGATTTAATGATGGAGCTAGCAAGGCACTATGACCCTACTAACAGGAAAATCAAGAGTGACAAGGGTGATATAATTTTGGAGGTGACAAAGGATAAAATGGTGGATGTGTTTGGGTTGAATCCCAATTACACTGCAAATTTCAGGTGTTCTGACTTGTATGTTGAATATGAAGGGAGAAAATTTGCATACAGAGAAGCGATACTTGTGTGAAATAGAAGAAGCAGGAAAAAATTCACTATTCAAGATACTAAGCCTTTTGAGTGTGAATAATTTGAAGATTATTTCAAAAACACTTATTATTGTTTCAACCAAGTGCTAGCTCAGGATTTTGAGGTTAGAATAGCCCCTAATTTGTTGGGGATGGTGGCAGATATAGAAGAATATAATTGAAACACTAGTTTTGATTATGCTAATTTTGTTGCTCAACAAATGCATGAGGATTTTCTCAATTTGAAAAGGAATTGCTCCCTCTATCTTTCCCTCATTATTTCTTACTGATGCACTCTCTTGTGGGAAGGAGATTATGAGTGGAAAAGGAAACTAAATTTGAGGTTTATGGATAGTGAAAATAAGGCCATCCCTATGAAAATGTGGACATACATTTGGGGTCAAGATTGATCCAATTCCAACTACATCTTGTTTTCCAATGTTGTAAGATATGGTATCATAGAGTCATTGGGTGTGGCACCTAGATTCAGACTTTCTCCAGAGATCAAAAGTGTTATGTGCCCAAAGGATATACCAGGCTCTGTAGGAACACATAATTAGGCTGACTAGTTTATGCACTCTGAATATAATTTGATCAGGGTTTATGGAGCTAAAGTGGCACCCCATTATTTACCCTTCTATGTCTCAGAAAAATTGGCTTTCATGGAGCTCATGTGGAAAATGGATGTTATGGATTATGAAATATTTAGAAAGGATAGAAAGGGCTTTGTGGTATACCCCCAATGTTCTTTTGCTTATTTTAAGGTCACTACCCTCGAAGGGTATGAAAAATTGGGCATTATGGTGAATAATCTCAGAATTCCTATAGATGAGGTTAGATTTTTTGATCTGGAAACATTTGTGGTAGGAAGGAGAAGGAAAAAGAACTTAGGCATCATACATCATGAATTTTTCTATAGAGATGATGTACTAAGGAATCTGAAAAGTGATGAGGTTGTTATGGTTAGGAAAAAGGAATGGACAACTATGACAAACCTTAAGGAGAAGATTATGGAAAAAAATTCCTTCTACATCAATCCATACAATGAAATTGCAAACCCCTTGGAGAGGGCCTTTACTATGATAAGGGACTATCAGTTTTTTGAATTTAAAGTAAAATTAAAGGAGGATATAGATAGAGCATAGGTCCTCTTAGAGAAACAATGACAACAACAAGCAATGGATATCCCAAAACAACTTGAAGATGTTTAGGAGGTCGGCGAAGAACAAGTGGCATAACATGTGTCAGTAAATGAGGAAGTTGAGCAGAAATTTCCCCTTCCTCATATTAAGGAGACTCATATTTCAGATGTTCCTCCTGACAGGATTGTCTAATGGCAGTATGACAGAGAAAATGATGATGATCCCAAAATTAGAGAGTGTGATGAAATTTTGGCTGATGATAAATTTGTGCAACTAAAAAGTTTCAAGAGTTTATGATTCAACAATGGAGCAAGGAAATAAAAGAGATACTAGAAGTAGATCAAGTCAATGTTGAACCTTCTCATCAGGAGGAAGATGAGAAAGTAGAGGAAGAGATGATTAAGGCTGAAATTGCAGCTATTACTCCCACTAAAGCTTGAATCATTTAAAAAAATAGTGGAATCATGTTATTGCTAGGATGTACTATCATAGCTGCCATAACATATGATGCAGTAAGAAAAGATCCTCAAGCTTTGATATCTAAAGATCAGTTTGAGAATAAGGTATTTGGTTCTAGATATAGTCCAAAGCTGCATACCCTTGCAATTTGGTCTATGACACTTAATACTAGCAAACATGAGGTCACTAGGCCTATTGAAGAAGTCATTGGTTCACTAGTGGTCAAAAGAGCTATTAACATAACTCATATCTAGGAAGCTGTGTTAACTGCACATGCTACAATGCTTATGTGGACACTACACATATTTCTCAAAATAAATATGAATATTTTGTCAAGGAATATAATAAGGATTTGAATGAATTGAGTCAAATGAGAGCTACCATTCAAGCTACCCAAAATACAGTGACTCAACCTTATTCTTCCTCTTCTTCATTTAATATTTCTACACAAGATAGGGAAACTTTGGCTCTCATAATTGATAATTTGATAGAAAAGTTAATTGTAGAAAAGGAAAATGTCAAGCAGGCGAAATTAGAGACAATTAGGGTGGCCAATGAAATTTTTAGGGATGTGCTTAAGCATAGGGTGACCAAGTTGGTCCATAGGGATAATGATGTATGGGCCATGTATAAAAACATTCATGAAGCAAATACAAAATATCTGCAAACATAGGAGGCCTTTAGGAATGAGTGGAATAATTGGATTCCTAGGATAAGTGCTTTGAAAGAAATGATGCCAAAAATAAAGGAGGATCTCGAGGCACCCACAAATATTCTTGTCATCTTGAAAACTATTGAGTCAATAAATGAGGTAACTACTTTCCATGGAAAGTTGGGAATACAACTCCAAAGTAAGTTGAAAATATTCAAGGACATGGAGGATCATGATATGTCTCAAATATTGAATTCAAAAGGTGAATTGCATCCATTTGACACTTGGAAGGAATATTTTGGAGGGTTTCTTGAAATGGCTATGATGCATTTGTCTGTCACCGATTACATCTTGTTCAATTCAAATATTGATATGATGGTGGAGATTGAAACAAAGATGGATATATTTGTTAAGGAAGCTAGGATTTTAATTGATGCAAGGTACTCCTAGTATACTACTAAGGTGCAGGATTTATTGAATGTTAAATGGACCAGTATCTAATGGATGTTTAATTTCATTTTTACTTATTGGTTCAATGAATTGATGTAAATTCTTATATGAGATTGATAACTTATAATTACTATGTGCTAGGATATTTGTAAGAAGTGATAGCCCCAAAAGTCATAAAGAAATGTTGTAATGCAACATTTCTTGGGGTTATATGTGTTATTATCTATATTTTTATTAGGTTATGTCAAAGTTTATTGACTCCATGCTTTGGATAAAGACACTGGTTCATGTAGGATATCAGTGTTACAGTTACAATGTTGATTCATTAATTACTCAATATTTTAACCATAAAATCTCATGAGGAACACTGTTGTTATTCTTTTTTTTTAGGTGTCTTCTCTCTCATATTCAACTCATAGAACATTAACATAATAAGCTACCAAATTATTTAATGATACTATTAAGTGGTATCATGAGAGATATTTGTTATTAACAATGCATTTGATTGTAATTATGAAAGTGCTTTAGGTATACATTATGGGATCAGCCTCCCAGGTTTCATAGAGCCCAAAGAGTAGGAATAGAAGTTTAGCAACTTCTATTCATTCATTGGCCAATCCCTTTAGTATTACTGATAACTGGAAATGGAAAAATCCATAGGTATTTCTAGAGATCAGTTTGATTTTTTTAAAAATAACCAACATGCCCATCAATCTAACATGGAAAATGAGCCCAATCACAAATGACTTTGGAAACATTGTTGAGCTACATGAGCTCTCTGAGTCTAATGTTGATGACTTCCAACTAGTTGACATACAATAGGAGGACACTACCATGCTCCTCTACTCCTCGGGGACAACATGAAAATGAAATGAACAAAGGAGTGGTTGTCACTCATAGAAATCACATTGCTATGGTGGCAGGGTTTGTAAAGAGGATTGTTCCAGAAAATAATATTAATTTGTGCATTGTGCCATTGTTTCATGTCTATGGTTTTTTCTACTCTATTGGTGTCATCTCCAAGGGTGCGAATTTGGTTTTGATGACCAAATTCGACTTTTCCTAGATGCTTCCTAACGTGGGGAGATACAAAGTAACTTCTCTGGCTATTGCTTTGCCAATTTTTGTGGCCATAATTAAATCACCTATTTTTGTGAAATATGACTTGTCATCACTCAAGCGCATTAGCTCGAGTGAAGCCACACTAGGAAAGGAGACTATTGGCGAGTTCATTGCATTGTTCCCTAATATTGAAGTTTCACAGGTAACCCAATTTTCCCTTCTCTTTTTGCTTATTTTAAAGAACATAAATTTATGTTTAATTTAAGAGTGTAAAGAAAACATCAGATGGGATACCAAAAAAAGCAAGTAAATCTTTCTAATTTAATACATATCTGAGGCTATTAAGCTAATGTGCATGAATCTTTTCGATAGTTTAACATTGCCAGGATTCATAAATTCAAGGATTAATTGCTTAAAATATTTGAATTTTTGATACCTAAGTCATTCCTGTAAGAAATATAGACAACACCTATTGTAGCAAGTTAGATACTTTGTTTTACTAGTTAGTGGGTAAAAATAGAAGAAAACAATAAAAATACAGCATAACAACTGATGCAAACATTGCATAGGGTAATAGGACTCTCTATATACTTAAACTCAAAATAGAGGATCTTTTTCATCTGGGTTCAAAATTGCTATGGAATTAATCTATTCTCTATAGAACACTTGAAAACATCACCATAGGAACAAGATAAAAATGTGTATTATATGTAATGATCTTGTTTTTCAAGGGTCTACTCAATTTTACCCATATGTAAATCTGAGTTAGTCTAATGGTGGACAAAAAGAGAGGTCACAAGTTAAAATCTTGAGGGGTAGGGTATGTACACCTCATATCGAGTTAGGTGTTGGGAGTATAGGGTAGTCACATATACCTAATGGAATAGTCCCACATACTTAAATTCATATGCATACCAAAAAAATAAATCACCAAATATCATGTAAAAGAACCTTTCCTTCCCTTCAAATGTCCATCACTTAGTTAACATGAGACATAAGAAAGAAAAATGGATATATTTGTAGGATGAAAATTATCCTTTTAATAGAACTGACCACAATATTTTCAAGGATGAAAACAAATCCCAAGTGGAACCAACCACTAAAAACTAAAATAATGATAGAAAATCATACTTACTAATTGGGAAATTTTCTTCATGTCACAATTTTTTTCTTCAATATAACTGTATTTGTGCTTGAACTACCAGACATCCTGACATGAGCCTTATGGCTCTAGCTTGTGTCCCTAATAGAAACTCTCTCCTTTTTGTTTTACCATCTTGGTACTCAGTTTCATACTCTTTATGAACTCAACAAGAGTAAGGATTGATCAAGGATTGCTCTTTCATAGACTGTGGAACGATATTCCTGTAATTTCTTTAATGCGCCTCTAATTGTAATCATGAGACATCATTGGATTGATACGGTGAGTCAACTAACTAGCAATCATGGTTTCATCCTACAGCTACTATGATCATCCTTTTAGGTGTGGGTGCCCAAATTACTTATAGCCAAGTGAAATGTGTATGTGTGCAAATCACTTATCTGGGGTCGAGGCCATCTTAACCATGGGGCCTTAGTTATTTGTTGGAGAGGTTTTACTATTTTTTGAGTTTACCATATGGTGTAATCATATGTCACTATTTCCAAATCATTTCCACTGAGACTGAATATCTAATCTAAGCTTTGCTACATTCATTCATATCTATTTTGTTTCCTCTACTATTATCTATTGTGTAAACTAGATTTGGATGAATTCTATTGTGTAAGATCAATATTTCTATTTTATTTAAGTGTTTATTTATCATCAGTAATTTTTCTATAGAATTTGGATTGGGCATCTTTTATTTAAGCAAATTACCAGTTAAATGCTTTAATCAAGATAATCTTGGTTTAGGTCCTGCAATCATGTTATATTTTGCAAAGTCAATCCTAAGGGAAGCCCAATGCAGGGGGTGGCCTCAATGTAATGTCATTGAAGAGGATTTCTTCTATGATGATGATGTTTATGGCTTAAAATAAGGATTTCATGCCAATTTTATGTCAATTTGGTCCTTCTCTATTTTTCCTTGATCTTTGTTGTGTTTTCTCTTGCTTTGAGGTGTGCCAATTGCCCTTTTAAACCCTATATCTCAATTAAGGTCCATGATTTCATTCAAACCATGTACATTTGCACTCAATTTGGTTTATTTGTACTTCCTACTAGTTGGGTTTGATTGTGTTTAGGTTTTAATTATATATACTTTTCTATCAGTGTAACCCTTGCACCCCTTATGGTGAAAGTGCTAGTTATTATTTTTTGTATTTGTCATGTTATTTAAATTAATTAAATAAAGTTATCTTTTTAATATTTATTTAAAATAGACAACTTTAAAATAATTCATTTAATTAATACTCCCTTATGACTCCATTATTTATCATATGAAACTAAAATAAGCTAAATATCAATGTCTGCTATTACTTAGAAAATGGGGACATTACACCCTATGACTAGCCTCTCCACAATTGAAACAAACTCCTAAAAAATCATCTTCCCCTTCCATAATCTCCCCTTCATCTTGAAGTTCCACCTCTTCCTCTCACATTTGAACCATAATTTATTTGAGACTAGCTTGCTTCTCCCTCCTTTATTGGCTTTCCTCTTCCACTATTTTCTTGTTCTCTACCTCTAAAATTTTATCCTCTACTTCTAGAATTACTTTGTTTCCTTCTTCCCAAGTTTTCCTCTTCCTTGAGAGAATATTGGTAAGCTTCCTCCACTATTCTTATCATCACCATACTAAGCTCATCTTGGATAGTGATCTTCAACCCATTCACATAACTTACAACATGTTCTTCACCATATTCAATATTCCCAACACAAATTTCCAACTTGTAGAATTATTTTGTGTACTCCATGACATTCAAATCTCTTTGTTTCAGATTTTGAAGTTTCTTAAAAAAATTAATGTGATAGTCTATAGGAAATAATTTAGCCTTCAAATTTACAAACATAGGGATGCTTGTCCCTTCAACCTCATGCCAACATATTTCACCTTCTTCTTCTCTTCAATGGATTCCAAATAAAGCTACTTGTCCATTTCTGTAATCCAATCAATAAGTTCTTCTAGATTCATACTCCCACAATAGCTTGGTGGATTCATCCCTAGTTTACTTCCAAGATTTTCTAGTACTTGAAGAAATCTATCCTCTTGTGGATATCATTTCACTTATATAACATTTTTTTCCTCTTCCTCATCTTCACTAGCATCTACAATTGGAATCCCCTTTCGTTGTGATGTTTCAATGACTTCTAGGCTAGTAATTATTCCACTTATTCCTTCTATGAGTGCTTGATTTCTTCTCCTCATGGGGTTCTTCCTCTTCGTAGTCATCTATGTGCCATTTCCTCTTTAAAATCTTTAAAATCCTTCTCTAATACCAATTGAGAAACCAAAGAGGTTTTTCAATTTTTGTAGCCTCCTTTCAAAAAAATCAACACTTAAGCAATATTTTAAAAAAATCTCCAACACAAGAATATTTATTTGCATTAAAAAAAATATTGGAAGTCTACAAGTCTAAGAAATCAACAATTAAATACTCCTTGAAATCTCAATATGCAAAAACAATCATCTACAGGAAAGATTAAGAACAAATATGCAAAGTTTCTACTGGAAAGTTTTGGAAATGGACCAAAAATCAGCTACAACTCCACAAACCCATTACTTTCTACCTATAATTTCTCCCTTATTCATATTAATTTTCTAAAATGGTTTCTAAATTTTATACATCTCCTTCCTAGATTTCTAGAATATTTTGAATTTATCCATACTTTCATTAAGAAATGAGAAAGTTATGCCTAGTTTACTGAGACTAGATCTCATAGTTATGACCCCAAAAATCTCCCTCTCCCCAAAAAAATTACATTCAAACATCTAGAATGCTCATTAATCCTTTCTAGGTGTGGGTATCATGAATTCAGATCCTCGATTATTTTTCTAGGAAAAAATTCAAATATTTTCCCAAATTGACACCCACTAGCTCCTTCCTACACCTCCACTCCCAGCTGCTAAGCACTACTAGAAAACATTTATTCCAATTCTTTAATTAATCACAAGAGTTACAAAGTAATAAAAATTCATTCTCCCAACCTAGGTGTGGGGCTTTTGTTTCCCATATGTAATTATAATTTACATCAAATGCATAAACATTTCTTTTAAAGTTCATGCCAAACAAAAGTGTAGGAAAAGGGGGCCCTATTAGAAATAGTTGAAGGAAGGAAGAAGGAGAATTATTTCATTCCTACAAGACCAACAACACAAAAATTGAGAAAAGGAAAAAATAAAATATTGTTTTTGGTTGTGCAGGATTGCTCGTACCCCCAGATGCTCCTACATAACTTGTAATTTTTGCATCACCATTCCCACTTAAAACAAATTCAACATCCTCATTTTCTCAAAAAACTCTAAATAAAGTGGGGTATAATTAAGAAGTACCTCCAGTCACAACAGAGCATAAGAATTCCCTTGTAAGACTTTTAAAATAAAATCAGATCCTCTAACCATATACCATTTTACCAAATCTCCATGGCATTGAATTTAATGGTTGCAAGAACATTTTCAACATGACTAGCACATGAAAAATAATTGAAGCTTCACCCCAAATGATGCCTAGATGTTGGGATAGATTTTTAGGTCCTTTTTATGTTGTGCAGATCATGTGAAGCATTTGTAGGAAATTTTTAATGATGTGGTAGAATTTTGAAGGAAGTAAACAATCTAAAAAACTATTGAAGAACCTCCCAAATTGAGTCTTGGGCATTGGTAATGCTTGTTGGGTCATTTTTGGCAATGGTGGGTGATAAAAACACACTAAACAACCTCAAAACAAATGCAATGGTGTGGGAAATGGTCTAGGAAACTTTACGAATAATAAAACCTTTTTTTTGTGCTTACAAATGGCTTTGAGATGTCCCCCAATGACCACCCATGTGGCAATGAACAATTGCAACGCCCAAACATCACACACTAAATTCTTGGCTCACTCTCCTTTATGCCCAAATGTGTTTCTTTCAAACATATGCGTTGGGTGTTTAAAAAGCATATAATATAGTGTGATCATAAATACAAGCCACCACAATATTTAATAACATTACAATTTCACTTTATAGTTTTTCCATACCAAATTGTGGTGGGTAAATACTACATGGTGAGTAAAAAAATTAATTCACTTTTACTCATGATTTCTAAAACATTATTAAAATATCCCCACCACTCCCATTCACATGCATTGTCTTTTGAGGAAAGTATTAAATGGTTTAAAAATTATTATTATTTTCCCCTCTCCATATATTTAAAACATTTAAAATGTCTTAAATATTTTCACAATTAAACATTTGTAAAGTTGGCAACCTTATAATTATTTAGGGTTAGTAACTCGACCACCTTTTTGTATAAGGGTTTTGCACATGATATATCTCTAATGTTGCTTTTGGCATACACCAAATTATGGCCTATGGGTTCTCATGGTGATTTTCTATTTTGTAATATCAGGTTTCCTTACCCATTTGGAATTATTACTGCTTTTACAGGTTTTGATATGTAATCCTATTTTATTATCAATAAAATTTTAGTGGCTTGCCACTTTTGTTAAAGAAAAGGCTTATAATTATTCCGTAGGACAAACAATTGTATTGATCCCACATGTGAAAGTGACCTTTGAAGGCCATGAAAACTTGTAGATGGATATTATTAATCATTTAGATATTTGTGATTTCATTGAAAATTACACAACAAATGGATTTTTGAGACCTCCTTTGTAAATTGGGCCCTTTGGTAGGGTAGTTAAGAATTTTTTTTGTTCAAGCCTCAAAAACACCTCCAACAACTATGAAGAAAAAGATATTAAATATTGAGGATAAAATAACAACTGGGTTGTTTCCAAAATTGAGCCATTTGAAACTTTATATTGACCCTCCAGTTCTACTCTAAAATGGTGACACATTAAAATTTTCCTCAAAACTCATCTAAATTACATGAAATTGAGTTTACATACTCTTGGAGAGATTAAAAAATATTATAACCACTCATAGACTGAGATATTGTAATGCCAAAATTTTAGGGCTACTTGGTTGCCACAAGGCTAAGAGGATTTTGTTGCCAATTTAAGGCAAAATATAAGCACTATAAATGAAGGAAATGTAACTATGGGAAATTTCTAGGTTAGTAGATCAGGAGCTAAATAAATCAAAACCCAAAGTAATAATGAATCACAAAGGAGGAAATAACATGAAAACAAGAAAAATACCACCTTGAGTCTTCAACCTCCATGATTGACCTCCATTACACCTTCTCTATTTGTTGAAATATGAAGTTTTCCCTCAGATTTTGAGTGAGCAATATGTGACAATGCCAAGACCAAAGCAAAATGTTGAAGGATTTGATATGAAATGGAATACTATCCAACTATTCAACTAGTAAGCAACTATGAACTATGACTAAAGTATGCCAAAATTCCAAAATGCTAAGATGTCAAGAGTGCCTAAGACAAGATTGCATGAGATGTAGATAGCATGAGGTGACAAAATGAGAGAAAAATTGTCATTTTATAGAAAATGCAATTTTGGATGAATGGCCAAGATTGAAGATTGACAAATTCCCTAGAATTAATAGACAAGATTCAATGTGACAACCCACATTTAGGGTTAAGGAAACATTAGGTCAAATTTGAAATGAGTGACCAAGATTCAATTTGAGAAAATCAAATCAAGGGTTGACAATGCATGCCACAAGGAGATAAGAATGACATAGAAAAAGAGAGTTGGAAAATCAAATAATATTATAAATTACTTGATTTTTGGAGGAAAAAGGCTATTTTGAATTAAAAATTAATTTAATTCAAAAGGTGGGGTCATGTGATAGTAAATAATTAATTTGAATTATTTACTAAAAGAGGGAAAATTAGAAAAGGACCATTTTAAATAAATGATTTTATTTAAAATGGGAAAAATGTCAAGGTGGACAGTAATTAAATAAATTAAAGAATTTATTTAACTATAAGAAGACTTTCAAGAATTAATGATGTATTTAAATAAATAAAAAAGATTTATTTATTTAAATAATCAGGAGGAATTAGTGGACAAAGATAATTAAATAAATTTATGAATTTATTTAATTATGGAAATATATTAGACAATTAGTGATGTATTTAAGTAAATAAATGAGATTTATTTATTTAAATAATCAAGAGGAATAAAGACATGAATTAATTAAATAATTATGAATTATTTAATTAATAGTTGAAAGTGGACCAAGGACATAAATATCTCAATTATGTTAAGAAGAAATATGGTGACAATAGAGCTTGCAAGCCTAGGTCATTTTTATGTGTCTAAATTTTTCCCCTCTTTGTCATAATGTAGCCTATAGCATTGTGACAAAGAAAATTCAGTCAGAAACATGCCCCAGCAAAGGTATGGAGTATCTATGCTCCCTTGGAAAAAAATTCAAATTTTGGCCTAATGACAAAAAATTTAGAAAGCGTCTTGACAAATTACAAAGCAATGGCGGAAGCAGTTTAGGATTTCAACATGTTTAAGGTGGCCAAAAGGTTGGTCAAAGTTGGTCAAAAGAGCTTCCAATAATAAAAAGGTTGAAAAATCACATTTTGACCCTATAAATAGGTTGAAAATGGGGTAAAAGTCAAATCATTTTCACATTCACACTTGCAAATTTGGAGAGCTCAGAGTGAAGAGAGCGCATGCGAAGATGGTGATTCTAGTCACAAAGCACTAGGGCTACATCGTCAAGACATTCTAATGGCCAAAGGGTGTGGACCCGCCGATAAGTACCTCAAACCCATTTTGTCATTTTGTCAGTTTTCATACATTTTTAGGGTTTTAGGGTAGTTAGACGAATGCGCTATGATGCAAATGCATTCACGTGAGTTGCATTTGAAGTCATGTTCGACACATTCGATGCGTCACAATGCAAGCACAACAAATACGCAGGATAGGTCAATTAGGTGTAATGCATTTGTGAGAAATCAAGCTGCATTCACCAAGTTGCATCGCAAATGACAAGCGGAACGCCACATTCAAAATATTATGACACATTCGTGTACTCAGGTAACACATGTGTTTTACAATGGCACATTTGATGATGGAGTGATACAATCGACTAAGGATGACACATTTGTGAGTCCAAACAATGCAAGTTCCATAGTGCAATGCAATTGATGTATAAAATGACACAAATGCCAAACTACAATGCAAATGAAGCCAACGCAATACATTTGAATTTGACCAAGGTTGACCAAGGTTGACCTAGCTTTAGACTTCAATTTTTTGCTTATGTTTAGCTAGATAGATGGTAATAATGATTTTCAAGAATGTGCTAACTCACATTTCTATATGTGCAGAAACACCTAGCATCAATCTACACGCAAGAGTTTAGACCATCTACATACGCATTTTAGGACTAGCTGACAGACCAAGAGCGAAGATTACTAATGCAACTGGATTGTACTATGTCACCTATATGCCCATTATCTAGGCTAATAGGGGACCGCTAACAATACTAGCCAAGAGATGGCACTCTGAGACTTGTTTCTTCCATTTTTCAATAGGAGAGGTGGCGATAACCTTGGAGGATGTGTACCAGATTTTACATATTTTGATCAGAGGAGAGTGGGTGGTTTACGATCCTCAGTGGGGAGTACAGGCCAAGAAAAAGTTGTATGATGCAGATAATGACATGGGCCTTGGTTTTCATGACTATGAGATTCAGTGAGAGTACCTTGCAAAGCACTACCCACATTGGGACTGTTGGAGTTAAAATGACACTAAGAGGGGGGGTGAATTAGTGTCTTAACAGATTTGACCAATTTTCACAAATTCAAAAACCATAGCTCAGATATTATCTCAATATACTCTGATTAAAGCATTCATGAGTTGAATGTAATCATTCAAAAATAGAATTGAGAAAAGTAATAACCAAATAGTGAACTGAAATAATCAACAACATAGTAAAGCAAAGGGAACTTAGAAGAACAAGAAGACTCAAGATTTTACCGAGTGGAAAACCCTCCTGGGGTATAAAAACCACTCCCTAAATGCCTTCCAGGCTTAATATTTTAAACAAAAGTTCAAAATGCCTTATAGGCTAATTTTTGAGCACCCACTCAAGGAGCACCAACCCCTCATTTAGAGATATCAATCTCAAGGAGTGCCGACCCCTCAAATTATACATTTGAACAAATAAAAATATCTCAGAGGATCTCTCTATTTTTAGTCAAGCTCATAACTCTATTTTTCTCATCTACCTAATATATTTTTGATACAGCCAATAAAACAATATTCCCAGATTACAATCAGAGAGTTTTTACAGTTTTCAACGCTGGTATTTATTTACATTTCAAGTATGTCTATTGTGAAGAAATCTTCAAAAAACATTTTTCACAAGATTCTCAGATTCTCTTGCTGATTTTTGAATATAAAGTTGAATATTGATAGACTGTCGATGATGATATAAATCAAGAGTAATGCTTATGCAGAGAGCTGCAAATCATCCATTAAATAAAAAACACAATAGCTCAGAAAGAAACTCAATGAATATTCTATTATGTAACCATTCTGAGATTTGATGTCAATCCATGATGACAACCACTGTGTTTTGAGTCTTTGTTAACTATTCATTGAGACAACCAGATAGTTCTGCCAAAGGAAATTGCACCGCCAGACATTCCTCTTAGTTAACGCTTTCGCCATAACCCATCAGAGTCAGGAAGAACACATAGCGAATACATCATGTCTCATCGATAGGCTTCCTTAGAGTATTATTCATTTGCTGAGACATCAGCAAGTCTCTCACCGAGATCTCCTTTAGTTTCATTCACTATCGTTGTGACTAAATGATATTGAAGAGACCTCTTGTAGACTTCATATTGTTTTTTCGAGAGTCACTTGATACACATTGTCGCCGTGGCAATTCAATACCTATGCCGAAGACTTTTGTCATTTCCAAGTTTCCAAGACAATACATAGTAGGGGAGACACTATATAGACTACCCCTTGTTTTGTCGAAACATCCTGAGCTCACAATAGATTGCCAAGACATTAAAGTTCTCACACCTACAGAAACCTTTTTCCTTATGTGCATCGCTATAACATTATGATATTGGGGAGACCTCCTATAGAGCACACCATGTCTTTTCGAAAGTCTTCAACCACTTGTGTGTCACTGTGACATTATACTATCAGGGAGATGTTATACAGCCAACATTGAGTTTCACCAATGGGCTTGTTCACTGTAACATAAAGGTTCTCTCACCGATGCGCCCTTCTATCTTATGAGGGTCGCTATAACATACCATTATCGGGGAGAGCTCTCGATGAAAGCTTGAGTCATATCGAAAAAACTTCATTCACTCAGAGTTGCTAAGACAGGATAGATCCTATGCCGACAAAGTTCTTTTGTGTTCCATCAGCGAGACCGGAAGTTACTCGCCGAGACCTCTCACTGAAAACCCTAGATCTTACAGAAGAGACTACCTTTATTTTTTGGTCGGTGTAACAAATCAAATTCGCCAAGACCATATAACGATGCCACAACTTTCGCCAATAGACTTCCACATGCACTAGTCAGGGAGATAATATGATTTCACTATGACCTCAGCCTGATGGCCAAACTCATGCTGATATGCTTATTCTAAAGTGGGTTGGTGTGACATTGCATGTTTGATGAAACATTACACTGAAGACGATTTCCTTTGCCGATATGCTCATTCTGAAGTGGGTTGGGGAGACATAATGAAATCGATAAGAGCTTATCCCGATGGTATAAAATATGCTGATAGAGAACACTTTCTATCATCGAAACAAAAGAGAAGTCTTGCTGACAGTAGCCTATAAGATAAATTCAATCGCGATGACATCTTAAATGTCTTGCCGATAGACAACTCAAACATTTCAAAGTGGATCGGGGAGACCCTGCCATACTCATGCTAATATGTGTAAGCCCAAATGAGAAACAACCAATACCTGTGGTATGCAAAGAGAACCATCCTAACAAGGAAACCATTGAAAGGGATTTTGTCATCAAGGACAAACCATAACCACAACTGAGATCCAACAAACTCCCCCTTTTTCCTTGATGGAAAAACACAAAAGACTCTCCCCCTTTTTTCCTCAATGAAAAATAATAGAAGAGAAGAGTGTGCAATGCCAGGAAACACAACTGAGATACCAATCAAATACTATGAGAGACAACTGCAAAAAAAAGAGTAACAGTGCAGCAACCAGGATTGTAGGAGAGTTGTAAGTGAATCAAAATATATAACATGCTCCCCCTAAGCCAATGCGTGTAAAATTAGAGAGGTAAAGATTGAGAGATAACTCCCAATCAAAGTCTCAACCTTTCAAATAACTCTTTAGCTAAGGGCTTAGTAAAAATATCAGCCACATGATCTTGTGATCCAACAAAATGTAAACATATTTCATTAGCCAGTACCTTTTCTCATAGAAAATGAAACTTGATAGCAATATGTTTAGTGCGAGAATGCATAACAAGATATTTGGAGATATTTATCGCACTTGTGTTATCACAGAGAATTGACATAGGTTTAGGAACTTCAATACCCATATCTGAAAGAGTCTGACTCATCCACAGTACTTGAGTACTGCATGAAGTGGCAGCAATGTATTCTACTTCAGCAGTAGAGAGAGAAATAGATTCTTGTTTCTTGTTGCGCCATGCCACTAAACGATCACCAAGAAAGAATGTAGCACCATTGGTGCTTTTCCTATTATCCAAACAACCAACCTAGTCAACATCAGTATATGCAATCAATGAAAAATCATTGCTTCTAGGATACCAAAGACCATAATCAAGAGTGCCCTGAATATATTTAAAAATCCTTTTAACAACAGTGATATGGGATTCTTTAGGTGATTCCTGAAACCGTGCAACAATACAAACTGCCTGCATAATGTCAGGTCTAGAGGTAGTTAAATATAACAGACTCCCAATCATTGATCTATATTCAGTTTGATTTGTATCAGGGGAATCATCAACCTTAGTAAGTTTGCATCCAGTAATCATTGGAGTGCTATATGGATGGCATTCATCCATCTGAAATTTCTTAAGCATCTCTCTAGCATACTTGGTTTGATAAAGAAATAGTCCATTTTCACATTGAGAGATTTGAAGACCCAAGAAGAAATTTAATTCTCCTAATAATGACATTTCAAATTCAAATTCCATTAGCTGAGAGAATTTTTTACTTAATGTAACATTGTTGCAGCCAAAGATAGTGTCATCAATGTAAATTTCAACAACTAGAATATCAAAACCTTCAGTTTGAACATAAAGATTGCTATCTACACCTCCTCTAACAAAACCATTTGAAAGCAAATGACTATCAAGCCTAGAGTACCAAGCTCTAGGTGCTTGTTTTAAGCCATAGAGGGCCTTTTTCAATCTGTAAACATGATCAAGCTTATCTTTGCACATAAATCCTTTAGGCTATTCAACATAGACCTCTTCATCTAAATAGCCATTTAAAAAATAAGTTTTGACATCCATTTGATAAATAGTAAAGTCTTTATAAGCAGAATAAGCCAAGAATATTTTGATAGATTCTAATCTAGCAACGGGTGCAAAGGTTTCACCAAAATCAATACCTTCTTGTTGAGCATAGCCTTTGCAGACAAATCTTGCTTTGTTGTTAATGACATTACCATTTTCATCAAGCTTGTCTCTATATATCCATTTGCCTCCAGTGACATTCTTGTCATCTAGTCTTGGGACTAACTTCCAAGTCTGATTTTTCTCAATTTGATCAATTTCTTCCTGCATAGCATTAAGCCAACATGAGTCTGTGAGAGCTTCATTAAAAAATTTAGGCTCAAACTGAGTAACTAGACATAAAGCTATTTGTGCCTTTTCATCAGATTTTGCACCCTTTCTTCTAGTTTGAACTCCTACATTTTTACCCCCAGTAATCTGATCTTTGGGGTGATATTTAGTTAGAGCTTTTGATGCAACCTTTTTAGGACTTGTTTCATTTCTAGGGCTTGCTGACTCAGTTCCTTCTAAAATTATTTCTAGTTCAAGTTCTTCTTCCTCATTATCCTATAAAGATTCAGCATACAAATGTGATCTCTCATCAAACTTTACATTAACAACATCAAAAATCTTGTTAAGCCTTTTGTTAAGGCATTTATAAGCTTTGTTGTTAGTTGAGTATCCCAAAAAGATACCCTCATCACTCTTTGATTGAAAACTCCCAAGGTTATCATCATCCTTTTTGATAAAACACTTACTTCCAAAAATTTTATAGTATTTGACAGAAGCAGTTCTTTCATACCATAGTTCATAAGTAGTGTGTTTAGATTTCACTCTAATCTGCACTCTATTCAAAATGTATACAACTGTATGAACAACTTCTTTCCAATACATATCAGGCAACTTAGCTTCATCTAACATTGTTCTAGCCATTTCTTTTATAGTTCTATTTTTACGTTCAACTACCCTGTTTTGTTGAGGTGTTTTTGTTGTAGCATACTATCTTTTAATGTCGTGCTGTTCACAGTAATCAATAAACTCTTGAGAAGTGAACTCACCTCCTTTGTCAGATCACAGACATTTAAGTTTCAAATTAGATTCCTTCTCAACCAATTTACCAAAGATTTTAAACCTTTCAAATGCTTCTGATTTGTGCTTAAGAAATGTGACCCAAACCATTCTAGTATAATCATCCGCAAATAGCATAAAGTACCTTTCACCATTAATAGACCTTGTTCTGGTTGGTCCACATAAATCAGTGTGCACAAGTTGTAAAGGTTTTGAAGAAGAATGTTCTTTTGTTTCGAAGCTGATTTTAGTTTGTTTACCACTTAGAAATTCTTTACACACAGAATTTTCTGGCTTGTTAAGGATTGGTAAACCTCTAACATTCTGATTCTTACTTATTATAACCAGATTTTCAAAGTTTATGTGTTCTAATCTTTTATGCCATAACCAGATTTCTTCAATTTGGCTCATTAAACACATACCTTGATTATTGTAATTGCTTGATGTGTCAAGAAGATTGTACACATTTCCTTTTGTCCTCCTTCCAATTGCAATAGCCTTTCCTAGCTTGTTTTTAATCTCACATCCCTGTGAAGTGAAAAGAACATGATAACCACTATCACAAATTTGACTAACACTTAGAAGATTGTGCTTGAGACATTCCACATAGTACACATTATAGATAGGAGTGTCTTCATTCAGAAGAAGTGAACCTCTACATTTAATTTGAATACTAGAGTTATCACCAAACTTAACATATCCACCTATATAATCTTCAAGATTTACAAACTTATCCTTATCGCCAATCATATGGTTAGAACATCCACTATCCAGGACCCATAAGTCCTTTTTCTTGGAATGAAAAGTTGTTTGAACCAACATAGTTTGCTCAATGTTGTTGACAGTCTTAGGTTTCCAAACCTTTTTAATTTTCAGCTGTTTAGATTGCAAATTAGTTCTGCACTATTTGACAGAATGTCCCAAGGCATTGCATTTAAAACATCTGATTTGTCTAACAAAACCATAGTGTTGCCTAAGACCAAACCTGGGTATTCTAGGATTCATAAGCCTGCAAGTGCTCACCTTATGGCCAAATTTATTGCAAAAAAAACAATAACCATAGAAGAAAGGATTGACTATGTATGAAGATCTATTACCTCTTAAAGACTGAACATGATCCTTACCAAATTTTGAGTGATTTGAACCTGAACCTTTGACTTCAGAAGAGGGGTTTTGTTTTGCATGGTCAATTGAGCATTCACCCTTTTCAAAACCAACACTAGTTTTATCTTTGTACATCTTCTGCTTGTTGAGAATCTCATTCAGTTTTAGAGTGCTTTCATACTTTTCAATTTCCTTCCTAAGACAGATTACTTCTTGTTCCAATTTTTGAATTTTTTGATCTTTGCAGCTTACAGTCTCTCAAAGAAAGTCTTCAGCTCTTTTAGCTTCTTCAAGCTGAGTTTTCAGAGAGACTATTTCTTGATCTAGTTTATGTTCTTGAGCAAGAACTTGTTTTTTGAGTTTTTTGATCTCTTGTAAAGCACATTTCAGCTCACTTTCAAGATCTACTTCACCTTCTTCAATGTCAATGGTGTTTGTATCATTTTGTTGAGTGATTTCAGCCATGAACAAAGTTTCATCTTCTTCAGCTGATGAATCTTCAGACTCAATATCAGATTCATCCTTACTAAATAGACTTTTCTTCTTTTTGAAATAGAAGTTTCGATTAGGTTTGAAGGCCTTCTTCATAGGTTGTTTTTTAGTTGTCTTGTTGTCATAGATTTGATCATCATAGGGACACTTTGCAGCAAAGTGGCCTATTTTGCCACAGTTAAAACATTTAAAGGGAAGTTTTCCCTTATATTTTCCTGATCCCTTTTTAAATCTTCTAATAAAATGGGATTCTTTAGAATCAGACAACTCTGATTCACTAACTTCGACTTTTTCTTTCCTTTCAGTGTTAAAGGCAGTTTCTTTTCCTATTGAAATGTTTTTTCTAGTTCTCATTTCATAGGCAGTAAGTATTCCTTGAAGGTTGTCTAAGGTAAGCTTATCAAAGTGTTTCTTTTCTTCTAGGGCTGAAACCTTAGATTCAAATTTGGATGGTAAGGTTCTAACAACCTTTGTGACCACATCAAATTCATTAACCTCTTGACCTAGACCTTTCATTGAATTGACAACTTCATCAACTCTTAGGAAATATTCAACCACTTTTTCATCATCCTTCATTTTCAAATCCTAAATTGATGTTTGAGTGTAATGATTTTTGACAGTTTGACTTTCTCATTCCCTTGATATATAGTTTCAAGTTTTTCCCAAATTCCATGAGTAGATTTGCAATGCATGAATTTAATGAACACATCTTTAGTTAACCCACACAAGAGGGCATGCTTAGCTCTGGCATTTGTTTCATACTTCTTCTTTTCAACAGCATAAGTGGGAATAGTGGCTGGTACATTGTAATCTTCTAAAATAATGCTCCAAACATCAACATCAAAAGAAACAAGAAAAGATTCCATTCTGATTCTCCATAACACATAATTAGTTCCATCAAATAATGGAGCTCTAGATACAAAGGAACCATATTGAGAATGTGCCATTAAAAACAAACTCCAAGACCAAGATCAATCTAAGGTAATTAAACCTATCAGAGGATCCTATGCTCTGATACCAATTGTTGGAGTTAAAATGACATTGAGAGGGGGGGGTGAATCAATGTCTTAACAGATTTGACCAATTTTCACAAATTCAAAAACCATAGTTCAGATATTATCTCAATATACTCTGATTAAAGCATTCATGAGTTGAATGTAATCATTCAAAAATAGAATTGAAAAAAGTAATAACCAAACAGTGAACTGAAATAATCAACAACATAGTAAAGCAAAGGGAACTCAGAAGAACAAGAAGACTCAAGATTTTACTGAGTGGAAAACCCTCCTAGGGTATAAAAACCACTCCCCAAATGCCTTCCAGGCTTAATATTTTAAACAAAAGTTCACAATGCCTTATAGGCTGATTTTTGAGCACCCACTCAAGGAGCACCAACCCCTCATTTAGAGATATCTATCTCAAGGAGTACCAACCCCTCACATTATACATTTGAACAAATAAAAATATCTCAGAGGATCTCTCTGTTTTCAGTCAAGCTCATAACTCTCTGTTTTTCTCATCTACCTAATACATTTTTGATACAGCCAATAAAACAATATTCCCATATTACAATCAGAGAGCTTTTACAGTTTTCAACGCTGGTATTTATTTACATTTCAAGTATGTCTATTGTGAAGAAATCTTCAAAAAACATTTTTCACAAGATTCTCATATTCTCTTGCTGATTTTTGAATATAAAGCTGAGTACTAACAGACTGTCGATGATGATATAAATCAAGAGTAATGCTTATCCAGAGAGCTACAAATCATCCATTAAATAAAAAATAGAACAGCTCATAAAGAAACTCAATGAATATTCTGTTATGTAACCATTCTGAGATTTGATGTCCATCCATGATGATGACCATTGTGTTTTGAGTCTTCGTTAACTATTCGCTGAGACAAATAGATAGTTTTGCCGAAGGAAATTGCACCACCAGAAATTCCTCTTAGATAACACTTTCGCCATAACCCATCAAAGTCAAGAAGAACACATAGCGAATACATCATGTCTCATCGATAGGATTCCTTAGAGTATTATTCATTCGCTAAGACATCAGCAAGTCTCTTGCCGATATCTCCTTTAGTTTTATTCACTATCGTTGTGACTAAATGATATCAGAGAGACCTCTTGTAGACTTCATAATGTTTTTCCGAGAGTCACTTGATACACATTGTCACCATGACAATTCAATACCTATGCCGAAGACTTTTGTCATTTCCAAGTTTCAATGACAATACATAGTCAGGGAGACACTATATAGACTGCCCCTTGTTTTGCTGAAACATCTTGAGCTCACAATAGATCGCCAAGACATTAAAGTTCTCACACAGACAGAAACCTTTTTCCTTATGTGCATTGCTATAACATTATGATATCGGGGAGACCTCCTATAGAGCACACCATGTCTTTCTGAAAGTATTTAACCACTTGTGTGTCGCTGTGACATTATACTGTCAGGGAGATGTTATACAGCCAACATTGAGTTTCACCGATGGGCTTGTTCGCTGTAACATAAAGGTTCTCTCACCGATGCACCCTTCTATCTTATGAGGGTCGCTATAATATACCAATATCGGGGAGACCTCTCGATGAAAGATTGAGTCATACTGAAAAAACTTCATTTACTTGGAGTCGCTGAGACATGATAGATCCTATGATGACAAAGTTCTTTTGTGTTCCATTAGCAAGACCAGAGGTCACTCGCTGAGACCTCTCATCGAAAACCCTAGCTCTTACTGAAGAGACTACCTTTATGTTCTCGGTCGGTGTAACAAATCGAATTTGCCAAGACCATATAATGACACCACAACTTTCATCGATAGACTTCCACATGCACTAGTCAGGGAGACAATATGATTTCGCTATGACCTTAGCCCAATGGCCAAACTCATGCCGATATGCTTATTCTAAAGCGGGTCAGTGTGACATTGCATGTTTGATGAAACATTACACTGAAGATGATTTCCTTTGCTGATATGCTCATTTTGAAGTGGGTCAGGGAGACAATGAAATCGATAAGACCTTATCCCAACTATATAACATATGCCGATAGAGAACACTTTCTGTCACTGAAACAAAAGAGAAGTCTTGCCGACAACAACATATAAGATAAATTCAATCGCCATGACATCTGAAATGTCTTGCCGATAGGCAACTCAGACATTTCAAAGTGGATTAGGGAGACCCTGCCATACTCATGCTGATATGTGTAAGCCCGAATGAGAAACAACCAATACCTGTGGTATGCAAAGAGAACCATCCTAACAAGGAAACCATTGAAAGGGATTTTTTCATCGAGGACAAACCATAACCACAACTGAGATCGAATAGGGATGCCATGTTGTGTACATTGATTGTCAGGGTCTTGATTCCAAATCATTGAGGACATGGATTCCTGATCGGATGGGGCAATGTACTAGTCCAGATGTGGCAAGACAAATTTTTTTTCATGGGGGCCTTGTCTTCTCGACATGCTATATCATCAACTACACAAAGTAGCATACTGGGGTGCGAGTAGCATTAGTTTCGAGACAACCTTGCTCATGATCTAGGCTTGGGAGCACATTTCCATCTTCTGTCCACCGATCTAGAGGCCATAGTTAGCAGATGGTATGTCATATGTATATTTATATGCAAGTTCCCTTCAGCAGACTAGAGTCGACAAGATAGGATTCTGGCGACATAGGATTGACACGATGACTACATTTGTCTAGAGGTTGTACAAAGATTGCACATAGTGGGCCAGCGAGGGTGATCACTTAGCATTTTGTAGAAAGTTCTAGTATTTGATAGGTTGTACTATGCAGTCACAATTGATTATTGAGATGTATCTACCCCAGTGAGTACTTCTTCAGTTTAGAGAGCAATAGGGTGTGCCTATGGGTACAATAGAGTATGCCAGATCATCTCGAGAGCCTAGATGGGGTCCAACTATATCAAAGTCATTTTCTCAACAACAGATTGATGGATTGGTGGTACAACCATGGGGATGGAGCAGCATATCTAGGGATGACAGAACATTATGATTTATGGTGGAAAACTCATAGGTTGATTCCCTTGATGGATCTTGATGTGTTAGCACTTGTTGACTAGAGATTTGTTATCCTAAGAGTGCAGTGAGGAGGTCAGAGAGGAGGGGGAAGAGGTAGAGATGGAGGCCAAGGAGGTGGAGGGAGAGGAGATGGAAGGAGAGGATATGGTAGGAGAGATGGCGAGGATGATGGAGGAGATGACAGAGGGAGACAAGCCAATAGAGTTACACAATGTGTGGAGAGAGCACCGCTAGATGTTATCCCTAAGGTGGTAGAGGAGGAGAGAGATGAGGGACCAAGATAGGAGGAGAGGTAGGAGAGTGAGGGGAGACAAGAGGAGGAGGTCAAATAGGAGGAGGGGAGACAGGAAGCAGAGAGACATCCAAAGGGAGAGGGATGACAGGAGGAGGA
Source organism: Sequoia sempervirens (assembly GCA_007258455.2). Classification (NCBI taxonomy): domain Eukaryota; kingdom Viridiplantae; phylum Streptophyta; class Pinopsida; order Cupressales; family Cupressaceae; genus Sequoia; species Sequoia sempervirens. The sequence goes on from VDFB02252616.1 coordinate 66,367,109, forward strand.
TATCCGAGAGGAGGTAGAGATGGAGATGCATGTATTGGAGGAGTCCCTTGAAGTTGGAGGAGGAGAGGAGGGAGTCATTGGGGGTGATGAGGATATTGGTTATGAAGAAGACGTGGATATTGGAGAGGAGATGGATGAGGTGGAGAGGTAGCTTCATGAGCGAATGATTGATGGGGATCTTGATATATCTAGTGTACCACTATTGCCACAATATGCTATAGTGGATCAGCATTTAGCTAACATGCAACAAAGATTGGATGAGGCTACGACAGAGATCAATTCCCTATGATAAGAGCTTGAGGTGACTCGCTTTGAGAGGGATTAGGCCAAGATTTAGTGATGGGAGATCGAGACCTAGTCCAATCAATTTTCTCAATTGTGCATAGGGTCGATGGAAGATGTAGCTAGGGAGCTTGTCAGGTTAGCGAGAGTAGAGGACTATACAGGATGTTATATGAGCATGTAGTGTTGGCTGATCAGAGGGAGACATGGTTAGCCAGATCTTATAGAAGGACAGGGACAAGGTTAGGGAGCAGTAGATGCAGCTAGAGCAGTGTGGGTGTCTCGACTTCCTCAGAGCACACATTAGGTCATAGGTCCCATCACTCCCACAAGCACTCTTCAGGGCATGGGTCTAGTCACTCACATGGATCATCTGAGTTAGGGCACAGATCAACGTATAGTTATCCATCAATGACTGATCCTTTGGCCTCATAGCCACATGTCATTGTATCCTCACAACCACATGTTACTATAGAGATGATGAAATCAATGTCAATTCTGTCAACTTCACAAATGTAGGCTACCATGTCCCCATAGGGTATTTTAGTTCCAACTACAGGTCATTAGTCACCACACTCTCCTCCACAAGGGGACGATGAGAGCACAACATAGGGGCATTTGACATGGTTATTTTTGACATCATGTTTCAAACATTCATTGTTATGACACTTTGTATGTTGACTATTGAGCCTGTAAACTCTATTCTTGGTACATCTCATGACTCTATCATGTGACATTATATTTTTTTGAGATTATAAATATGATGCAGTTTTGACGTGGCCTATATGCTTTATGTTATGTGATGATGCATTATGTAATGATTATGTTTTATGACATATGCCTATGTGATGTAATTTATGCATTTATGATTCCTATGATGCCATTTATATGTTATGCCATGTATGCATTTTATGATATCTACTTATGATGATATTCCAGGATGATGTGATGGTTTTTTATGCTTATATGCCATGATGATGTTATGTTCTAATGATGATGATATGGATGCATAATGTATGATTGTAATGGATGCCATGTTTATGTATGTTGATGTTTGACTATATATGTGTGGATAGTGCAATCTTATAATATCATATACGTGGTTTAGTGATATGGATGATGTATGTATTTACCCAATGCAATGCCTATATGATCATGTATGCACTTATGTTTTTTTATTTCATAGGATATCATTGTGAGACAGACAAGAGAAGGTGACAAGACAAAAGGAGATGAATGCTAGCGTGGAGACCAAATCCTTCAACATGTTACTACAAGACTTAACAATTATTGCTCTTAATCATCATTGGGTAGATTATTGTAATGGTCAAAAAACACCATGATATGACATAGATAAAGGTGTGCAAGGTCATACCATCACATAAGACAAGTAGTCATAGACAAAGATGATCACGACTCATACTAAGGGCACAATTTCCCTAGTCTTTTTGTCACAACCAACCACAAGCATAAGACAGACAAGAAATACAAGTCATGAAATGTCGTTGCTCCTCTAAATCCTATTACTAGGACATCCTCTAGGAATTAGCAACATGACTACTTGAAAAAAGTAATACAAGTCAATCATCATGACACATCACTGCTTCTCTAAACCCTGTTACCAGGAAATTGCTAAGAAACTAGTAACATGAAAGAATCTAAGGACCAATGCCAATATAATGTTTTCCAAGTGTGTCTCAATGTCAATAGTCTTAAGATGTCAGTTTGATGGTGTTAGATGCCAAAGATGTCATGTTTGACAATGTCAAGGTGTCAAATGTCATAATTTTCCAAATTTAGGAAGGACACATCCTGAATAATGTTTATGTCAAAAGCATTGATCCTCAAATATCAAGAGAATCCCTCAAAATGCCAGATGATAGTGATGATACCTAGGAAGGACACATCCTAAGGTATAATTAAATGGCAAAGACAATTCTTCAAGACACATCTGAAGAATAAGGGAGATTTGACAATTTGACTAGTTTTGATTGAGTTTTGACCAAAGTTTCTTGAAGTTGACTTTGTTGATAGAGTTGACTTGTGCTGATAGAATTGACTACATGTTGATGTTGACATGCTGATGTGATTGACATGTTGATTAAATGGTTGCTAGAGTTTGGTTTAAAAGTTGTCTATTTTGGAATGAGCTATTTGACTTGAATACTTTTTATGTGTGTGTCAATGCAGTGTCATGAACCCTAATGGACTAACCTAGTGTGGCCTTAGGGGCTCATAGATAGATGGCCTTGCCTATGTCATACACCCAGAGACCTCATAGTTCAAAATGACCAATGACTTTGTCATAATGACCAAAGATTGAGTCATGATTTTTATTTTGTAAAACCTAAAAGGACTGACCTAATGTCTCGAGGGCCCAGAGATGAGCCTTGCCTATGCAGAAAATGTGTAGAGACAATGTAGTTTGACAATTGCCAATGACTGATTGACATGACTGACTCAACAAGATATGACTCTATTTTTTGTGTTTTTGAGATATTTTGAATTTTTTTTTGGATTTCTTCAGGATGTTTTTCACTTTTTAGGTCTTTTTTCAAGACATTTTATAATTTATAGGTCCTTTTTTTAGGACATTTTATAATTTTTAGGTCTTTTTTCATGACATTTTTGATTGGCAGAACCATATGCGATACCCACTGCAGTCGGGTGATAAAGGAATACCCCCAGTCAGGTCCTAGACTAGTCAAGTTGAAAGGATGCATAAAGGACATGCTTGGGGTGACAGATGGATGAAATGAAGGACTTGATGTCAACCATTTCCATCCATGAAAGGAATGATGGGGTCTCATGATGTGGTGTCAAAATGTGTTAGAAGGATGGATATTTATTATATACTAAGGTAGATAGAGTGACAGTAGATGGAAAAGAAAAACTGACTACGCATGGCACCTATTTGTCAGGTTTTCACCATGGTACTTTTTTAGTGTCACCGAGACTCTTGTTTGCCAGGTTTTCATCAGGGTGACAATTTTTTATATTTTTCAATTTTTTTGTATTATTAATGGTTTTCAGCCAGACTTTCTAATGCTATTCAAAGAAATTTCCAAGATGTAGACTATTGATGGGCTCTATCAATTGTTCGCCATCTAGAGTTGCTAGTTGATATGCTCTAGAACCAAAATCGAACCAAAATAGGACGTGATAATGTAAGTACCCAACCAGTTTGGTTTGAACTTGCCAAGTTTTTCTCTATTAGGTTGATTTGTGGGATTTTGCATGAGGACCAAGTCACCAATGTCAAAAATTTTGACTATGACTCTTTTGTTATAATTGTGATAGAGTTGATTCTGATATGCTTGTAAATGATTCAAGGAATTGTGTATGTGTTCCTCTAGCATTTCCAATTCATGTAGTTGTGACCGTCTATACTCATCATCAATTATACCCTTTAGGGAGACTCGCAAAGAGGGAATTTCAACCTCGATGGGTAGGATGGCTTCAGATCTGAAGACTAAGGTAAATGGAGTGGCTCCTATGGGTGTGTGGATGCTAGTGCGATAAGCCCATAGAGTAGGGTTTGGTTGGATGTGGCAGTCATGACCAATGTCAGTGATTGTCTTCTTAAGAATCTTGATGATGGTCTTATTGGACACCTTCTCTTGATTGTTTCCTTGCAAGTAATATGGCATGGAGAAATGATGTTGGATATGAAATCGTTCACATAACTCATGAATGTCTAGATTTTTGAAAGGATGTATGTTGTTTGTGATGATGGACTAGGGTACACCATACTAGTAGATGATGTAGTTGAGGATAAATTTGGAAATTTATTTTTTGATTATGTATGTAAGGGGGATGGATTCAATCCACTTAGTGAAATACTTAGTGGTGGTGATAATGAATTTGTGGATGTTAGAAGAGGTAGGATGGATTTTTTCCACAAGGTCAAGTCCCCATTATGCAAAGGAACAAGGAGAAGTAATTGGCTAAAGTTCCTGTGTTGGTGCATGAATCAAATCACTATGTATCTAGCATTGGCGACATGTCCTGACAAATTCAAGTGCATCTTTTTCAATGGTCAGCCAGTAATACCCAAGTCTCGTTATCTTCTTGGCTAAAGTAGGACCACTCAAATGAGATCTACCTATACCCTCATGTACCTCATGTAAGGTTGCTCATTCTTCATCAGTGTCGATACATCAAAGAAGGGTATTTTCAAAGCTATGGTGATATATGGTGTCACTAATGATGGTGTATCAGGTAGCCTTGCAGATAAAGGACTTTCATTGGTTGTTGGAGAGGTTCAAGGGAAGGGTTTGGGACTTGAGATAGTCATAAATGTCTTGATATCATGGAGAATTGGGACCAACAAGCTTGCAAACCATCTCTTATTCTGGTATGTCATATGTAGTAACTAAAAGTTGTTCTACCAAAAATTCAAATTGAGGGATGTTGCTCGGAATGTCTAGAGAGATCCAATTGTAGCCATTGCATCTGCTGCCTTGTTTTGTGCTCTTGGAACTTGCTCAAAAATCAACATGTGGAAATATGTAATAAAGCTATCAACGATTCATTTGTAAGGCATTAACTTCTAATCCTTGGTTTCATAGTCAACATTGACTTGGTTGATGACCAAATGAGAATCTCCATTGACATGAAGTGTTTTAATTTTCCATTTTATTGCCATTCTAAGTCTTGTAACAAGTGCCTCATATTCTACAACATTATTTTTGCATTGAAAAGGAATGCAAAATGACTTAGGGATGGAGTCTCCTTGTGGTATGATAAACAATATTCCTACTCCTGAGCCATGACTAGTATGAGACCCATCAAAGTATAGCCTCCAACGTGACTTAGGTTTTGTATGAAATATGGACTCATCAGGGAAGTCTACCACCAATGGGTGATCGCTTTGCATAGGCGCATCTTCCAATTGATCTACTATCACTTGTCCTTTTATAGCCTTCAATTCTACATATTGGAAGTCATACTCACTCAAAATCATGACCCATTTTTCCAAATGACCTATCAATGTTGCACGACTCAAGATATATTTCAGGGCATCAATATTTTCTACCAAATGTGTCATGTGATTCAACATGTAGTATCTTAGGTTCTGTGCAGCAAAGACAACTGCTAGGCAATCAAGTTCAATGGTTGTGTAATTTAGCTCATATTCGAAGAGTTTCTGACTAACATAGTATATGGCCCTTTCCTTTTCATCATGATCATTTTGTGCTAGTAATGCCCCCAGTGCTGAATTTGTAGAAATGTATAGAATCAAAGGTTTCCCTTTGATAGGTGGCATTAAAATAGGTTGTGACAATAGATAATCCTTTATTAGTTGGAAAGCCTCTTGGAATTTATCAGTCCACACATAGGGGATTCCTTTGGACAAGAGATACTGAAATGGTTGACATTTGTTAGCAAATTGTGCCATGAAGCATCAGATAGATTGCAACCTTCCTTGCAACGTCTTGAGTTCACTTATTCCTTTTGGAGGAGGCATGTCTAATATGGCTTTCACTTTGGCAGGATCTACTTCAATGCCTCTTCGAGAAACTATGTATCCCAAAAGTTCCCCTGATGTCACACCAAATATGTATTTCTTGGGATTCAAACAGAATTTGTACTCTTCTAGTCTCTTGAATATTTTTTCAAGCACATTCAAATAATCTTTTTGTGTCAAAGATTTGGCCAAAAGGCCATCCACATAATCTTTCATTACCTTGTGCATCATGTCATGAAATATTGTTGTCATGGCTCTCTGATACATGGTGCCTACATTCTTAAGACCAAAAGGCATGATGTTCCAATAGTATGTATCCCAAGGACATGTAAATTTTGTTTTATGCTAATCTTTAGGGGCAATACAAATCTGATTATAACCTAAGAAACCATCCATGAGGGACAACATCTTGTATCCTACTGTAAGGTCAACTATGATGTCTATGTTTGGTAACAGAAAGTCATCCTTTGGACATGCTTTGTTCAAGTCTCTAAAATATTTGTAGATGTGGATCTAACCATTTGGATTTGTGATTGGTACAAGATTGGATATACACTTAGCATATTCAATTGACCATATGAATCCCATATTTAGCAACTTCTTGAGTTTCACTTTGACTAACAAGGAAATCTGAGGATGCATTTTACGCAGATTTTGTTTTACTAGCTTGGCATCTAGAAGTAATGGAAAATGGTGTAAGACCAGTTCTGGATCCAAACCAGGAATTTTGACATATGACCATGCAAAATTAATGTTATGCTCTAAAAAGAATTTTTGGAATTCAGGTTTCTCTTCTTCTGTCAAGGATGCCACAAAGATGACAATTTTAGGATCTTCTCTTGTAGATATGTTAACTTCCATGGTTTCCTCTATGAGCATTGTCGATCTCTCTTGATTCATGGGAAGAAAGTCCAATCCTCCATCTTTGGGCACCTCGGAGAGGTTTTCACCTGCAGATATGTCCTTTATTTTTATTTTTTTATCGTCAGAAGGTGCCTTTCCGTTTTCACCTAAAGACGTGTCATTTTTTATTTTATTTTTATTTTTTATTTTTCAACTAGAGGAAAAAAAAATCTCCCCGAAGTAAGCTACAAAATATAGTTCTATGGAAAATATAGCCTTGTGATCTACACTTGGTATTCCCTCATGTAGTCTCATGAATTATGCAATGGCTTCATCATTTTGAAATATGTCCATAACTAGTGAGCCTTGTTGAACCCAATCAATTAGTTGTAGGTAGACTAAAGAGATACCATCATCAATATTGGTAAATGGTGGGGAGGAAGTAGAAATCATGTAGATGGATTTAGATAGATTGAAAATGAAGTTGTTGTCATCTAATTCCCGATCGGACTCTATCCAATATTCTCCTTCACCTGATTCATACTCATTGTCAAAATAAGGAACAAAAGGACTATCATCAGGGGCAGTAGTGTCATGTGGCAACATAGATGAATCCAAATGGTAGTCACTAGGTTCAGATGACTGGACAACTATGTCGGGGTTATGGCTAATAAGACAGGAAGACAATTCATACTTGTCATTATTCCTTGGGAAAAAGAGTCTATCCTGGTCTTCTTGTTTCTTTGGTATCTTGGGATTGTCATTATTTGATGTTGGATAAATCTTAAATGTTTGCCAAAATATTTCTTCAGAAGTAAGCTCTCCAAGATCATGGAACAATTCATCAAGGCAACAGTCACTTAGGGATCATTAGGAGCCAAATTCTCATTCATGGGATTCAATTTCAATAAGGGATTCCTCAATAGTCTCAAAAATTTCCAAAGCATTCATGCCCTCACTCAAAAGTTCATTAGTACATCGATCATCATTTTTTGGCAGCCCATACCCTAACCCAAGAAGTTCTAGTCTTCGAGGAGGCATTATTGGTTCTCCAGTTTTATTTCTGCCAAGGCCACTAGTTCCATTGTAGCCTTTCGCCTTCATTATATCATAGCCTTTCCCATATATCTGAAGTTGTAATGGGGATGGTTCTTCTTGGTCCTTATAAATCCATGTTGATATATCCTCAATGTATTATTTGCTCATTTCACTCCATTTTATAAAAATGTGTGAGGGAGGAACCCTAAAAATTTCCTTAGGCTCCATTTTGAAACAAGGTCGACCATAGACCTTAGGAGACTTGGGTATTTTGGTGATGCAATAGGCCATATTTAGTTTAAATTCTCCACAACCTAGGTCCTAGATCTTGACAGTGGACTCAACCTTAGGGAGTGAGGAGGATGATGGTGGGGTGGAAGACATGGAAGGAGTGGACATGGATGATGAGGCGAGTGTGGATGGGTCAATCAATTTGGAGGAAGAGGAACTTGGAGCTTCTCAGTTGATGGGCACTTGATGTTCTAAAATACCCCTTAGATTGGTGTAATATTTAATGGGATTAGGGTCTCCATATATGGTGGTTTTTTTGCCACCAAAGGGAAATTTCAAGCATTGGTGGTAGGTGGATGGAATGACTTTGATGGCATGAATCCAAGGTTGGCCAAGCAAGATGTTATAGGGTAATTCAAGATCTAGGACTTGGCAATTTGTGTTTACAATGATTGGCCCAACTCTACTAGGAAGAGTGGTAACACCTCGAGAGGAACATTCTTCATCATCATATTCCTTTATAACTATGCTCTTTGTTGCATCTATGCAAGCATCAAAAAAGCCTAGAGCCTTAACTAGTTTTAAGGAGCATATGTCCAGTCCTACTCTACCATCTTCTAAAACTCATCTGACCTTATCTTATGGATGCAAACTTCAATGTGTAATGCATCATTATGATTGTATTTTGGTGACAAATAATCTTGATTTGAAAATGTTACATGATGGGGTGTAGTGAGGTATCCCACCATGACTTCGAACTGGTTGACATCAATGTCTTGAGGTACCAAGGACTCTTGCAAGGTTTTTTCAAGTATAGCTTTATGTGTGGGAGAAATGTGTAGCAATTCAAGTATGGAAATCTAAGCATGTGTTTTTCCTAGCAAGTTGATAAGGTAAAATTGACTCTTAGGTTGTGACTGCTTTGCAGATGAGACTGATTGTGATTGTTTAGCAGATGGACCATGTATTGTAATTTTTGGCTGCCGAGGAGGAGGACCAACTATAGTAACTTTTCCACCATGGGTAGTGACATTTCATTTAGGTTCTCTTTTGATAGTGAGGGTATTGATGTATTCATCATTAGTTCGGACATGGTTGATAATATTTCCTCCTGAATAGTTGAAGGAAGTGCAAGTGTAATTGGTTCAGTTATTATTATTCTTAGGACCTGACGTAGAAGGCTTATTTGAACCATGGTATTGTAGTGGGTTTTTTTGAATAGTATGTTCTACATTTGATGCAAATTTTTGTCCATCTAGTTGAATTGTGTGATTTTCAATGAGGTCTTGAACCAAATTCTTTAGTTGTCAACAAGAGGAAGTTTTATGCCCTTTTGTGTGGTGATAATCATATAATGCATTGTCATCCCACCGAGATGGCTTAAACTATCTTGGGTCATATGGTTTAGGGTCCTCTAATGTGATGACACCATTTTGAAGGAGCTTCTTAAAGACGTCTTTGATTGGCTCACCCAAAGGGGTGTATGTGTGACCTTTCAAGAATTTTCTAGGTTGATGAGGCTACCTTTGGTTTTGATTGTTTTGATTATTTTGATTATTTTGGATAGCATTGACAACATGTGTTAGTGTGATTATTTGTGTATTTTGTGGTGGAGCTCCCTTAAGAGTAAGGACAAGACCCATTGTGTTTACTACCTTAGCATCAGCAATTCCATCATTGGTAATGTGTTTATTCTTGACCCAATATTTATTCTTGTCCATGGATGGGTTTGTGTTTTTTTTCTTAGGACCATATTTTAGTTCTCCTTTAGCAATAAGGGCCTTCTCAAATTGGACACCTCTCTCGACTAAGTTTGTGAAGGTTGTGAAACAATGGACTTGCAAGCCATATTTCAATGGTCCTAGGAGGGTTTGGAAAAACATGTCAACTTTTTCTTTCTCAGGTATGTCAAATATGGCAACAACTTGCTAGACTTATCCATCTTTGGAAAATGGGATAAAAGTCTCACCAGCGTCTTCTTGTGTAAGCATGCATAAATTGGCGATGGAAGTGTTAGTATCAATGTTATAAGCATAATTTTCCACAAATTTGTCTACAAGTTTGTCCCATGATCTTCTCCCTTTTTATAAAGTGGAAAACCATTCAAGTGTAGGGCCTGCAAGACTCTTAGGGAAGAGTCTTATCAAGTACATGTGTTCATAGGAAATTTCCACACAATTGGTTGTGCATTCTTGAATATGTTCGATGGGATTTGTCTTGCCTTTATACTTGGTGAAGTTTGGTTTCACATACCTAGGAGGAAATGGTGGCATGTATAGATTGGTGTCGAAAGGGTATGGACATAGGTCATATGACATGTGTGGCTTTTTGTCAGAAATTTGCATGGTCTTTATTCATTTTTGCAAGTTTGCCACTTGAGCTATCAAAGCATCAATTATAGGATTACTTGTTGCATCACACATGGGAGTGATGGGTATTCCATGGGTGCCAAATTGTTGGGATGAGGTGTTCTAATTTTGTTTTGGAATGTGTTGTTGCAAAATGTATGACGTGTTTTGATTTGAATTTTGTTGGAATTGAAAGTTTTGATTAGGGAAATGTTGATGAGTGTAGATATGTGGTGCATATGTAGGAATGTGCCCTCCCACCATGCTAGTCAATATTTGCGAGATGTGTTGACCTTGAATATTTTGGTGTCCAAATGAAGCCATATGCTATGTATTCTGATTACCTTGTCCAAATTGGTGAAATTGTCCATGGGGAATTTTTTTTCCCCTTGGGAAGCATTGGTATTAAATTGTGATGACGTGTTGACATTTGGTTGTGGTCCTTAAATGAAAATACGTTGTTTACTTCCTTCGAAGGGATTGAATGAAGACTCAATGAAAGGATTTGATAATGATGCTCCCATGACACTAGATGAAGCTCCAAATAGGGTATTTGAAGAGCTTTCCCCCATTGATGAGGATCCAGAGGTAGCTCCAATTGATTGTGAGGATGTTGTTGACATTGTTGGCATTGATTATAACATGGCTTGTGACATAGTTGGTGTTCCTCCAATGGATGCTACATTGATCGAGTTCTGATTAGATGTGTCATTAGAGGTAGCATTAATAGTTCTTGTATCAATTTGTGAGGTGGTTCGAATGTTATTGTTGAAATTATTTTGAGGTTGACTAGTGTTGGAGGCATTGTTTTTGTTGTTGTTGGCATCATGATTGGGAGTGGCTTCTTTTAAAGTATTAATGCCAAATCCTTGTGGTAATTTGGCTCCTTCATGTAAAAGTATGGTTAAATATTTATCTCTATCATGCAAAACTATATCTTCTACAAAAGAGGTCACTTCAGGATTTTCTATTGCAGCTTTTATGTCCTCCTCAAATATGGTTTCATGTTCATCTCTATGTATGAATGGTTCAAAGGAGTTATGTGACGAAGATGGAATGTTCATGTCGTTGAAAGGATTGATAAAATTTGTGTCTTGTTTTATGTTTTGATTCATGTCATTGGAAAAGATATAGGTGTTGGTGTCGTGTCCAAAATTGGCCATTTTTCTTCTTTTTCTTTGAAGCCCAGTCTCAACCATATAAGGAGTTGCTCAAATTAGGAAGAGGATGAAAATGACAACTAGATGATGATTTATGTTTTTGTACTTTTTATTATAAGGAATGACAATGCAAACTATGTTTTTGGATTTTTGATTATAAGGAATGACAATGCAATATGACAATGTTGCCTAAAGGAAATGACAAATGCAAAAGGCCAATAAGGACTATTTTTTTTTTAGATTTTTAAGAATAGGGTATGCAAAATGAGGACCAAGATGATTTTAATGTTCTAAAGTGTGCAAATGTGAAGGTATAAAGGAATTGGAAGAAAACCACCCTAAGCTTGATCTATGTCTCAATTTGAGTCATCAAAGGACTTACTAATGTGACTAAAGGACAAGATGACAAGATGACAAAGTGAGGTTTCCTAACTAGTCTTTTGAGTTGGAAAGTCTCACAAAAAAGGACAATGACTAAAATAAATTATGTTGACTAAGTCCAATTACCACCTACTCTTGGGTAAATGATGGACTCTAAAGGATGCAACTAAAATTTTGCAAATTTAAACCTATGGGTAAATACAAGCTAAAGATGTCAATGATGGAAGATTTGAGCACTTTTCTTTCTAGTTTTTGACAAAGACTGTTGGAAAAAGATGTTTAATGATAGATTGGAGAAGTTTGGTCTTGGGTTTCAGACTGTAACAATGTTTTAATTTCTACTAGGAAAATGCATCATTCCAAGTTGTGAATGCATTGTAGTTTTGTCAAATGCGTCATAGTTTTAGCAAATGCAGTTTTCTAGATGGAAAATGTGACTCAGAAAGCAATTGTGGCATTCTGTAAAGAGAATGCAGTTTAGACCAAGCAAATGCATCACTAGAAATGAAAAATGTGGCTTAGTAGAGCAATTGCGTCACAAAAAATGGAAAATGTGGCGCAAAAAGGCGAATGCATTCCAACAAATGTGTTGTAGCAAAATAAGTCAAGTTTGTTTGCAATTTTTAGCAAAATTTTGAATTTGTCTCAAGTTGAATGTTTATTTCCATATTTTTGAAATGGTGTTTGTTTTTCTGAATGTCATAGAAAACAATTGGAAAACACAATATTTTGTCTTTGAAAACAAGCACAATCCTAGGTTAGGCAAGGACAACATTTGCTAGATTCCACGTGGGTTTCCCCAACCATACTTATTCTTAGTGGATGAATCTAGAAACTTGGCCACACAGGCTCCCCCTTATAGTGCAGTACTCCTCTGGTCAACCAAGCTTCCAACCCCCATAAATCTCCCATGGTAGGTTGATCACCTCTACTAAGAACTGCGAGAATGCAGATGCCTTCACAACGACCGTTATTGTGCTAGCAAATGGAAAGGATTTTGGCTACTACACAATTTTTTTTAGTTTAGGACCCTGGTTCGAGTGGCCACACATGGGGAAATATTAGCTCCAATAAGGAGGAACTCCAGCCTGAAGAGGTTACACTCAACAGGGTTTTGGGGAGTTCACTTGTCCATGTGACACATCAAACTCGTAATCCTAAGTTCTCCATTAGGATTCACATTTATATACCGGTCGGAGGTAGCTCAGCCAAGGAGCTCCATTGCCGGTTTGAGTCACCTTGGGGTGAGTAATTTTTACCACCAAGGAAGGCCCAATTCCTAGAGTCAATAACTATTTCTCCTGCACCTAAGATCACACAAGAGCACAAGGGGAGAGTATACTTCGATTATTGAATCAGGGTGACACATAAAATAGATGGGTATGGTTTTCTGATCACCTAGTTTGCACAAGGTGAGAGCATAATCACCTAACTTCAAGCACAATAAAGAAAAGTTCTTTAACCCCCTCATTAAATCTAAGTGAGACAAGAAAATGTTATTCTTAGAGCGCCAATGGAAGTGTTTTCTAATCTAAAAAAACCAAACAAAAGGGTTTCAAAATATCATGCTTGGACATTAGAACCTACAAAACCACTTGTTGTCTCAAAAAGATGCCTTGGAGCCATGAAAATTCAAAGCCACATGCTACAATAGTGGATTAGTAACCAAAAAAACCCCTAAACTATTTGCTTGAAGTAAGAAACCTAGAAAATTCTGAAAGAACTTGAAAGCAAAAATTTATGAGACGAATGCATCGCAGCAGAGTGAATGTGTCGCTCTACACAACAAATGTGGCTTGGGTCTATATGTTGGAATCTATTAGAAAAATGTGTCGATATGTAGAATAGATGCATCGCAGTCTTCAAATGCGTCTCTTTGAATGTCAAATGCATTGGATTCTAGGTGAATGTTTCTCTACAAATAGCAAATGTGGTTCGGGTCTACAAATGTGTCATTCTACTTGCCGAATGCGTCACAACGCAATGATTGTGGTGTTGTAAGTTGTGACTATGGATTTTCGTACCTGTACCTACAAAACACAAAAAAAATTGTATGGAAAAAACAAAAATTCATGATTTTGGCATCGAGTTCACCAATGTAACTATGGGAAATTTCTAGGTTAGCAGATTAGGAGCTAAATAAATCAAAACCCAAAGTAATAATGAAGCTCAAATAAGGAAATAACATGAAAATAAGAAAGATATCACCTTGAGTCTTCAACCTCCATGATTGACCTCCATTACACCTCTATTTTCCAAAATATGAAGTTTTCCCTCAGATTTTGAGTGAGCAATATGTGACAATGCCAAGACCAAAGAAAAATATTGAAGAATTTCATATGAAATGCAATACTATGCAGCTAGTAAGAAACTATGAACTATGACTAAATTATGCCAAAATTCTAAGATGTCAAGAGTGCCTAAGACAAGATTGCATTAGATGTAGATAGCATGAGGTGACAAAATGAGAGCAAAATTGCCATTATATAGAAATGCAATTTTGGATGAATGGCCAAGATTGAAGATTGACAAATGTCTTAGAATTAATGAACAAGATTCAATGTAACAATCCACATTTAGGGTTAGGGAAACATTAGGTCAAATTTGAAATGAGTGGACAAGATTCAATTTGAGAAAATTAAATCAAGGGTTGACAATGCATGTGACAAGGAGATAAGAATGGCACAAAAAAGAGAGCCGAAAAATCAAATAATATTAGTGTAGACGTCCAATTTTGATCACTTCCATATGATCAAATGCGTCTCCTTGATTCATCCGGTTGCTCATCCCCTCTGACAATATTAATTAAGCCAGTTGTTTAATTAATACCCTGCATCTCGCACAAAGGTCCTAAAGTATTTAATTTGATACTTTACCCCTTTTCCTCCTCTAAATTAAATAAATATCCCCTTTTATTCAATTTAGTCATATTCCCCTTTTGAATTAAAATGCATTTTTAATTCATCTTTTCTCTCTCATGGTCACATCCTCCAACTTTTGCAAGTTGGTCCCTAATCCATTTTAATTACTTCATCTTCTTCTAATTAACTAGGGTTAGCATGTGCACACCCTTAATCATCATTAAGGTCACATCCTCCATAATTTCCCACTTGCCTCTAATCAGTCATTAGCCTATCTAACTGGGTACTTGCACAACCTTAATCATTTGATTAGCCTAACCAAATCCTCATCCTATTTATGGCACATGTCCTTGAGTCAACCTTATTAAAGGCTTTCTCCTTTTGGACAAGGCATCCCCCTTCCCCATGTGAATTTTTAATTCACCTTTTAATCCCCCAAGGCACCTAAAAGGAATTTTTAATTCCTTCACTTCTCCCCACATGTCCTCTATTCATTCTTTATTCTTTCTCTCATCCCCATAAGGATATTTGAGGAATTTTTAATTCCCCACTTGTCCTCTCACCCACATGGGGACAAGGACCTCCTTTATGAGGAGATCTTGTCCAATCCCAAGGTACTTTGTACCCCCTCCATGTCATGTCCTTTTCCTTCCACCTCATGTCCACTTCACCTTTTAGGGCTTTCTCACATGCCACATGTCAAGATGTGAGGGCTTGTGAGTTCTCAACTCACCTTAGCCCTACATCTTGATATTTGGTGGATCAATCTCAACCGTCCATTTCCCCTAGGATTTCCCAAAAATCCTATAAATACCCCCTCTTTTCTCTCATTTTGGAGAGATCATTTTGTGTAGCCAAACTCTTGCAGTTTTATTTCTCAATCCACACTTAGCTATTTTCATGTTTCCAAGCATCATTTGCATCTCACATCACACATCTTGTGCCATCTAAGGAGCATACACATCCAAGATCGAAGGGCCAACCAAAGGATCGACTCAACGCAAGGTATAAAGTTCCATTTCATGGCTTTGTCTTGTTTTGTTTCTAACTTAGGCTAATCTCGAAGTGTAGGTTGTTTTAGTTGTTTATTCGTGCTCTTTAACTTGTTGCTTGATTTCTAACCACCTATTTCGACCTATCACATTTCTGGCACACCCGGTGGGACCCACAAATGGGTCTTTTTCTTTCACGTTTGTTGTTTTTTACATTCTTGCAGGTCCAGTTTGCAGAGTGGCGGACCTGTCTCCTACAGTGGCGGACTGGTCCTGGAGTGGCGGACCTGTCCAGGGGTGGCGGGCTCGTCCTGACAGAGTGGCGGACCTGTCCAGTGGCGGGCCTGTCCTAGAGTGGCGGACCTGTCCTAATACAGTGGCAGGCCTGTCCCAGTGCAGTGGCAGACCTGTCCTAATTCAGTGGTGGACCTATCCTAATTCAGTGGCGGACCTGTCCTAATTCAGTGGCGGGCCTGTCCTAACAGAGTGGCGGACCTGTCCCTGCAGAGTGGCGGACCTGTCCTCCAGAAGGAAAAAGTTTCAAGTTTTCCCGAATTTTCTTTTGGTAAAATAGGAACATAGTCTAACTAAAAGGGTGTCAATAAACCTTGCTTCGCGTGTTTGGGAAAGCTATTTGACGTATCCAATCCCCTTGCGCTATTTGGCGATCCTGGGTGACGATAAATCATAGCTTTCCAAGTCCTTTTCTGTCACCCTTTTTCAATTTCTTAGTGGGACCTGCTTGGGGATTTCATCACCCCAAGGGACGATTCCAACCACGCATACCGACGGGGTATATAAAGGGGGAAGAGTGAAAGCTGTACCTCAATCCAACCACGTTGTAATTGGCGAAGCGTCGGGATGACGTGAAGAGTTGGTCCGAGCCTTTAGTATCTCGCTAAGGTTCCTGACTCATGCTTGTAACGGGTTGGTGTTCACGGTTTGGGCCTCACGTACCGGGTGTATATCGAGGACTCCTTAGAAACCATGTGCATCCTAGAATAGAAGACTTTGTTGACCATACCCGTTTCTACTAATCTTAGGGTTGTGCTATTTGAACTATCTTTTTTGTGCAAAAACCAGCGATTATCAGTTTGGTCAAGTATTTTTATGATTGCTACAATTTGGGTCCTTTGCCTTTGCCATCCATCAAAACATCAACCTTGAACTCATCCTTCGGCGGACTTGACCTTATCCTTTAGCAAACTTGTCTTAGTACATTGGCGGACCTGTCCCAGTTCCGTGGCGGGCCTGTCTTAGTGCAGTGGCGGACCTGTCCCAGTTCAGTGGCGGGCCTATCTTAGTGCAGTGGCGGACTTGTCCCAGTTCAGTGGCGGGCCTGTCTTAGTGCAGTGGCGGACCTGTCCCATTTCAGTGGCGGGCCTGTCTTAGTGCAGTGGCGGACCTGTCCCAGTTCAGTGGCGGGCCTGTCCGAATTCAGTGGCGGACCTATCCTAATTCAGTGGCAGACCTGTCCTTTGATCACCCTATATCATCACTTTGCATGCATTGTCCCTCTATTTTGACCATCGATACGACCATTTAGCATCCAAAATAAGCTTTTGAACGTCCATTCCGAGCCTCCATCCCTTCATTCTAAAGGTCATTTATTCCGAACACTCTTCTGCTTGTTTCGAGAGCCATACGTCTCCCCTAAGACGCTACCCATTCGTCCTAATTCTGTTTTCATCTCCGATCCCCGTTATTCCATATAAACCTCATTGGAGTTGCCATCCAAGTTGACCTAGGTATTTATCCCTAATCGCAATCATCATAGCTGGCTTAGGATCGCTATCCGTCTTAAGTAAGTTATCCTTTTCGGCCCAATCAATCCGCTTCTATCTCAAGTTGGATTCGGTGTCGTTATCATACATCCACCTCTCAACCAATACCTAGTGTTACCAAGGATCCCTCTTAAACCCGGTTATGGATCTCGGTCTTCGTCATACTTATCATCAACCCAATCCTAATCATCAGATTAATCTGATCCCTACACCATCAAACCTATTCGGATCAAAACCCGACATCCAGGTAAATCCAACATCTATCGATCAATCCAATCCGATCCCATCAAGCCAATCCACATCGGCCTAATCAATCGTCATCCACTAATCTCCCATCGAAATTGAATCAATCTTGATCTACTTCATCATCTTGCATGCCCGTTCAAACTCGATCACAAGCAAAGAAAATGGCCGACCAACAAGCTCTAAATGCCCAATCGAACAACCCTCAAAATCCTATCAACATGGTCAACGTCACATCCGATCCTAACTATGGTGCTAATATCCCTCATGATCCCCACAATGGCACCTCATCGCAATCCAATGTGGATAGTCAAAACACATCACCCCCTGGGGAGGAAAACATGGCCGATCAACCCGAGCTCACGTTCGAAGAACACTTTAGCAACCCTGTCAATGCACAAATGACAGAACGCCTCTTCGAAAGACATGGGGACAAAATCTTGGCTCACTTGATTGACAAGGGTGTTAAGCTACCGTCAGGTGTCGACTTATCCAAGTATGGCACCTCAACATCTAACGCCCCCAAGGCTCACATGACATCCCTAGTAGCTCGTATGCCCCCATAGAAGGTTGGCATCAACCCGAATTCGGCAACGCAGTCCTGTATCCTGTTGGAAATCCCACGCATCCCACCATCTCGATCACAGGAGCACCTCAAACCATTGATCCCAATGATCCCTATGCCTATGGCATGCCGCAAAATATCCCGCAACCACAACCATTAATGCTACCGGCACCGCCCCTTTCAAACCCGCCCCCTGTCAACACTGGGGGCAACCCTTTCGCTTCTTTGCAGCCACCTCTAGGAGCAACCAATCCTCCACCATCGTCATTCCAACCTCCACCATCGTCCCAATCCAATTTCCCTCCACCATCATCATTCCAACCTCCACCATTGTCCCAATCCAACATTCCTCCTCCATCGTCGTTCATACCCCAACAACCACCGCAGTCCAACATTCCTCCACCATCGTCATTCATAGCTCAACAACCGCCCCAATCTAGCATACCTCCATCATCATCGTTCATATCCCAACAACCTCCCCAATCCCACACTCCCACTAGTGCTCAACAACCTCCCTCGCACAACATCTCAATCGCACCTCCACCTCAACAACAACCATTGGTCAATCCCCTATTCTCAGCACAACCATCACAACATCAACCGCAAGGAAATCCACCCCGGCCTTCAGCCCCCACCATATCTCCATTTCTTGCATCCATTTTATGCCCGCAAGCGCAACCATCACATAACATCCTGTCTCGCCAACCACAACTGTCAACTATGCATCAACAACAACATCCACAAGTGCCCCATCATTACAACTATTATAACCAGCAACAATATCCACAACAACCCTCCTATGGGGCATCGCAACAGTCATATCAACACCCCCAATATCCACAAGCTAACCAACAACACTTCCTCCACACTTCCCAATAGTACGCCACCCACAACTACCCAGCCAATCCATATCCCCCCTCGCAACAACAACCTTTTTATCAACAAGGTCCCTTGGCATATCAGCAGGATGTAACACCTCCTCATCCATACGCCCATCTCCAAACATCCTCTCAAAATCCACAATCATCATATCATCAATACCCATCCAACACACCAGCCAATGCGGACATCCTGGAAATCAAAGCCGCACTGAAGGATCTCCAGGCAGGGACTAACAAACAATCGTTCAAGTTCGAAGATATATGCCCCTATCCATATGATCCCTCCATCTCATTGATCCCCTTCCCCAAACATTTTGAGATGCCAAAATTTGACAAGTATAAGGGGAACAAAGATCCAAAGGCCCACCTGCGGGAGTTTTACTCCCAGTGTCAAGAAGTGATCCACAATGACAACTATCTCTTGCGTCTGTTCCCTCGAAGTCTGGGAAGCGACGCACTAGGGTGGTTCATGACCCTCGACAAGGGATCTATAAAATCTTTTGCGGACTTGTCAGAAAGGTTTGTCTCCTACTTCTCCTTCAACTTGGAGAAAGATACTGATACCCTGGATCTTCTCAAAGAGAAACAACGTGAAGGGGAAACCTTCACTAGCTACCTCTAGAGGTGGCGTGCCCTAGCCAGCCGAATGAAAACCCCTTTGAAAGAGAAGGACATGGTCACCCTTTTTGTGGAGAACTCCCATCCTGACATGGCCCACAACTTCCGATTACATTGTGTCACCACTTTCGCAGAGGTAGTGGAGAAAGGACCCATCCTTGAGCGTGCCCTTATTGCCAAAGGGAACATCAAAATATATAACCAAGATAGGGAAAGGTCTTTCAATGACAAGCCATGTTTTTGGAACAAGAACAAGAATGCAGTGAATGATGGTGTCACTGATACTAAACACGTCCACGTAGCCAATACATCTCAGAAACAACAGCAATCCATGCCTAATGCCATATTTGTACCGCAAGGGACGCCCCGTCCTCCCCAACAATCCAATCAAAATAACCAAGGGAACAATAAATGCCAATATACTCAACTAGGAGAACCCTTGAGTGTTGTCTTCAACAAACTGTTGCAAATTAGCTACCCGATCATGTATCCTGTCACCAAGCTGCTTGATGAATCCAAACCTAAGCCCACATGGTTTAGGGAAAATGAATATTGTGAGTTCCACAAAATCAAAGGACACTCTTTGAATAAATGTTAGGGTCTCAAAAACTACGTCCAGGATCTCATAGATCGAGGTGACATCAAGGTTGACCCTAATCAGGCTCCGTCGTCCAACGCTCAATTACAGATCTATCAAAACGCCTTCCCAAATCATAACCAAGGCCCAAGCACTTCCAGTAGTAATCCTCAAAATAACAGCACAAATAACGTGAGCTACAAGAGTGTACCCCTCAATTACGAGGGCGTTATTCATTACATTGAGCAGGTAGAACCTCATGTATCCATGATACATGTCAAAGCTAAAGACCCCCAATGTGCTGTTACCACACGACGGGCCCGTATCACCGTTCCTGCAGCCTCCGCACCTGCTCAACCGACTCCTGTAACTTCCCAGTACAATATCCTTGATCACCTGGGAAAGACCCCTACACATATCTCCATTTTGGATTTACTCAAGTCTTCCCCTGTGTATCAAGAAATCCTCAATAGAGCTCTACAGGAAACTCATGTGCCTAATAATATGGATCCTACACAGTTCCAAGCCTTGGTAGGACACCTGGATTCATCCCACCAACTACACTTCAGCCACAATGATATGCCCAACATTGACGCCAACCACAATCGCCCCTTACATATTGAAGTCGTGGTTGCTCGGCATAAAGTAAAAGGGTCTTGGTAGATAATGGCTCTGCCCTCAACTTGTGCACTTTAAAATTCATAAAACAGGTGGGGTATACCGAAGCAGACTTAAGCAACCAGATTATTACAATCAAGGCTTATGACAATGCAGAAAGGAATTCAGAAGGGATCATCAATCTTCCTGTCCAAGTTGGACCGGTGGTTCGGTACATCACCTGTCATGTCCTTGATCTGGACTTACCATATAACCTCCTCCTCGGCCGTCCATGGCTCCATGCTATGCAAGCCGTACCCTCCACCTACCATCAATGCCTCAAATTCCCAGTCGATGGATAGGAGGTCACCATCTATGCCGACCCCCAACCATTCGAATATTGCCGCGCTCTAGAGGCATCATTTCCCCATCTACATTATTGTCCTGGGGTTGAAATGGGGGCATCCCAATCATCACCCGTTCATCCACCATCCACTGCAAAAACCACTCCATCCTCCCCCACTGAGCCTACGTTCACAAAAGTCTAGATCATTGACAAAGGGTGTGGCGAGTACGAAATGCACACTTCTCTTAATGTGGCGACCATGCCACCATCGCCACACGAGTACGGTCAACCTTCCCGTGCTACCCCAAAGGAAGACAAGACTGTCACCTTCAGTGGCACGAATATCCCTACCACCACCTTTGTATCCCCAAGTATCAAGACAGATGCGCCCGAAGAAGACATAAGCCAATGGGTTTACCGAGAAGAGCCTCAGCCAGAAACTCCTCTCAAGGAATACTTCCAAGAAAAGTACCCCTGGCCGACAAAGTTCGTGGAAAAGCATAACTATCAAGGCAGAGGCCTAGGAAAGCAAGAACAAGGGCGATTACAACCCATTGATACATGTCTGTTACCAAAGAATGTGGGCATTGGGTATGACAGAAAGCAAAAGGGCCCCGAAACATTGTCTAATGCCTCCAATAGTGTAGTTGTGGACGACGGCTTATTGGAAGACATACCCGAGGAAGAATCCATCATACGTGCGTACGATGACGTCGATCACGTCGACCTATCCTCCATGTTTGAATGCCTATCCGTCTGCACCATTAGCCTATCCCTTTGCCATCCTGAGCTCATTGATTGGGACCTACGAACTAGCACGCCTGTCACTATGTCTGCGGATACATATGTCAACCTCATGGGATTGGGGGAGGATGAACACTCCAGTCGCAAAAGTGAGAATAAAAAGAATAACAAACGGTCATCTAGTGAAAACCTCCCTGAGGCACTTCGTGACCTGGAAAAAGTAAAAATAAAGGACGCATCTGACGGCGAAAACCTCAAAGAGGCGCCAGAAGATGGAGATGTTCATCTTCCCCTTATAGGAACTCAGCTATCTACCAGATCATCTATTCTGATTGAAGAGACGCAAGAGATTAATTTGGGAACTACTGAAAATCCTAAGATCACCTATGTAGCCAAGTCACTCTCCGAACAAGAGTTTCCAATCTTTGCGCAGCTACTCCAGGAGGGAATTGTTAACTTCGCTTGGTCATATTCAGACATGCCAGGCTTAGATCCCGCCTTGGTGGTTCATCACCTGGACATCAACCCAGACGCTAAACCTGTCAAGCAAAAACTCCGCAAGATGCATCCGCAAGTCGCATTGTTAGTCAAGAAGGAATTAGAGAAGTTGCTGGAGGCAGGATTTATCAGGCCAATCGACTACTCCGAATGGATCTCCAACATAGTGCCAGTTGCTAAACCAAATGGTGACATTCGGATATGTACAGACTTCAGGGATCTCAACAAAGCCTGCCCCAAAGACGACTTCCCCCTACCCAATATTGACATGTTGGTCGACCTAACAGCAGGACATGAGATGTTGTCCCTAATGGATGGCTTCTCCGGGTATAACCAGATCCGAATCGCACCTGAGGACCAACACAAAACCGCCTTCACCACGCCTTGGGGCACTTTCTGCTACAATGTCATGCCCTTCGGTCTCAAAAATGCGGGGGCGACATATCAGAGAGCCATGACGGTTATCTTCCATGACCTTATCCACATCATCATGGAAGACTATGTTGATGACCTACTGGGGAAATCCAGAACACGAGCAGAACATCCTGCAATCTTGAAGAAGATATTTGAGCGGTTGGAGCATTATAAGTTGCGGCTGAATCCAAAAAAGTGTGTCTTTGGGGTCACTTCTGGAAAGTTGTTAGGTTTCATAGTCTCTCGCCGGGGCATTGAGGTTGATCCCGCTAAGGTCAAGGCTATCCTAGACATGCCCCCTCCACGCAATCTCAAACAGCTAAGGAGCCTCCAGGGAAAGATGCAGTCTATCTGTCGGTTCATAGCCCAGCTCGCAGATAAATGTCAGTCGTTTACCCATCTCCTGAAGAAAGATTCCACCTTCCGATGGACACCACAGTGTCAAATGGGTTTTGACAAAATCAAGGAATATTTAGCTCATCCCCCGATTCTGATGCCGCCTATTCCAGGAAAACCCCTCCTACTTTATATCTCTCTACCTCAGTCGCACTGGGGGCATTATTGGCGCAGCACGATGAGTCACTCAAAGAAAGGGCAGTCTACTACATCAGCAGAACACTAGTCGGCTATGAGTTAAATTACTCTCCTATGGAAAAAGCGTGCCTTGCGCTGGTCTTCAGTACACAAAAACTCCGCCATTACATGCTCAATCATCCAGTCAAATTAATTGCTAAAATTGATCCTTTGAAATATCTGTTATCTAGAACTACTTTGACTGGCCGCATGGCCAAATGGGTCATGCTACTAAGCAAATTTGACATTGAGTATGTAGAGCGCAAAGCTATTAAAGGACAGGTTATTGCTGATTAGTTGGCTGAAGCACCACTAGTAGATGCATACCCAATAGACACTGAATTCCCGGATGAAGGAATCTACACAGTAACAGAAGCACCAACTTGGACGTTATACTTTGATGGCTCATACACTCACAGTGGATCTGGGGCAGGAATTCTCTTAGTCACCCCTCAAGGTGACTACATCCCAAAATCATTCAGGATAGCGTTTCCCTGCACCAACAATATGGCAGAATATGAAGCCCTCCTCACCGGTCTTAGAATTGCAAAACAGTGGCATATTACACATTTGAAAGTCTTTGGGGATTCCTTGTTGGTTATCAGACAAGTTAATGATGAATTCCTCACAAAGGATGACAAACTGCTACCCTATAAGCGCATGGTGGACGATTTCAAGAAATATTTCACCTCCATACAGTTTGACCAAATCCCTCGGGTGCAGAACAAAGCAGCAGATGCCATGGCCACTATTGGTTCTTTGATTGACATGCCCAGAGATCGAACAGAGTGTGAGTTTCTTGTCGAACAACTATTAATCCCTGCATATGATGTTCCTGACACTGACATGGTGTGTGATGTTGTAGGTCCCGCCTCCCTGTGGTACCTAGACATATATAATTACCTCCGTGACAATACCATACCCCCAGAACTTACACGCAACCAACGTAAATCATTTATCCACCGTTCATCTCGATACGTCATTGTCGGTGATACGCTTTATCGTCGTGGGTATGATGGAATCCTCCTCAGATGCCTAAATGAGACCGAAGCCCATGCTACATTAACGGAGGTACATGGCGGTGTTTGTGGAGCGCATTCAAATGGTATGGCTTTAGCCAAGAGAATCTTACGAGCAGGGTATTATTGGCCTACGCTAGAACATGATGCTTGTGAGTTTGTAAAGAAGTGTCTCCCATGTCAGCAACATGCAGATTTAATCCATGCTCCAGCACAAGATCTTCAGCCCCTCCTGGCACCATGGCCGTTTTCTCAATGGGGTTTTGACTTGATTGGCAAGATTCACCCACCCTCATCCGACGGCCATACCTTCATAATCACCGCCACTGAGTATTTCACCAAGTGGGTAGAGGCAATCCCCCTCTCACAAATCACTGGCATTCAGATCTCCAAATTCATCCTTTACCATATTCTCTGCAGATATGGTATCCCGTCCACCATCATTTCTGACAACGGAAAACCATTCAAAAACCAGGCCATGAAGCACCTATGCAAAACCTTCCGTATTCAGCACCGTTGGTCAACGCCGTATTACCCCCAGGGTAATGGTCAGGCAGAAGCGACCAACAAAACCCTCATCCGTATTCTCAAAAAGGTCGTCAATAACACTGGACGAGATTGGCACCTCCATATTCACCTTGCCCTCTGGGCATATCGCACATCCATCCGCACCCCAACTGGCGCCACCCCCTACTCTTTGGTGTTTGGAGCTGAGGCCGTCTTGCCAATCAAGGTAGAACTTCCATCATTGAGAATCTCTCTAAAGAACCTTATCAGTGAAGAGGATGCTCGTGTTGCGTGGCTTGCACAGCTAGAGTTATTAGATGAACGCAGAATAAAGGCATACGACCATCTGCAAGCATATCAGAATCGCCTCAAGCGTAGTTACAACAAGAAGGTTCACCCTCACCAATTCCAGGTGGGCGAGCTTGTCCTTAAGGAGAACCAACGTACTCAGCAAGATCGGGACAAGAAAGGGAAATTTGAGGCCAATTGGTTGGGGCCCTATATCATAGCTGCTAAATATGGATTCGGGGCATACAGGTTGACTACTCTTGAAGGAGACCCCCTGGATGAGCCTATCAATGTCATGCATTTGAAAAAGTTCTACGCCTAAGTTTGCTCAATTACCCCACCTAGTCCCAAAAAATCAGAAAAATCTAAAAAATAAAAAAATATATATATAAAAAGAAAAAGTCAAAAATCCAAAAATAGTCAAGAGAAATAAATCCGTCCTATGGTGAAAACCACCTCTTGGTGGCGCCTTGGATAAGTATGGATGGGGAAAACCTGGCAACAGGCGTCATCCATAGAGGGCTTAATCATTATCTACCTGACATCCTAGTTATTTTATGCCGTCATCCGCACTATTGTCCTCACCCATCTCATCCCGGACTATTTGGTAAATATTGATTGAGCATTGGACGACCCATCGAGTCTATCCCCCATTCCTGAGCTTTTTTCGGTATCCCACTCAGAGCTTACATCATTCACACTCGTGTCATCGAGTAGAATCATCCATCATGTCGGTCTTCACCTAGGTCCCATCTTGTCGAGTCCGTTTGTCGAACTACGTCGCCCCTGCGCTGTCACGTAGGCAAGGCTGATCATTTGATTCACCCCCGGGGCATTTGTCCATCATTGGTTCCCATTGGTCTTCTTTTCGATTTATCCGTGGTCTTTTCTGGAACTACGAGGGCTCTGCGCTTCCACATAGGCAAGGCTAATCTGTGATCAGCCCCCGAGCCCCTAGGTCTGTAGGTTATGTCAGTCTTTTGAGCTTCGTTATCAAGTTGTGCCCACATCCACCAATTCTTCACAAACGAAATTCCTTTGTGTTATAGGATCTTGTCCCTCGGTAATATCCCACGCCAACTGGGTCACCTTATTTCGCATCCACCTTTGGTCTCAACAGGATGAACCCTTCCTAACAAACCTCATCAATCACATCCATCACCGTGATCCTATGGCAAAGGACCTATTGCCTTGATTTTGATCTTTTGATGCTTTCAGATTTTGTTTATCATTTTGGGTTCCTTCCTATCACTTGTCAAGGTCGCCTTGGTCCATCATACCAAGGCGTGCTTTGACTTGCTGAAGTGGGGGCATACTTTGATCTTTTGTTTTATCGACTGTCTTCTCGGTTGTCCCTCGTAAGACCCATCAAGATCTCTAGGTCTTGTGTTACGCTGGGACAACTTTGTGTGTTTTTGGTTATTACAGGACCAGGCCCGACCGAGGTCATCATGACCTCGGGGTGTTGGGATAACCTTATTGTTTGCTGTGTTTGTTTCATGCATAGAGTACTCGCTCACCTTGGTCTTCTATATCAAGGTGTTTGGTACCTTACGCTATAGTAAAAATCAATGCTCCGAAGATGGAAAAATCTCATTTTCACTGCATTTCCACCACTTTGCATGCACCCTTCATTTCCATCATAACCACAACTTATGATTTCGGTTGTGCAAGTACTCTTGTTCTTGGTTCCTCTTGTCGGTCCTCTTCCTCTCAGGATATTAATGGTTGTTTTTGGCAAATACAATCTTCCATTCGCCTCTCGCCTACTCACATCCTCATAACGATCGTTATTGGCATGTAATTGCATCAAAAATCATATAAACATATGCATCCATAAATCATAACTCATACATCATATAAACATGCATAAATCGTCCATCCACATGTGCATCCATAAGTCATACATCATAAATCATGAATACATATGCATCCATAAATCATACATCATACATCATGTAAAAATACATAAGTCATCCATCTACATGTGCATCCATACATCATTCATCATAAATCCTATAAACATATGCATTAATCATAAATCATCCATCCGCATGTGCATCCATAAATCATACATCATAAATCATATAAACATGTGCATCCATACATCATACATCATATAAACATGTGCATCCATACATCATACATCATAGAAATGTGTGCATCAATCATAAATCATCCATCCATAAAAAAACATAAAGCATAACAACATAAATCATCCATATAAACATGTGTATATATATATGCATCCCATCATGAATCATCTCATATAGCTGCATAAAGGAAACATCATACATAATGTCAATAAGGGCCATCGCATAATCAAAATAATAAACATCATGTGCTGAATACAATACATCTCCATCATATATCACGCAATAAGATGACCATCCATCCTGTATCTGCCAAAAATAACCACTGTCCTGCATCTGCCTGCTCTACTATGAACTGCCCACATCTGACCTCTGCGGAGAATCAGGTGCTAACCCCCTATGTCGTGGTGTCCCCTGGTACTCGCAGGTAGGTGTCCCTTGGTACTCGCGGGTGGGTGTCCCCTGATAGCCCCCATATGGAGACAGAGTCCGCCGATAGTCACTGAAACCCCTGGTGCGTGTCCCTAATGACTGGGATGGCCCTGGCGGTAATGGAGCTTGACTGACGTAGCGCGCTGTGCGTTGCGCTGGGTCTGGAACAACCTGCTCATATACCCCTCTCCAATAGCTAGCCTGCTGCATAAACTCATCTCGCTGTCCTGCTATCAGTCTCGCGG
>VDFB02252616.1:66395238-66541747 GCA_007258455.2 Sequoia sempervirens
TGATCTAAGTTCATATATTTATGAGGTGATTGGTTACCCTCCTAGAAGACCACAGTATGATATGTGCAAATGAGGAGAAATATTAAGATTGCATTTGGAGTGAGATGACACTAGGAGGCATCATCATTCCTAACTACATGAGGAAGTGGAAGGTAACTTGGGTATGCAATTTTATGATTTCAGTTGAGGGTTATTTCCTTGTTGGTACTTGTCTTGAGTTGCATCATTCTTGTATGAAGTTTTGTCTTGAGTGTTGGAGTTCGCCAACAAGTGGGACATTTCATAAATTATCTGAGTTGATGAGTTGTAATGAATTCCCATCATATGTAGTTGGAGATGAAGTTTCTACATGGGAAGTGATGAATCATAGTGAATTCAACATATTTGACATTAAGGTTGTCAAAATGTGGTTTTGTAGTTGTTGGAAATTTCAATACAAGGAAAGGAGGTTTCAAGCTTGTTACTTATGAACCTTTGAAGAAAGAAGGACCTAAACATGACATCTACATGTTTTAAAATACATCCTTTGGATTGAGTGATGTTTTATCTTATGCTAATCATTTTTGGGGGTTGGGTTTGAAGACAATAATTGCTCCATGCCCCTTAGTTGTTGATGCTTTCATGGATGGGTTACAAGAGATTACCAAAGAAGTTACAAAATTCCATGGTGAGCAAGATTTTATGGATGAAACTTGGAGTTATGATGTGTATCTTTCTAGGTATGTTGGAGATCGTTCTTGGTTGGGTATTTATGCTTTGGATCCTCAACAAGTATTGACAAAGCTTATTTGAAATGATAGGAATGATCCTTTCCTTGGGGAGATAAGGATCAAAATTTCAAAATTTATAGTGTAGTTTCTTTCCTTCCCAAACATTTTATGATTCCAATTGTTCATCTACAAATGGATTGGAGAGATATTTTAAGTTATGATTGAGCAATGAACAAATGGTTACTCTTGGGAGTGTTCCTTGACAAAGAATGTTTCAAATTTTTAGTCTTGAGCATGTTGTTTGATTGTAGGCCAACCACCTCACATTTTGGTTTGCTTTTATTTAGGAGATTTAGAACATTATTTATTGTCAAGGAAGTAAAGGGTTTTAGTTGGAGCTTTCTTTGAAGTGTTTCCCAACCACTTTCAAGTTTTTTTTTTTGCAAGAAAATTCTCATCTCACATGCTTATACTCTGGAATTCCATTGGTACTGTTGTTATCCCTTGTGTAGAGCGTTAAAATTAGATACTTTTTTGATTCCATATTTGAACAACAATGATTATTTGTTTCTTCAAACCTTCCAAACTCTGAAAGTTCATATTATGAAGGTTTGTAATGTAAACTTTGATAATTTACTCTCGGTGTTGGTTCAAGACAACGAACTTCCACATGCTTTGGTTCATCATTCAAAGACTCTTGGAGTTGTAGTAGTAAGATTTTTTAGAAGTCTTCATGGTTGTATCAGAATAATTTAGAGGAGGAATGCTAGATGCATGTGGTGTTATGATGATGAGTTTGTTGAGCTCTTGCAAATGATTGATTTTCTTTTAGCAAGAAGATTGGAGGAATTCACATTTACAGTTCTGACTCTACATGACACCATGAGGAGATATACTGAGGATTATGGTTTTGAGTTGAGCAAAATTTTTGTCTTGTTGCTTAGGAGAGTGTTAGGTAGTGGGATTGCAGATATGGAATTCTCTGAGATGCTTTGGTGGGAGATGTTTCATGGTATAGATTTCAATCCTCTTAGATATTTCAGATTGAGTTTCAAGGATGGTTACATTTTGGGGTTATAGGAGAGGAGAGTGTGAATTCGGCGTAATGTATTTTTAGCTATGATTAGAGTGGTGTAGTGTCGACATGGTGGTTTCTTTCTAAGCTTGACATAGGACTCTAGGATCTTACTTGGTTTTAATGTGGATTAGTTTTTTGTTTTTGGAGTTGTGATGGCATTCCTTGAGGACAAGCAATCTTTGGCTAGGGAGGACTATAATGTCCCTTTTTTAGTCCTAAGCGTATTAGTGATTGTTAGCCTATTTCCAAAGTCCCATAGGTTAAATAGAGGATTTCAGGGGATTCCAAGATTCTTGGAGAATTTTTTCCAACACTATCAGGGAGTATATGTAGTTGGTTGCCATAATGTTTTTTTGGTTTTCTAAGATCCTTGGTGGGTAGTATTGCTATTTTTAGTAATGTCTATTTTTGGAACTTACTATTTTTAGTAAGTTTCAATGCATCTTAGTTCGAGCTAGTTTTGAGTTTGGATACACTTACTATTTTTAGAAACTTTCTATTTTTAGTAAGTGCTATTTTGGGTAACTAGTCTTGGCAACGATGCAGTGCAAGGTTTCTAGTTTGGGTAGTTCTTAGCAGTTGCAATTTGGTGAGTTCTAATGTTTTGGCATATTATTCACTTAAGTCTTCAAAAGGTGAATTTTATGACTTATAAAGTTAAAAAGGTTCATTTTGACCCTTCTTGTGCTCAATGCCTAGACTTGGTAACTTAAAGTTATTTTTTAAAAAAGAAAAGCAAAAAGTGGTTTTTCAAGAAAAAAGAAAAAATGTTTTTTCTAAAAAGCAACAAAGAAAAAAAGCACTTTTTCAAAAAAGCAACAAAAAAGAAAAAAGTGTTTTTTCAAAAAAGTGGGGAAAACTTTATAAAAGGAGGTATGGGGTAGCTCATTGGATCATGTTGAAGATGATAACATTATGCCGCTAGAGTGGAACCTAATATTTCTTTCCTGAATCTTCAGAGGACAAAAACCCTCTCTAGGTTGTTGGTTTCGGATTTGGAAGATAATCCCTAGCTAGTTGGGTGTGATTGCATTTAGTAATCACCATGGAGCTTACAAGCAGAGTAATCAAATTTTGGTTTAATCTCTTTGATGTTTTCTAGATGCTTGATTGGTGTGATATTTAGTTTTGCAGTGTTTTAGAGTGGATTTCTAGAGTTTATGTTTGTTGACTGTACCTTTCCAACCTTGGCCCTTCCATCATATTTGCTTGAGCTGATCGAAGGGTTGTTAAACTTTTTATGGGAATTGTTTAATCCTTCTTAGAAGACCTGGGTGTGATAACCCTTTCCCAAGATTAGTAGTTTTTACAATTTAATCTGTTAAGGATTGATAATGTAAACATGCTTTTAGATTATAACAATCACAAAATTATACTTTGTAATGACCCTTGCAACATTACTTTACATCTTGTCTTTATCCTTATAGATTAAGATATCAAGTTATGCTAAAGAGCAACTCTAATCACTAATTATGATAGTAAGTTATGTATATATGAATAAGAGTGAATATTATGATAATCACAATAATATCAACATTCTGATACAAATTCTGAAAATGAAATCTAAACTAATAATTAGCTCAAGAAAGTAGGATTGATAATGAGGAACAAACACTATATCTATTAGATCACTTTAAAATCATACAATAGAATATGTCATAGATTATGGCATCAATATGACTGTGATTTCTAGATTGTTCCTTCAAGAATGTGCAATTAATGATTGTGAAATTGATGCCTCTTTGTTGTCTTAGATTGTATTGATGTGCTCATGTGAATCCCATATTTTGCATTGCCTTAGGTATCTATAATTAATTCATGCATCCAATACCAAGGTGGATTAAGGCTCTTGGAAGCACTTAGATCTACTATTTAAAATGCATATATATTTTTTCCAAAACTATTCCATGCCCTCCTCCTCTCACTTCTTGTTATCTTTTATATCTTTATGTCAAGATAGAGGGATACATCTCTTTCAAAACAAATGTCTATACAAAAATACATCACCTTAGTTAATAACCTCCTAACTAATCATTGTCTTTGTCCAATGTAATCACTACCTAAATTAGTCTGTCTTTAACTACAATTATAATCACTACACTTTAAATAATGAACTATGTTTTATCAAACACGACCTTTACTTTATGAGATCTTTGTCCATATTAAGGAGGAATTTTAATCGTTGTTGTTGCATTTCTCCTATAACATTGACTAAGGATGATTCTATGTCCACCTTATATCTCCCACAATAGTCCACATGTATAGAAATGACACTCTCTTGTTTGCACTATGCTGCTAATATTCTAATTGGTTCAACCAAATGACTATCACTTGATTCCATCCTTCCCATGATTGGATAGTGCACTTCAATCATTGGAAGATATGTTATAGTGGTTTCAGTAGATTAGACAACTTCTTTCATCTTCGAGTGATCTGAATATTAGAATAACTTCCCTTTTAGACTACCATGATCCATGAAGTTGGTGTTAGTTTGGCTAATTTCCATGACTCCACATTAATCTGATAGATGTGATGTCAAAGAAAGGATAATATGGTGGTTATCATATTATGATGTCTACTACATAGTAGGCAGAGATAATAATACATGATTCCTTTTCTTTCCATGAGTGGTAGTAATTAGAAGTTGGAGTCTTTGCTAGTTTGAGATTATAATCAACCAACACTTCTTTTGACCACAATCAATACTTAATAATCCTTCAAGTGTTTCCACTAGTGATATCTTCCAATAAGCATTCATAATAGAGTATTTTTGGAAATATAGGAGTCTATATGGCTAGCAGACAAATTACCAAGTTGTCGATAAGACCAAACTTCCCACGAATGTTGCTTGATAAATAAAATATTTCCTTCATAAAATATGGGACATTACAAGTCTTCCTGCCCCAAGATTACTCTCCCTCAAGCAACCTTAAATTATTTTGTTGATACCAGGGTCCCAAATAAGTCTATAGGAGGTTTCTACACATATCTATGGTTTCATGTTGATGCAATTAAACTCACAAATTTTGGCAAACTCCATCACACCATGAAGCCATTCCCCAACATAATCTTGTTGATCATTGGTAAAGATGATCTCCGAAAAACTACCAAGGAGAAGAATAATCCAATGGTATACAAAATCCTTAGAGGAATTTCCTTTTATAAGAGTAAATGTACTATATTCATCATAGATCATCTTTCTTTCAATAACTATTGAATCCCAAATGATTCCATGATTCTAAGTCAGCCTCAGAAGTGAACCATCACGCTAATGTTGCACTACTCTTATTTTAATAATCTACTTCCGGCTCCATCTCTTTTGGAAGCCTAAGAAGCATTCATTATCTAAATTGAAATAAATATCATTTTTCAACCATAGAATCAAAATTTCTACAAATTTTTCCATGTTGTAAAGAGGAAAATTCCAAGTTTTCCAATCTATTGCAACCATCACAATATTATAGGAATATTGATATGAATTAATGCTCACTGTGGTAGAGATGAAAATTTGAATGGTTCTTGTAGGACCTCTCATATTAGCTCCCAAAAAGCTAGAAGTGGTTCAATAATCGCTTGATCATAAACATATGTTCTCACTGTGGAAAAACAATGGAAACAATGACTATTTTGTATAGGGGTATGGATAAAGATATAGTTGGAGTGTCATCCCTTCTTTCAACCAAACTTAAACATTCAATATGTAATTGTTGATAAAAAAAATGGTATCCAATTTATCACCCTGCCATGAATTGCAATCGCTTGCAATTTGTTGGTGATAGCATTACTTGGGGTTGTCTTGTTTCTCCAAGCTTATTTCCATAATTCATTGATAGGAGATGACGGGGTCCCAAGTTCTATGATTGTCTTCAATATTGTTACAACAGTCATGAAGAACTTCTTTATTCAACTCAAAGAGCAGGTTGTCATAAGTCTCATTCACTTCAATTTCAAATAAGGGATTATTAATAATTTTGAAGTTATCCTTAGTTCCTAACTTGGATCCATTTATTTCTAAACTTGAGTCATAGGTCTAATCTATGTTATCCAATTCCTTAACCTTATTTCTTCCTCTGTCTTATTGCTCCTTGAAGTGTTTAGTTACTTCATTATGATTTTTTGTATCTTGTAATGCTTGTTGATCATATATCAATTTAGCTTCTCTTTGATTATATAGATATAAGGCCTCATTATTTTTAGCCAGTAATCTCTTCACACTCTCTTCGTTGGTGTATGAGACTCCAAAGTATTTGACGTTAGGAGTTGAGAATTTTGACTAGGTGGATGGGTGTGTGGAAATCTTGATGCAATATTTGAGTTACAATACTTAGTCTGAAAACTCATCTCATGCTCATCTAAGTGTCAATCCTTTGCTTAATTTTTTGAAAATTCTCTCTTGCTTGAGTGGCTACTATATTTGCATGCTTAGCTTTCTCATTCCACCATTCACACAGTCATAGAGTCCTCTCCACATGTTCAACACTATCCATTAGCTCCCATGGATTTTTGCTTACCATTACTTCATAAAATATCTTCCTCATTTGTTTTTCTCTTTCCTCTAAATTTTTTGTTTTTGTTGACTCTTTTCTTTCCATTCTCTCTTCTATGACCCATAACTATCTTTTCCCATTTTCAATGCCAAAATTATTTGTCTATTTTCCTCAAGGTGATTTGAGCTATCATATAACATCTCTATAAATTCACTCTCATTAGAAGGATTACTCTTCTCATCAACTTAACAATTGACTAATTAGAGGAGAACATGTCCTCCTCAAAAGGTGAGGGAGAATTATGACCGAAATCCTTATCCCTAAGTGACTGCACATAATCTGATTTATGATTAGTAGTTTCAATCCCTTCTATGTCATCCTCAATGTATGATCCTTGAGATGGAGTAAGAGCAACCTCAGGGTCAAAAGGAATTTCACATGCATCCTTTATAGGCTCACTTTGGAAGTCAAACCAAAAACCTCTTGCATTGTTGAAATCAAAGAAGTTATCATATATAGTAGATGTGAAGCCATTATCATTTTTAGTTGGCTCCTCATGTATCACCTCCTCATTAGTGGCTTCCTCCTAACCCTCATGAAACCAAGTAATTATTTCATTTGTGATAGAAGAAACGTATGAAGATTTACCTTCCTCCTTATGAACTATTTCCACATCTTGTATTTTCTTGCATTCATCTTCTATATGTACAATTAAAGGAACTTCTTCCCATTCATGTTCTGAATTGATCCTCTCTTGCTCTTATTTTTCCAAGTGAGGTTTTAATTTAAATTCCTCACATTGTGTGAACACATTGAGGAAAATTGTATATGTAGATGAAGAGTCATCCATTCTTGTTTCTAAATAGCCCATAGTATAGATATGGTGGGTTGAGAGAAAAAATCACTCTCCTGGATAGTTAGAATCATAATATCTTTCATGGCTGAAAACACACCTTTATCATGTATATTCTTAATCATGATGAAGAAATGATTAAACATATCGTAGATTAGATATTGCAACCCTAAGTCGAAAAGAAATTTACTTGCTCTAATTTTTTTAAATATCTTTAATATGTCCATCCTTCTAAAGTAATGTTTACTACTTATGTCATCTAGGTCTTGGAAACTATCTACCATTAGGTGCAATACCTCCTTCATGGTGTCGTCATCATAGGGAAAGTTAGAGGTACCAAAATTCTCAAAATCTCACTTAAGCATGAAGTAACCACCAGCTTGATCTTAATATTAGGATGCTTTAACAAATTTTGTTGCCTTAGAGAGTTTACTATAGGACCAAGAGCTAGTTGTAATGAATTTGAAGGTGAGTGCTTCACTAAACTCAAATATTACTCTAATTCATTCAAGGTGTTGAAGATATCATTTCTTGATTGGTGTTGATTGTCAAGCTTGTTAGCACCTTCTTGTAATGCTTTTAGTAACCATTATCTATCCTTTAGTGCCATAATTTTGATATCATAATATGAATTATGACTTTCCCCTACAGGTTAGCATGTTCACTAGTTCTAATACCACTATAATAACCCTTGGCCAATATTGGTAGTCTTTACGATTTAATCTGTTAAGGGTTGACAATGTAAACATGTTGTCAAATGATAGAAATAACAAAATTGTACTTAGTAATGTCCCTTGAAACATTGCTTTACATCTTGCCTTTATCCTTATAGCTTAAGATATCAAGTTATGCTAAAAAGCAACTCTAATTACTGATTATGATAATAAGTTATGTATATATGAATAAGAGTGAATATTATGATAATCACAATAATATCAATGTTCTAATGCAAATTTTGAAAATGAAATCTAAACTGATAATTAGCTCAAGAATACAAGATTGATAATGAGGAACAAACATTGTATCTATTAGATCACTTTAAAATCATGTGATAGAATATGTCATAGATTATGACATCAATATGATTGCGATTTATGGTTTGTCCCTTCAAGAATGTGCAATAAATGATTGTGAAATTGATGCCTCTTCGTTGTCTCAGATTGTATCAATGTGCTCATGCGAATCCCATATTTGGCATTGTCTTAGGTATCTATAATTAATTCATGCGTGCAATTCCAAGGCAAATTAAGGCTCTTGGGAGCAATTAGATCTACTATTTAAAATGTATATATATTTCTACCAAAACTATTCCATGCCCTCCTCCTCTCACTTCTTGTTATTTTTTATATCTTTATGTTAAGATGGAGGGATACATCTCTTTCAAAAGAGATGTCTATACAAAAAGACATCACATTAGTTAATAACCTCCTAAATAATCATTGCCTTTTTCCAATGTAATCATTGCCTGTATTAGTTTGTATCTAACTACAATTATAATCGCTACACTTTAAATCATGAACTATGTTTTATCAAACACAACCTTTACTTTAAGAGATCACTGTCCATATTAAGGAGTATTTTTAATTTTTGGTGTTGTATTTATCCTACAACATCAGCTAAGGATGATTCCATGTCCACCTTAGATCTTCCACGGTAGTCCATAGGTATGTATGACATGTTCCCTAATAACGACACTCTCTTGTTTGTACTATGTCACCAATATTCTAATTGGTTCGACTAGATGACTATCACCTGATTCCATCCTTCCCATGATTGGATATTGCACTTCGATCATTGGTAGATATTGTTACATGGTGGTTTAAGTTGATTAAATGACTTCTTCCATCTTCGATTTATTTGAATATTAGAGCAACTTCCCTTTTAGACTATCGTGATCCATGAAGTTGGTGTTAGTTTGGCTAATTTCCAATACTCCACATTAATCTGATAGATGTGATATCAAAGAAAGGTTATTATGGTGGCTATGGTATTATGGTATCTATTTCGCAGCAGGCATAGATAATAATACATGATTCCTTTTCTTTCCATGGGTGATAGTAATTAGAAGTTGGAGTCCTCGCCAATCTAAGATTATAATCGACCAACACTTCCTTTGACCACAGTCAATACTTAGTAATCCTTCAAGTGTTGCTGATAGAAATATATTCCATTAAGAATTCACAACAAAGTATTTTTGGCGAATATAGGAGTATATATGACCAATAGACAAATTACCAAGTTGTTGATAAGACCAAACTTCCCATGGAGGTTTCTCGATAAATAAAATATGGGACATCACATTGGGTGATCCTATGTGCAAGTTTTCAAAAAAATTGGAGACTGGAATTTCTAGGAGTTGATCGCACCTCTCAACCAATTGTACCACCTAGGGTTGTATGTGCACTAGGATTTGTGATGATTTCTACCTCTCTCTTTGTTTTTCAATATGTGTTGATGGCACCTAGACTCTACTAGGCAATTGATGATAGATTTTTGGTGTTTCTTGTTGACTTGGGAGGTTTTATTTAGGAGTTGAGACCATTTTATCCCTGTTGGTCACTGATTTTCTAAGTAGGACAAACCTGTAGTTGTTTGAAAACCATTATCAGATCATTGCAATTCATTATTGGGAGAAGATAGGTTGAGTTGAGTGGCTGGAAACATAGTTCAAACTCACCTTGACCATTGGATGTGTTGGAGGACAAAATAATGAAGATTTCTAAGTTATATTTGGTTGTTTAGGCTACTATAATAGTGATATCAGACCTACAACCTCATACCAGGCTATTGCTAAAAAAATCCAGACCTGATATCTCTTATTTCCTTTATGTTATTTGATGTATAATTTCTAACATGATGTAGGGTTAGATCTTTAGATTAGTTGGTTGTCATATTGAGTTGATTGACTCGCGATTTTAGTCCTATATTGTAGCCATATAGAAAATTTATGATTGTTAGTATCATATGTTTTGAGCTTCACTGTAATATTGAATTGGTAGTACAAATCAGTAATCTTGCTCTTTTTGGTTTGATACTAACCCCACTAAATATGTGGCATTCTTGTTGAATAAGTAGATGAACTTTCTTTTCTTTCATGTTATTCTCATTGAACAAGCAGATGAACTTGTTTGATTTCATGCTATACCCAATGAATAAGTGGAGGATCTTTCTTTACTTTGGTTGGCTAGCTACCAAAGGGTTTCTTGCTAGTTGTAATTCTCCCTGAATAAGTGGATGTTTCCTTATGTTTGAAGATTTCATACTCACCCCACTAAACAAGTGGTTCATTTCAATATTGTAGCATTATACCTTACCATCATATGCTCTCACCTTGCCCATATCGAGATTTGGGTGATTGGAAAGTTGAAGAAAGTTTACTTAAGTTGATCATATTTGATTATTAGCTAACGCTAACATGTTGTGAAGTTTTTAAAAAAAGGGTGGGTCATTACAGGAAAGAAGCATCAAGCAGCAAGCCAACCAAGCCACTTATTCAATGGGATGCATAAACAATGCAAGAAAGAAATCATCTGCTTATTCAACAAGAATTACAAGGAACTTCCACTTTTTGGTGGGAAAACTTATACAATATCACCACTTATTCAGTGGGTAAATACATCAACAATAATAAACCTTAAACCCACTGGCAATACTACCATCTAGTGCTTACAAATTAGAGTGCATAGAATGAAAGCTATCAATGGTATAACCATCTGAAGCATTACAAAGTTAGCACATATGCATTTTGTTATTTCAATAAAATATATAGTGATTGAATGGAAATACCTTCAGAATAATGTTGGATGATGGAACAATAAGTCAATTCAGATTTATATCATTATACCTCATTAAGGCATTTGATTAGTCATTGAAAAGATATTCTTCTTCACTATTCTCTCCTCCAAATGACATTCAATTGTGAAAATCAGTCCTAAAGGGCCATCAATCATTGCTATGTAACCATAGACTATCCATACCTCAAAGGAACTATATTTTGAAGTCATAACAGATCTATTGTAGCTTGTTTCCTCAAATGCTAGGTGCAATTAGGTTGGGATAGGTGTGCAACTCACTAGATTCCTCATCAAAAGACTGATATAACAAAATATTAAGGTTGTAGAGTGCATATGAAAAGGAAACCATGAAAAGTTTTAGAAACCACCTCTACATAGGCACAAATTGCCTCTCAAGGGTTCAGTTCAGAATGAACTCACCCAGCTAACTCCAAACAACCTTCAATCATCTAGGAAGGTCAAAGATTATACATGTCATTGATTTTTAGTCACTTTTGGAACTGTATGACAACCCTATGTGACATAATCCTCTCTAAATTCACCTCCAAATTGTCAACAAAGATAAGGAGTATACCCAACACTAGAAGAACTCCCACCAATCATGCCCAACTGCACTTATAAGTATTGAAAATCACAAGAACAATGAACAACAATCTAAAAATACCTAGTTTCAAATAATACAATAGGAAGACACCTCCAAAATCACTCTCTAAAATTTCCAATGACACCCACCAAGGGTCACAATACACTTAACATCAAGGCAACACTCCCTAATACCCCCTAGAAAGATGAGAAATGGCAAGTGATAGATCTAATTATTATTTCAATCATTTTTAGCACAAGAAAGTAGGCACATAAAACAAAGGAAACTAGCACGTAAGCTTAGCAACCCATCATAATCATTTTTTCTCAACATTAAAGGTCTAGAACTAGTTGTAGATGATAATAAAAGAAGTCATGACAATGTTGCAATGGTACTGTAGTAGTGGTATTGTAGCACGACACTATAGCAGTGTTATTGTAGCACACCATTGTAGCAATGATATTGTAGTAGTAGTACAAACTAATTGAATATTTTCATTACTGAAACCCTAATCTAAAAACTCTATGAAAATAATGGTGATTCCTAAGGTAGAATCATCTTGACTAGGTAGGGATTGTCTTTCAAATTTGAAACTAGCAAACCTTTGAGGGATTTTGTCCTTAAAGATTGAAAAGAATCAATGACATTCTAGTAGCATAACAATGTCATTCTTCAACATCCCAATAATGAGCCCTAATGCCTCCTATATATTTTTGAGAGGGAAAACTCCAATTAAAAATAATTAAATAATTCACTTTTCCCCACAAATTCTTTAATTTAAAATTAAACCTTATTTTCATGTGCAACACCCTTATTTCTTTGAGGCATCCAACTTGGAGACCACTTTACCTTTTTGAAAAGTCATTACACTTAAGTTATAAAAAACATTATTAAAACCTTATAAACTTAAGTGTAATATTAAAATATCTTTCTCCAAGTTACAGAAATCCTAAAACACATCAAAATTGATTTTTGATTGTGCCAACATGATACTAAGGCATTAGATGAATGAAT
Source organism: Sequoia sempervirens (assembly GCA_007258455.2). NCBI lineage: Eukaryota > Viridiplantae > Streptophyta > Pinopsida > Cupressales > Cupressaceae > Sequoia > Sequoia sempervirens. The sequence continues at coordinate 66,407,758 of VDFB02252616.1, forward strand.
GAAGCCAATTTATTGACTTACTAAAAAAAGATATGCTATCCAAGAATTTTGGAGAACACCCCAAAAGTTCAAAAACACTATAGAGAGTGTCATTCAAACCTAAGTCACCCTTTGAGCTCATTGCCATAATTAAAAACCTTGCAACACCAGAAATGCATCCTCCAAGAACTTTTGAGTTCCCCAACTCACCTTGCATAAAAAGAAAACTTGGAAGTTGGCCAAAATTCGCAAAACAACATGGCGTAAAAATGTAGACATTACATTGAGGGAAATTTAACTAGAACTACCAATCATTCTATATGGACATAATAAAACAAAAAATATGTAACAAATTTACAACCCTAAAACTAAAAAAATTAAAAAATAATAAGCATTATAACCCCTTATTATGCATAAAAGGTTCTTAAAAATATTCAATTTTTTTTTTTAAAATTGAAAAATATTTAAAAAATTCTTCAAAACTTGAAAAAAAATATAAAATTTACTCACCTTTGATGGATAAATCTTCCCCATACAACTCTTTTTTCCCTAGTGGTGTAGATTTTTCTGTCTTGTAGGCCTCATCTTCAAAAGAATATGCAACAACCTTCAAAAACCAACAATGGGAGCTTGGAAGCAAAAAATATTGTTTTGGTCCCTTGTGTTTGTGAAATGGAACAAAACAAATCATATGCCATCACTCTAGGGCCAAATTAGGAATTTTATGCAATTCTTGGTTTCAAAACTAATCAAAGTGTTTTCTTTTTTTTTCTTTTTTTGGGCCCCTAGGTTGCAAGTCCCCTTAGGTTTGCCCAATTTTAGCTTAGGTTCACCCAAGGTCCCTCTTGGGGTGCCTAGGGTGAACCTTGGGAAAACCTAGAGTTGTCTTGGCCCTAGGTCAAACCCATACAAGGGGATTCTAGGGAAACCTAGTAACATAAGTTCCTAAGGCCAAATACCTGGTAAAACAAAGCCAAGATATTTTTAACACTCTCAAGGACAACCTCCAACACACACAAAATCAACATAAGTTGTATGCAGATCAACATCACATCCAAAGGACCTTCAAGGTTGGAGATTTGGTTTTCTTAAGATTATAGCCATACAAACAGTCTTCTTCAGAGAAGTGGAGAAAAGAAGCTCAAGCCCCTCTTCTATAGGCCATAGAGGATTGGAGATGTTGCATACAAGCCTAAGCTATCAAATCATAACAAAATTCATAATGTCTTTCATGTATCATGTGTCAAGAAGATACTTAGGCAACACATTACTCTTACATAAAAACTACCTTAGATGATGAGGGAAAATTGATCTTGCTTCCTAAGGAGATCATTGAAAAAAATAAAAGAAACGAGAGCATAACAAAGGATTTGGTCCACTAGAAGAATCTTGTTGCAAAAGATGCTACTTTGGAAGGAACACAAATTTTGGAGCAGCCAAATTTACAATTGTTTGTAAGAAAACAATTTAATAAGGGAAAACTCTCATGACCCCTTTCTTGACATAAGTGTTTGGGAGCCCCTTAGCCTATTATTTTACTTCTCGTTGACTAAAGGGGTGAGGTGAGGGAAATAATATAAGAATATAACTTATGTTATAAATAACAAGATCAATCTTGAGTAAACTATGATGAGAGGTGGCAAAAGGAAGACCGATGAAGCAAGAGGTGCAAACCCTAAATGACAGAGGTAGAGGCGGTTGCAACTTAGTGTAGGAAGTAGAAAGGGTGACTTGAGTGATTCCTTTGGTGATGGTGATGGAGATGAGGAAAAATATGAAGATGATGGAGGCGTGTGGTTGAATTTACTAGCAACTACAAATGGCTTCGAGATCCTGTGTTCTACACAAACCATGCCTCCTTTCCTTGTGACGACTTGGATGATGAGATGGGCAAGGGATATTTGTCTTCTTGGGAGGATGAGGAGGAATATTTGCTAGATATTCTCTTGGAGGCCCACCTTAAACCTATGCCTTCCAAGGGGGGTGCTAAACTGGTTGCTAAGGATGAGGATTTGATCCTATCTATATGGTTGGAGGCTCAGTGAGTTGCTTATTTAGCCAGGCTTCCATCTAAACCAAATGTTTGCTTAAAGAGTGACCTTGGGAACTCTTTGAAGAAGGGTTTTCTTCTACCTCCTCCTCAGGGTTCTCCCCATGTTTCTCCTCTTGTGGGTGTTAATTAGGGGTCCCCTTTTGGGGGGTGGCCCACTTGTCTTTTCCTGCTAAGAATGTGCTCTCTCTTAGTATTGTGAAGCCTGTTTGTAGGTTGGTGGAGGACCATTTTCTTCACCCTCTATTATTTTTGTGTCTAATGTGTGTGTGGAATGAGCCGCTATTGGCATGCAACATCCTTTTATTGGTATATTTTTAGGGAGAAGGCCTAATATTGATATCATTCGTAGTTGGGCTTCAACTTGTTGGGTTGATTTTGGTCTACTAAGTGTTAAGGCTCTTCTGAAGGGTTTCCTCCTATTCTCAGGTTCTTTTGGGAGGCCCTCGGTTTCTTGGTAAGGTTTTTATTTTCCTTCAATGTTGGGCAACTAGTTTCGATGCTTCTAAGATTAATTTTGTCCCTATTTGTGTTTGTCTCCTAGAGTTCTCTTTAGAATTTTGGGATGAAAGTATTATTTAGGGTATAACTGACTCTTTTGGTCAGTTGATCACCATTGATGATGTTATCAGAAATAGAACAAGTTTTTGGAATACCATATTTAGTGTTTATGTTGAGATTGGTCATAAGTTTCCCAATAATGTTAATCTGAGCTCCAGGCTTGGTGTTTGGAATTAGATTCTACATTATGAGCTTCCACAATAGTACCACCTCCAAGTGTTGGACCCTTCTCATTGTGTCATGTTGTCCATGATAATATGCATTCCAATAGGCATGCCTTGAACTTGAATGCTCCTCTATTGATAAGGGGAAGGATATGGATCCTCTTGAGCATGGTCCCTTGGCTAATGTTGGTGATTATTGCAAGGTTAAGGGTAACCTTGATGCTATGAGTGGAATCCCTTTGGATGAGACTCCTTTAAAGGATGGTTTCTTGCATCTGGCCCCTCTCTTGAATGATTTGTTGAAGTTTGGGTTTAAACCACCTTAATGGTCCTTTGTTGGTTTTGGGTCTTTCCAAAATCTTTTTTGGCTCCTTGCTCTAGTCAAAAGCATTGTTGTTCATTTTGGGTTTTTTGCTATTATTTTTTGTCCTTCTTTTTTCCTTGTTTTTGTAGTCTCACTTTTATGAGAATCCACTCTTTTGCCTCTATCATCACTTTGTAATGGGTATGGCCCTTCCCGCATTTACCATATTAAAAACTTTATGTTATATTTATAAAAGGACAACTTATGGTTTATTATTATAAAGGGGTCCAATATCTAAAAAGTGTCTTGAAATGAGGGTCAATGTAATATTAATTTAAAAAGGAATTTCCTAAACATTTTAGAAATAAGGGGGAAAATGATTTTTAAATTAAAAGAGGGTTATAAAAGAAGAGGCTAGGTAGAGAAGAAATAATCCATTTTTATGGAACCAAAAATATTTTTTTTCTCTAAGATTGAACATTTGTTCATCTTCTTTCCTAAGGATGAAAACCCTCTAGGTTTTGGAATTTGAGGATGAAAACCATTCAATTCTTCATGGTGGTGTCATTCAAAAAGCACATGAAATGTGCCAAGCTGTATGAACCCTAGTTCTCCTTGAGATAATTTTGCAATTGTTGGTTTGATGTTTATTTTTGTTTTGAAGTTTTCTTGAAATATTTACCAGATAATGCAAAAAATTTACAGAACAAGGAAACACTGAAGTGCAAGTAGAATATTACATCAAAGTAATTAATGTCCTGAAATTACATTGAAAGCATTCATACCTATAAACAATCTTTTGATCTTGAAAAGATGATGAAACCTTTATTCTGAATCTCTCCTATAAATATGATGAAGCACAATGTTGACTCCCGGATGAAGCCAATCTAAATGAAAATCCTTCAAAAGATATTTCACAACCTCAGGTATGCAAATCAATGAGAGTTTTCATTCTCAATGATCAAGGAAGTGCAAAAACCCTAGGTTTCCATCCTCAAGAGCCAAGCTCTCCAAAAGCACAAATCCAATATGTAAAATGTTCCAATGATACCTTCATTTACTTTTTGATGGCCTTTATATAATTCTCCAATTAGGTCGATCCCCTCTAGAAGTTTCTTTTAAATCATTTAAATGATATTTAATGTTTTCCTTTCACTTTAATAAATGCTTTAATAAATGGGTGCTCAAAAATAATAATATTTAATGTACTTTAAGTGACCATTTAAGGGTCATGGCCCCATTAGACATAAAGTGAATTTTAAAACTTTATAATTGTACTTTATAATTAATTATTAATAAAGTAATCACTTTATTAATAATTAAATATCATAACTCCACAAATAATCATTATTTCTCAATTTTGTTTGAACCTGGGAGTTAACCATTGTATCCACTATGCATCCAATTTCCTTACTAAAAATAGTAAGGGTTCCTCTCTATCATCTACTGACTTACTATAAATAGTAAGTCCCTCAAAAAGAAACCAGAAACCTCTGAATAACAATGCCTCAGAACATATGAAGGATTTGGAGAGATAAACACTGACAACTGCCACCTAGAGAGCTCCATAATGCCCAAACTGGACCCTCTAATCCACCACACTAGCCTATGAGGGTCAACTAATCCTTTGAACTCTGGTGCTCTCAAAAAATGGGGACATTACAGTCCACCCTCCCTGAAATTGCTTCTCCCCAAGCAATCTCTACTATGACGAAAATCCACTCCTTAGGGTCCCTAAAAGAAGAATTGTGAAATGTCTCGCACATCTCTAGCTGACTCTTGTAGCACCAGCATGAACACATATGTGAAAAATATCCCTAGATCCCAAACCCAAAATGGAAGTCTGCCATACTTGATACCCTCTGACTTCCTCTTCGCTAATTTGATCTTAGCTTCACCATGCCAAAAGTGGTGAAGCAACCCATTGGAACCCATCCAAATTGCAGTGCCAACCCTGTCACCACCTGGATCCCAGTGTAACCGATACTCACATCCATCTGTCCTATGGAGATAAGAACATCTGGAAGCATTTGCTACACCAAATCTCATTTTGTCCTCTGCTAAGCCCTTGTGGATGGGATAACTAACCAAGCCATCATGCCTACTAACACCATAATCACCTTGTAACCATGTGCCTATATGAAATATTTGTGACATAGAAGTAGAAAACCCTGTTGAATACATATTAGCATGATAAATAATTGACTCCTGACCCTACAAGTAAGCCCCCTCAAACAATTGAATCAAGTACTTGCAGCCACTAATTCTATCTATTGAAGATAGAAAATTCCCATCCCACAACGGATGGTATAAACCTTGGGCCAATCCACACCGTCGCAACATCAAATCCTATGTGTGCGGACTAAAGGAGAAGTGATGAGCACTCCTTACTATGAAATCAAGATAAAATGCTCCCACCTCTGTCAATGGTTGACCATCATAGTCCCGTGGAAACAATTTAGCTGCATGGGATGAAGTGACTGAATTGCTTTTATGAGAGGGAAACAAATCAACATGAGTACCAATCTCCATACTTGTTAATGCCCAACATATCTCCTATGATGATGATGGAGTAGTGACATGATCTATCATATAACTCTTGGGAGAATCAACTATCACATCATAAGAATTCTCAAATACCTGCTCTACATCACCTAACATGGGACTAACCTCAAAAGAACTTTGTGCAACAAGTGGTTCTCTGCTGCTCTCAACCAATGCACTCATCCCATTTGAATTAGCTGCACCAACATATGTGATGGATGTAACCACATCCTCAACCTGCTCACAGTGATGAACCATGGGTGTATGCTCTTCACCAACAACTGCTATGAAAACATGAACTATATCAGAAGGTGGTGAAGACTGTGCTAAACTTAATGCCACAACAAGCTCCTCAATCCGTGACTATGACTCTTGGAGGGCCAACTGACTTCTCTTCAACGAGTCCATAGTCACCTTAAGCTCATGAGTGAGCTCATCAACCTCCTCTTCCTTTCCCTTCAATGCATCAAAACAAATCTCATCCCACTTGAGAAGGTAATCTCGAGCGGATAGTAACAGTAAATAATTTTCTTCATTATCCCAACCATTTCTCTAAGTGTATACAATTTTGTAAGGGAAATTCCACAACCATCATGCTAAACTTTCACAGGAGTAACCCAACCATAAGTAGTCAACATTTGATGAGAAACATCAAAATGCTCTAAGGTTGTGGTAATCCTATAGTCATTAACCTTTAATTTCCCTACTAAATGATGATAACCTTATGACGAAACATCTCCATAAAAATCTCCTGATGTGTCATATATACTGTGATATGAGGTTGAATCGACATCACTCACCTCATGATAAGAAACGTCATGTGTGCTATCAATTGTGCACACATCAACAACTAAGGTATTACTGCTATGTACCTCATAGGATGGCTCAAATGACAAGGTAGAAGCTATTGTTATGAAAATATCTTCGCACACTTTCGCTACCAAAGTCATTGCATGTCCATCCAAAGCACGATCTTGGGATTCATTGCCAATAAATAAATTTTCTACTTTTTTTCTAAGGTCTACTATGAAAAATCAGACTCATAATGGCATGAATCTTCATCATAATGGTATCATTTGTATCCAAATCTTGAGTGCGAACATGTGACAACTCTGTAGAAACATCATCCACCGGTGAAATCACTATTATCTCATGTTGATGCAAAGATTCCTTATCATTGTCATGAAAATAAAAATTATAATGGGTTATATTTTCCAAGAAATCTTCATAGTTGACACTCACATCTTGCATATCAATATTCAAAGTGACTCCCACAACTTTTTCTACACTTTCCATGACATCAACACCATGATTATGCTCAAGCAAAGGATTGTTGTCATAGAAATCAAAATTGTTATCATGACTAATAACAATTTCTTGAGCACTAATAATGCCAACATTCGCTTCAAATCTCACCTTTTCTTGAACCTGCTCCTCCTCAACCAAATAGGGCCTCAACTTGTCTTCACACTATTCAAATACACTGCACACCAAAATGTAAGACCAAGAGATGTCAATTTTTCTCGCTTATGAACTACTAGAAGTAATGACATGATAGGCTGAGATAATTCATCATTGTTATTAATAATGGAAGTCATAATTGTTATCTTCTAGAAATGCACCCTATGCAAAGTTATGAAAATTGAACTTTCTAGAGAAACATGGGATCATTTCAAGGTTGTGGGTCACCTAAAGTTGAAACAAACCTCTGGATAAGGCCGACTCCTAGCTGGTAATATCACCTAACTGTTGACTTGATGAGAAAAGGGTAAGGATATGGTTGCATAAAATGAAGAATACTAAAAATATGAAATAAACTGGGTGATACACCTAATTGACAAGAGCTATGAGATACTCAGATTACACTTGAATACTGATGATGGATATGAGACTGCACAACAAGTTTCTGTAGGTTATGCATAAGTATTTCACAAATAGGTTTGAATTGCATATACTTTCAAGAAGGAAAAGCAATTTTCACGAATTAAAAATTCATATGCAATTCTATAAACACAATTTGTAACTTGCATAATACTACTTTTGCAAAGAAAGGCATGTAAACATGAAACAAAGCTATAAGGAAATAGAAAAATTTCACAAAGTAACTTGATCAATCACCTGAAAATGCACAATATTTTGCAAGAACATGAAGGAAAATTAAATCCTCAATGGTAACCAAGGTAAATTCTATATATCATGCTCCAAATGAGTTACAAAACCTACAAAAGTATGACAAAGGACTCCCAAAGTCACAAAGTTTGTATCTGCATATCAAGAACTCTCCTCAAATGAGTTACAAAAAATGGCTAAGTAGCCAAGCTCTAAGTTACTCCACCAAACAAGGTTCTAGAAACCTCATTTTCGTAAGCACTCATAAAGCCAAAAATTTAGGACCTAAATCTTCACCAAAATAACTCCCCATGGTTGAAAAAGACAAGATGATCTTATCAAACCATAAGAGGTCCCTAAATATGCTCCAAATGTTCCCAAATTGACTTCAAGCAACCTCATTTTGCTCCAAATGTTGGCCAACTGAAAATAACTTCCCTTCTTTTGAGGCAAGCCATCAATACAAGCATATCTCCTCCTTATCATCATAAGTTGGAAACCTCCATTTAATTTTCATTTAACATAAATCAAATGGTTTATAATTCACCATTTTAATAAATGTTTTACAAATTAAATGCAAAATTAAAGGTCCATCGGCCATATGAGAAATAAAGCATAAATATAAGTAAAAAAGACTTAGGGAAAATGACAAAGATTAATTTGCAAAGTTTTGTTTTAAAACAAAACAAAAAGGTCTCCAAGGCATCAACATGAATTTAGGGTAAAAACCCTAAAAGTAAAATACTCAAAACACAAGTTTTCTCTCATTTCCTCTATTGATATTCTGAAGAATTTTAAGCACCGCCATTGAGGGTTTGAGGAGTAGATTCATGGAATTTTGCAGAAAAATACAAAGGTTTTTTCATTATCATGCTGGTTGGATGACTTCCAGAAGCTCTGGTAAATATCTTTCCATTGTTTCATCTCATTTTTTTGGGAATACTATGCTCGAATTCAAACCATTTGTAGGAAAAAACCAGATAAGATTCTATACTTGGTTCGGCCTTTGTGACTTTCTTAATCTTTTTCTGTAGAAAAAGAATGATTTTTTCAATTTATGTGTATTTTCGCGGCTATTTCTGTAGGAATAGAAGACAAACCTAGATGGGTTTGATGGGGAGTCATGTCAATCCCTCTGTTCTACTCATATACCAGATTTTTGATTAAAACCCATATCAAACATGAGGTTTTTTCTTGTAGGAAAGATGCATTCTCTGATATTTATGTATCTCTATGCCACAACATTATATTCCTGTGTATTCATACATTATGTTGAGTCTTGATTGTGGCCGCGGCCTGGCAAATTCTGATGGTTTTATATTCATACTTTTCTCTGGAAATTTTTTGTATTGATATTCCCCTGTATTATGAGGTTGCCATGGAATGGAGTTGGCATGGTTTGAGGATTTCTTGAAGTTTATATTGTCATGGGCATTTGAATGTATCTTCAAAATAAAACTTGGTAAGTTCTCCTTTAGCATTCGATGTTTCATAATCTTTCATTATGTTTTCATTCTGTTTGTTTCTCAAGATTCTTGTGCCTCCATTTATTGTATTTGATACAATATACTCAACACTGTCCTTTTTAGGTCTCCTCATTGTTTATAGAATCAAGAATAGAATGCTTGATCTTGGCTTTTAGATAACACATAAAATATTTATTTAATATCTATGGAGACTCCTCTATTTGGCACTTAAAATATTCTTTTTTGAAATTGAGAGAAGATTCATTTTACTTTGTATTTGGCACTTTTCCTTTTTGAGGATCTAAAAACTTGATCATTCATCATTACAGTCTTTACACTCTGTTGTCTTAATCAATTGAGGGTTTTATATTCTTTTACCATGACTCGATATTCCTATTGGAGGCTCTTTGTTTGTTGTCGGATGCCATTTTTCATTGTAGACTATGTTGTACTATAAGCGTCAACATAATATTCTTTATAAGCTGTCGCTTATCAATATTAGTGATGTTATGTTCTTCAATGCACAAACCTCACTTCAGTCACAATGTTGATTTGTTGATGAACCTGTGAATTTACACTTCATCTTTCTTATAAGAATGTTACTGCTATTTCCATGATAACTTTTTTTGCCTTCCAGATCATGATATTGTAGACTTAACAACTGGCCCATTAAACTGTCCTTTGTATATATGATGACTCCTTCTTTGAAAATTGAAATTTAACATTGGAGTATTTTTTGTATTGAAAAGTAATCAAAATTTTCCTCACTTTATATTTTGTACACTTAATATCATATGACAAAAGCCCTCATTTATGATTACCCTATTTGATGCAATTGTATCACTTTATTCTTAACAGTCATGAAACTCTTGAAATTTCTAAGATAGTTCTATGGAAAAGAGATAAATCCTCATTTGTGATAGAAGCTTTCTGCTGTTATTATGCATTGTTATGAATTTTGTTGCATAATTTTGTATTTCTCTTGAGACAACATATATCCTCATTTGATTCTTTTGAGATAGGTATTGTACTCAATCTTCTATCACTGCTTCCATTTATTGTCAAAACTCTGCTCCCTGTTTATTATAACAAAGAAACTGCTTCTTGATTTTGAAATGACATATGTTCACTTCCTTCCAATAAATGAGTTAGCTCTTGCTATAGCATGCATGATATCACTGTTACTGGTGATCTTTTATCATTTTGATGTATCAATATTATCAACATTCATATTGCATTCTCAAAGGAGCCTATGCATTGTCATATGGAAGTTCAATCTTTCATGACTATTTTCTCATGATCCTCAAAATGACAACATCTTGATTAACAATTGCACCTTTATGAAATCAGCTCCATGTGATTATACCTGACAGCACCATTGTTCAACTTTATGACATTGACTACATTCCTCATAGTTACCTTGAAATGTATATTTCACTTATGATAGTGATAGAAATTCACTATCATAGATGATGTATGGTTGTTTGAGGGAATTATAAGGAATGCAGTACTTTTTAAAACACAACAAAGTAAGCTGAGCTCAACCCTTGTGGGAGCCACATTTACCCCATGTGCTTTAATCTGATAGATTAAATCAGAATCACAATTGCACCTGTATCTGCACATGAAGCAAACAAGTTAGAAAATGTAATGTGGAGCTCGAGATATTCATGATATAAATGTTTGTTTGATGAAGATTAAGGTTAATTTATACATGAATGGGTAAATGATCATATGGTGTGCAATCTTTCATTGCTTAGAGCGTTGCTCTAATACATTGATTTATTGCAGGAAACAAGAGTCTTAAGGAGCTAGGAAGGCTAAGACAACTCGGGTAGCATTCAGACAAGAAGACTCGACAGATAACCGGTCATTCACAAGCAATGACTGGTTACCCTCCTTACATGATATTCTTTTATATTCATTTACTTATTCATGTACATGTTAATTTTGATTTGCATTGAATAAGCTAGTAACAGTTAAACTCACGCCTTGTGTGAGTTAAATGAATATTTCTATTCAATAAAATAACTTTTTTTAGAAGAAAATTTGCAAAATATTCTTATGTTTCATGCATCTATATAAATGCGATGATCTATAGTTGTAGTCTCTCAAGTTATTTCATTTGTATATATGAATACAATGTAAGGGGAATAGCAAATGTACCATTTTCTTTCAAAAATCAATAGGCTCTATCTGATTGAACCTATGAGTGAAAATCTGGGTAACAATAATAACTCCCATGTAGTCCTGGGTATACTGATCATGTGATGGACTCCAAGAAGAGTCAGAACAATTGCAACACAAGATCATGATGAACAAAATCAAGCATGGAAACACATGATCTTGTAATGCCCCGTCTTAATAACCTAAGAATGTTGCATTTGTGTATAAAGGTGTAATAATTTTTTTTTAAAGTTTAATTATTAAGTTAATTAATTGCATACATTCGTTAAGATACTAGACGTTACACTACTTTGAGTTTCCATAAGTGACTTAAGTATTTCGTATTGCACATATTATTTTATAACATAAAGATAAACATTGCATAACATTGAATTTCATTCAAGATATAATAAAGTACAAATTTGTTTCATTCATTGCATTTGATAATATATACAATACTCATCCATCTGATGAGGTAGATCAATAATGGTTACATTTTACAAGTGTTCACCTCACAACATTTGAGGGATGTTTAACAATACAAATTTACAAATAACAATGAAGAAAGTACATATAAATTTCCATGTGCGAGCTCTCCATCCATGAAGCTCTCGATGCCATAATCAAACTGGGGGCCCAACGGAGTAAGGTGCACGTTCCACCCAACCATGTGGTACCCGTAGGTCCACCCCCCGTGCTAGGAGATAGTAATAAGGTTACCTAGACCTAATCTACTAACCCTAGACACTAGTACTTAACAACCTATTGGTTACATTGCTTCTAGATTTTGACAATTGATTATATCACAAACATAAGGTTAACTGTTATTCTAGGTGGAGTGTCATCACAACATTGCAAAGGTTACCCTGGTGTTTCTTCCTAGGTTCCGGCCCCCAATCCTTGGGTTACCCTGGTAACCTCTTACGAAACCCGGCCCCTATTGCATACTATTGTGGAATTGAATGTCTTTTGAAGAGACAAGACACCGATTTGCCATTCCAGGCCTTCTCTTCTTATACTCATGACTGTAGTAGCTCAAGAGTCATAAGAGAGGCATGAATATCTTGTTAAAAGTTTTAATCTAACTACTATGTCATTTAATTATCACTGACTTACTTAACTATTTGTAAGTTACCCTAACACCACTTTGTGTGTCGGCCCTTACAAATAGCCACTCCCCTAAACATAACATGGAAATCTATGTTTTCTATCTAGGGTTTACAAAGTGTACATATAACCAAAATCACTATAAAAGACCAAACATGAACATCAAATCATTGATCATAAAACAGGTGTCAAACCACCATACAAATTCATGTATACAGCCTTAGTTAATACAAGAACTCTACTCGAATAATCACATCCCCCTTTAATCAATTTGGTTTGGAAGACTTGAACTACTACGACATTCCCAATTTGCCCAATCAAAATACATGATTTAAAGCAAATAAAAAAAAATACATGTCTACCATTCGAATTCACTAAATCCATTCAATCAAAAGAATTAATATAAAAATTACAGCAATAAAATTGTAAATCTTTTCTCAAATGATTAAAGAAAATTACTTTAAATAAATTCTATATATTTCTTCTTCATTTTCACATAAAAACGAAAACTAATTATATATATTTTTTAATACTATCAAATCTCTTATATATTTCCATATTTTAATCACAAAAGAAAAATTCTTTTTAGAAAAAAAAAATATTATATATATATATATATATTTAATATATTATTTACCAAATTCGCAGATAATAAAATTCAATTTTAATAATCATTAAATATAAAAGTTCTCAATATTAAATAAAAACACAGCCAACTTATAACCGAAACGCAGCAAATGTATTCAGATTTTTTTGAGTTAAAAAAAAATAAACACAGAAAGGCCGCATAATGTGGGGAGGGTTTCGGCCCCCCCAATATAATTTATTTTTTTTTAAAATCAAATTTAAAAATTCCGTACTGACGGAAATTAAATCGACGAATTTGTATTTTATAAAAATTAAAACAATAATATAGTAATTCGCCTGTACGGCGATTATGAAAATTATTAATTTCATAAAGAATAAATAATAATAATTATTTTCTGGTAAGAGTTTCTACAGGGAACATAAATAATAATTTTATTCTGTACAATAAATTCTTAATAGTAATTCATCTACAGGGTAATTTTTTTTTAAATACATAACAAAACCCCCTTATTTAAACCAGGTTTAACAAGGAATAATCACAAAAATCCTTCCAAATGATACTATTTTTAAAACAATTTTCACAGAAAGAAAATTTGATTTTCTTCAGAATTAATTTACAAAAGAAGGAGTCTCCGAAACAGCCCAAGCAGGGAAATAACAAATTCTAAGAAAAGATAATTTTTACCCAGAATAATCCCTCTGTTTTTCCCGAGATCCAAAATATCCTCCGTAACAAATTTTTCCCAAACAATATTCAATTAAAGCACTGGCACACATGTCGAGAAGTGGTTGCAAAAATATCTTCTCCACTTCTCGGCAATCTTGCCAATTCAAATTTGCATGCTAATAATTTATTTTATTTTAAATTTAAAAATCAATTTTCAATTGCATGCATTTTATTTAAATTTACAATTTCAAATGCCATTTCTCTTAATAATATTTTATTTTTAAATAAACTATTTACACACTTAATAATTTAATTTAATTAATTAATTAATTTAATTAAATAAGTTTGATCTTTTAAAATCAAACCATTTAACCAAATAAGCTAATTAATTAATTAAATAATCAAGCAAGTAATTTCTTCCACATTTAAACATTAATTTAAATACCAATAATTTAAAGCACAAAAACCAACATTAAAATTTAACCAAATTTACCTTCCAAGCAATTTATCCAAACAGACAATACAAGACAAACCTATGACTCTGAACTAAAACAGACGATGTACTAAGACTGGGATTAAAGATTAGACTAGGGTAAACCAAACTACTATCTCCCGATCAACGTATCCGTTGAGTCTTGACACACTCAGACCTGAGTACCCAGGTGGAGTCGGTGTCATGTACCTGCAATTCCTGCAACCAAACAAATAACAAAGCATACAAATATATATATATATATATATAAAGTATTAAACGGACCACCGTGTGGAGAAAATCCACGGATATCACGCGGATCTCGCAAAACCGATGATTCCGTTCTCCTGAAAATACAAATAGTCGAAATAAATAGGCTGTTAGTCCATCATAAACATGTATATATATATATATATATAAAGCATTAAACAGACACACCGTGTGGAGAAAATCACGGATATCACAGGGCACTCGCAAGCAAGTGATGCGATTCCGTTCTCCACACCAATACACGTCATAGCAAACTGACGAAATAAATAGCTGTTAGTCCATCATAAACATGTACATAGCAATAAACAACTGAAAGTAAACATCTACGCTATATCAAATCATATCTGTAATCAATAATCACCAAACAATGTATCATGATGTCATAGAATAATCCACTATCGCTCAAAACCAGCGATCAAAATATCCAACAAAATATTATAGGTCTAACAGTATGAAAACACAACAGCAAAAAGCATAAGCATAAACGGAGGGGTACTACAGATAACAGGTTCAATTCCCTCAAACATTGGCAACCTATTAAGCCTTGAAGAATAGTAAGAAAATTTTCCTTGCTTTACCCCTTCATAGACTGTGACTGAATTTTAATTTTAATTTGTATATTGGACTTTCATTAATTTTCTATTTTTGTTATATTGGAGTTATTTAATTTCAATGTTCTATCTCATCACTTTTCAGGAAATGTTGAGAAAAAAATGGATACAAATTTCTTATGATTAGAGGAAGAATTGCTTTTTATGTACCTATAATTCTTTTTTCCCTAATGTATTCATAATGATTATTGTTTCAAGGTGGGTTGTTATTTATATTGTAAAAAATCACCTACTTTGCAATTTTCATTTTACACATGCATCTATTTTAGTGTTCATTTTTGTAGATGTCAGAGGACTTACTCAACTTATTTCTCAAGACTATTTACCCTCACCAAGATGCCAAATTGAACCTTCTACTTCATTTATACCAATTCCAATTTCACTTGTCAATTTTATCCACATGCACATTAGTGCTAGTGACCTCTATCTCTAACCCGATGTGTAAATATTGGCTTATTAATGGTATGTAATTTTAGCTTTAGAAAAAAAAAATTACAGTTGCAAGTCAAGTTATTATCCCATGGTTTAAATTTTTGATTTGTGTTGTTCCTTGTGCAACATTCCTATACCTTTGAGGAAAAATTCTTGATAGAAAATGCATGGTGTGGATCAAATATCCAAAATTATCAAGTGCATCGCAAAGACTTTACGTGAGAATTTGAGCCTCAGAATTTTCTTAAATGTTCCATTTTCTCTATTTCTCATAACTAATAATTGTATACCTTATCCAAATTGTTTCTCTGATTGCACTTCATATTCTATAAGTTCATTACAGACACAATAGATTGAATAATGTAAATAACAATATTAGTCATTATTACAGGGATCTCTACTTTTCGGGCATTTGTCAAATTCTGAACTTTTCACACGTTGTTTATGATTGACCTTCTGGAATGTAATAGGGAAATTAATAAAACATAGAAGACACAACAAATAAAAACATGACTATTCTTGCACATTTTGGCAGGAACTTGGTTGCTCTGCAACTCTTGTTAATTCTAGTGAAGGCCAGTTTGTAACTAATTATTAAAGTAAAAATTCTTTTAATTTTTTTTTGAAAAATGATTACAAATAGTGATTTTAAAATCTATATTGGGTAAAAGATAACCAAAGAAAAATGCTTCTAGCATTGTGAAACAAGGTTTTTACATGGAAAGAAAGTGTAGAATATATTTTTTTGTGAAAATCAATCATTTACAAAACTCATTATAATTAAACATCACCAATTTTTTTTTTTTTGGGATAAATATATTAATTAAATAATCAATACTCACAATTTCAATATCATTCAATAATTGCAAATTTAATTTACTTTAATAACTGTTCTAAATTTAACATCACTTACATAACTCATTATAATTAAAAATATTAATTCTTTTAAAATTAATATTTTATAAAAAATAGACTTCATGTTTAATTATACTAGATCTTGCATTATATATGGAGATGCTTTTATGAGTTTGAAACACCTTTCTCGTGTTAATGATGTGAGTGAAATCTAATTGCTTGTTATTTACTAGTGATATCAAATATGGAAGTCACTCACTAAGATCCAAGCCTTTGGAATTTTTGAAGTTAAATGACACATTTTAAGAAATTTATATATAAATTTAAAATAAAATCAATATAATTTTTTTAATGTCATTTTTATTATTGAATATTGATTGTAATATAATATTAGCTTAGATATTAACTATTTTTTTTATTTTAACAAATATTTAAACTTTTATATATTTTTACTTTTACATTATTATTATGGTAAGAAATAATGTAGGCATGATGCATAGTTATGCTATCTATATTGATGATTAGTTTTAAAATATTCTTTTTTTCATCAAAGAAAAATAAATAGAAAAGAAGCTGCAAGGAAGGTACTTTCTTTTCATGCAAACCTTATTTTGTGAATTGTATTTTATAGCTTCTAAACCATATTCTGTGAATTATATTTTATTGCATAAGTATTTTATTTTGTTTTATTATGTAATACATTAAAGATAATAATTACAATCTAAGGTTAGGAAGTTGAAGACAACCATTACAATCTAAGGTTAGTAAATAAGTATACTTTCTTTGTAATGAGAGCTAAAATTTTAGTTTATCTATTTTTCTGTAAATACTCATGGCTTTAAATTTTGTTGTCTATAGCTGAATATAGGGTAGGGTTGTTGAACTTTACCTTATAGTTATGGTTGTTTGGCATACTCCTTTTGTATGGAGGATAGTAATAAGAAAATTGAGTAGGTGGAGCTTAATGAGTTAAATTAAATAGATCTTGGCTAAAATGTGAGATTATAGTTCAAGTATAAATACTTGAAAGAGGTTCTTACCCATGGTTGGCTAAATTTCCAAGAACTTCATATACCTCTTGGTTGTAAATAGTAAAATTGTTCTAACTTCTCCCAATCTACATTAATTAGCTGCTTGAGTTAGTTGCTATTACATTAAACTTAAAAAAGTTAATATTTTCTCTCAAACTATGAAGAGCTTAAACTTTGGCAAAGGAGCTTCACATCTGAACCTATTCAGTGTAATATGTATTTACACTAATAAACAGTAGGGCTGAAAAACCTTGCTTTGATAGCTGTGGTTTTTGCTCTATCACCACCTTTTCAAAGAGATGAGGGTTAAGGTAGTTATCAAATTTATTGCTACTTCATTGTTGTCTACAATTTATATGGAACTTTTATCACATCCAATGTGACATCAATTATATGTCTATTGAATATTGTTTCACACAATTGAACTTATTTATGAATAAATTAAACTGAATTAAGTGAATTAGCTGAAGAAGATGGAGAGATTGAACGGAAGGAAAAAACCATTATATGTTCCTTTAGCATATTGATGTTGAGTTGAATATAGAATTTTTAAGAAATCTTTATTTTATATTTTCTTTAATTGAGCCCTCTACATGTTAAGTAGGAAAGCTTAACTAGTTGTGCCTATTCATCTCAATTCCTTTCAACCTTATAAGTTCCTATTCAAGTATATACCTACTTATTAATTAGGAAGATCTGACAAACTGTGCAAATTGTTCGTAACTATGTTTTACCTTAACAAATTATTTCTATTCCTCTCAATTCCTTTCATCCACACATGTTCATTCTAAATTATTAAAAATAAAATGCCTCATCCCCAAATTTTCTCTGGCTGCACAACAAGTACAATTATGCTTCTTATTCTATAGCATCATGCTTGAGATTATAATCTTATCAAAATATTATCTCTTGACAACTCAAGCATGATCGTCCATAAAATGTTTCAAAAATTATATCTATTTGATAACATAGTGAATTTGAGAAACTTAGTTTTCCCTAGATTATGAAAGCAATTATAGTAGCATTGAGCTTAGAGACCACAACGTTGTATTATGACTGAAACAAATGTTTTCCTTCAGGCAGACTTGACAACATATGTAGAGAAGCATGAATTTATTTTTGATGCAGTCCTAGATGAGCATGCTACAAATGATGATGTGACCTAATGTACCCATGCCATTTTTCTCATTTGGAGTAAAATCATTATATCATGCTTATAAGTATCCTTGATTACGTCTATCAATAGATTACCTAACACATTATTCCAACAATTATTTATCGCATAAAGGTAGCTTGCTTTGCTTAATGGTCAAATTGGAAAGTTGCTTAATAGTCAAATTCTTTCCCCAAATTAAATTTCATGCAGCTTAGGTAGTTGGATTTTAAATTAACTTCTCCCCTATCCTCCCCTGAAACTCACAATTATGGGCAGCAATACAACTGTTTGATTAGTTTTTTGTATTTATATATGAAAGATAAAAGTTTAGACAATTTTCTGCTAGTGGAAATAGGTTAGATTTTTTTATGTGAGAATCTAAGCATTGTATGTAGATACACACATGTATTTGGTTAATCCTTTCATTCAAATAATTGAAGAAAACATATCTTTATAATTAGCCAAATAGTTTAATGAAAAATGTTAAAGTCATACACTATTCTCTAAAGGAGATTTAGAAGTTGCATATACACAAGTCCTAGGGGATAGCACCCAAAGATTTTCCATGGTTAAAGTACATTTTAAAGGTTTCTTGAAATTATTGTCATAGTGTCAAAATATGCATGCTTTCTTGTTGTCAATGTATCATATATGCTGCTATTTCTAAGTGAAACTTTTTCCCACAATGATCACTAATGTTTTGGAAATTGTTCATTGATCTCATTGTAGTTTTTGATTTGGCTTATTATAGATTGAAGTGGTAAAGCTAGAGTAGATTAGGAAAGATGAGTTCTTTATGAATCTCCATTGAGAATGTCATAATCTAAAAATGTTGTCAGGTAAATGGCATAATCTAAAATGGGTTAGATATTACTATTATTAACACCTAGAGTTGTCACATGGTACACCACTATTGTAGTTGATGTAATGTAGATTTGGTGGGAACATTTATCTCTCTTGATGGTGCCAGAAGTGTATATCTTAATGTTCATGACTAAAGCAAATTGAATGTTGAAAGAGTGTTGACCTTTAACTTGAAGTTTTATGGCATGCCATACTTCTATGGTTATACTATCTTATCCATCTATGAATGAATTTTCTTGATGTTTCATATTGCTTGTATGAAGAGGAAATCATAAGACGGTAGTAATCAAGCATATTGTCCTAGAAAATTGAAGATTCTAGCAACTAAGAGATTCCATCTTCCAAACACCTCTAGTTAGGATAATAAAAAATGGCAGATGACATACCTTTCACAATAGAATGCTTCTCAAATTCAATCTCGTTGAGCAGAAAAAACTTGCAAGTCCTATCCAGTAAGAGATGCCATCTTCCAAACACCTCTAGTTAGGATAACAAAAAATGGCAGATGACATACCTTTCACAACAAAATGATTCTCAAATTCAATCTCGTTGAGTGGAAAAAACTTGCAAGTCGATAGGGATATCATGGTTGATCTAAATTTAGAGTTGGTCGGATGTCACCTTGAGTCGCTTGAAGTTAAATCGGTCCCTTAAGTATTTAGAAGAACAATGGCATGGAAAACATGCATGAGGGTAATTAAAAATCAAAATTATTGAATCTAGGCCCTCCTACATCCCAAAGTTTTGATAAACTTTAATAACATTTTTTCTAGGTCTACATCCACACTCTTAGATCTATACGTAGGTTCTCATCATGCATACACATCTAACCAACATTCATAAACACCATACTGACATGTGAATGCATTTCCATATTCAAAATTCCATTCAGAATGAGAATCTACCTTGATTTAAATGTGTATAATGGAAGTCCTCTCTCCACATTTCAGACACTTGGGAATCAACTACTGTCCAAGTTCCATATTGAAACCCGCCTTGACAACTATCTCTGTTTGGTAGTTATCTTGGTTTGAATTATGGGGCATAGAGAAAGATAAAGATAGTTTTTAATCCAACGACAAGCAAGACACCAATATCATGTATGAGACCTCCCTTGTGGCAGCCTGCAAGGGGATCTTTTTCTTGATTTAACTTGAATATTGTTCATCTAGGGTGCATGTACTCTACTCTAGATTTGAACCTCTATTTCCTCCATGTAGTACACAAGCCTTCACCATTAGCTCCACTAAAGCTTCGATTATAATGGAAACCTAAATCCTTTTTGGAATGTACATACCAGCACCTTGGATTCCATGTTGTTTCAAACCATTTTCAAAATCAACATTGAAATGCATTTTCTCTGAGAAAATGGATAATCTCAAGATTTTGAAAAAAAATCAATAGTGTTTAGCTTCTCCTTGGAAGTCAATGATGAGAATTATCTCTTCCTCTTCAAGTTTTGTCCACCTAGAGGCCATTCAAAGTGGCGATCCTTATGGAACACATAATTTGATTCCATGGTTATGGTAGGTTCTTTAGGTTAAGATATCCTAACATCTATTAATAAGTTTTGTATGCTGCATCTTGTTCGAGATATAGTTATGTGGTTGTTCATTGTATTTCATAATAAGTAGGGTAGGTTGTTCATTGTATTTGATCTGAATACACAGATTGTTAATTTTGAAAGGACTATACATGTTTCCTATTTGTCACAACTTGCCTTATTTCTCGATATTGTTTATGGTATTACATGTCACCATCTAACAAATTTCAAGATTACTATAAAATTGTTATAATATCAACACTATTGCTAAAACATATAAGACACAACAAATAAAAACAGGACTATTCTTGCACATTTTGGTAGGAACTTCGCAGCTCTGCAGTTGAATATACAAGAAAGTGTCTAAAAGGTCAATACATTATAACAATTAAATAAATTTTTAATGGCATAATAATTCTTTCAATCAAATGTTGAATTTGGCTGTTATTGATTTCATTCAAACAATTAAAAAATAATATAACATAAAAATATATAAACCTTAAATTTTTTTCAAGAATTAAATTTAAATACATATTTATTTTTAAATAAAATATACTTTAATATTTAAAAGATGACATTTAGTACATAATTATCAAAAAAATGTTTGTATAACAATTTTTTTTAAACTAGATAATAATATTTCAAATATACACATAAAATTAAATACATATATCATTAAAAAAAATACATATATAAAATCATCATAAAATTATATATAAAAGTTAATAATAAATAATTTTTTTATATTTTTTCAAATGATAAATAGTACATACAATATTAATTAAAATATAATATTACACACTACAAAAATGGACAAAAAGATAATATTTGTATTTTTCTTAGTTACAAAGTTCTAAAACAAATATGCTTTCCTTGTGATATTGTTGTCAAGATTCAGCCATGTAGTTTTACGAGTCAAACTCATTGACCCATGTTTCATGAGTAGTGGTTCACAAGAACCCATCTCTTGTGATAATGAATGATCCACTTAGCATTCATTGCATCTAGGTGATGCTCACAAAGGTGAAACACTCCGCCCTCTCGAGAGGTCACCCATCCCAGTACTACTTGAGCTCAAGTGTGCTTAACCGCAAAGTTTCCCCCAAGGTTAAACCCACTTAGTTTGTAACCCCATTTGCAAAACCTTCAACAAGTGTTGTGCCTTATGAACCATTCATTATAGAGCCCCTTTAGCACCTCGTACTTATCAAATATGCTTTCGTTCAACTTAAAAAATTAATTAAAATTATTATTAGCTTTTGAATAAAACACATCACTTTGTTGGAAAAGTTACATGCTCCACATTTTAGGGCACATCATTTTTGTCGTACAGAAAAGACAGTTGAAGTACGGGAGTCTGACGGTACGAGGAACTACTGTATCACAAATAAAAAGAGATGCCCAAAGATACATGGAATAAGTGTTTGTCCTCATTGCAATCTTCCCTCTCATGCAACACATGTTTTTCCTCATTGCAATCTTCCCCCACACATTCTTCTCTTCATGTTTTTCCCCTCTACAATCTTCCCTCTCACACATTCTTTTGTTCACCTTTCCTACCATATAATCTCCACCCTCAGACTACTTTGCTTTGAACTTGCTCATCTGTTTACTTCTTCTACGAGCCAAAAAGAAAACTAAAAAGATCATTCTTTCTGATAAGGCATCATATATTTGTGGAGAGGGTTTCAAGTCAGAGAGCATTTCGAATACCAATTTTCAAAGTAAAATGCTGTGACATCCCCCATGATTATACATGGAGCAAATATTTCCCTACTTTAAGTTTGATGTGTTTAAATATTTAGTGATACTAGATTTCCACAATTCATGAAGATTATTGCTAAGATGTTTTTGGTTTAGATTGTGTTGTAGTTTTTGCATCAACGATTAGGATCACAGTCTGTGATCCATCATGAGGATAAGAGAGTATAAGGAGTGATCATGAATTGATAGGTTATAGAGTTAGAGTATTTTTATTTTCAGAATCCCATGGAGAGGTAATTAGAATGAGAACAATATTTACTAGCTATATAATTTTAGATTGATATAATCTAGTATTTTTGATTAACATCCAAGTGAATTATAATATGAGTGTGTTATAATGTGCTTGCATTTATCTTTATGAACCAAAAGTGGTTGTGGCCTTTTTTGCTCCCCCATCTTTGTGCACACACCCACTATTAAATTTATATACTTTGGCAAATTAGAGTGTTATCATTCATCTTTGGAGCAATAAAAAATAGTAATATCTAATGCTATTAAAAGTGAATGATATATTATCATATTGAAGCAAAAATTCACTAGTAAATTGATATATGCTTCTATTGCAAACATATACCTAGACTATTACTTCAACATAGCCAATTCAATAGATTCAAGTAGTCATAAAAAAAATTGTAGAGAAGTGGATTTAAATTTTTTACATACATATAAAAAAATGGGCAAGAAATGATTACGATGGAAGTGGCTTCTAATCAACATATCAAGCCATGTAAGTAGCTTCATGTATGGACATTAAAATTATTCCATTAGCATAAGTGCAAATACCATATATTTGGAATAGGGATTGGATAGAAAATGTCATTGCTCTATCAATTTACTTTGCTCTAAATTTTGAGTCTTCATAATTGGACAATGTACAAATGATCTTACATGCTAAACTTTGTCATTAGTACTTTCTTAAAAAACTCTAAATACACAAAAAATAAAAAAGATTTCATAAATATTTTTTTAACAAAAAAAAAACAAAAAGTTAAGTTGAAAAAAATACAATTAAAAATCACAAATAATTTAAAAAATAAAAAAATCAAATTATTAAAAATGCTTAATATATTATTGATGTAAAAAAATTAAATCCAGTAGGGTCCAATAGTCGTGCAATCAATTGTGATTATAATACCTACTAGTTGTACATATAATGCCCCATAGTTGTGATTTGACTACCCATAATTAAACAAAATGTATTCCTTTGATCTAAAAAGCAACCAATCATGTGATGCCACATCA
The DNA here is from genome assembly GCA_007258455.2 of Sequoia sempervirens. Classification (NCBI taxonomy): domain Eukaryota; kingdom Viridiplantae; phylum Streptophyta; class Pinopsida; order Cupressales; family Cupressaceae; genus Sequoia; species Sequoia sempervirens. The sequence continues at coordinate 66,431,703 of VDFB02252616.1, forward strand.
GTGCTCAACTACCCATGATGCAATGCACAAGTATTGGTCTCACTATTTTTTGGGGCCTTTTTGGACACCTTGACAAAAAACATGCTTATGTGGTATCATACTTGATGATGTGGCCCTGAAACCTTAGTTATATGCAAGGGACTTGCCAAATAAGCTGCTGTAAAAAATTGGGAGTGATTTGAAATTTTGGAAACGTGAAGTTAGGGTGCACGACTACTACTCAATCCTCTCCCCTAATAGATGAAAGATACATTTCAATGGTTATGATTCCTATTATAGAGGGAGGAATTGTCTTGCTCTATAAATAAATAAATAGTTTAATAATTATAATTATTAATAATTATTTTGGTGAAATGTGCAGCCAATAGCAAATAGGTACGACCGTTAATTTCTGCGTAATGATGGTGACCTGCCGTGTGACTCCTGTAAGTTAAGTTTGTGCAGGTTATTTTAATGCAAGCTTGACTTTTTGTGAGAAGATTCATGGAGGATACTAGAAAATCCTGCTATTGTTTCTTCCCAGCCTTAAAATTTAAAACAGGGCTGCTATGTGTATTCACAGTACTTGTCTTCTTAGTAGGCTTACTCAGTGTATCAGAATTCAGAGAAATAGTTAAAACTGTTGGGATGTGAAGTCCAACGGTCACATGACCGTTTGTATTCTTCCGGCTTTGTATAAATGTGTGTCAGATCATGTACTATATAATTGGTGTTTGATTAATACAATGATTCCCTGCTTGAGAGTGGATGTAGGCAATTGCCGAACCACTATAAATCTGTGTCTCCATATTTTGTTCTTTGTTTTTCTGTTTCATTTCATTTCTCTATTCGTTTTATAATTTACAATTGGTATCAGAGCTATGGAGAAATCTTGAGTTGTTGGTTTTGAACCAAGGAGCAGAGATGGAATTTGAAGAAGCCTCTCGGTACTTCCCATATATTTTAATGGGTATAACTAATTTTGTATTTGATGATGATGAGGCTGATTCTGTCATTAAAGAATTTCTTGGAAGTTTGGATTCGGCTAAAGAAGAGGGTTTGAAGCAATCGCTGGTTGAAGGAGAGACTGAATTTGTTATGGAAGATTTCATAGGCATGTTGGAATCTAGTAGTGATCACAGTAGAGGAGTTGTTGGAGCTCCTGAGTACTGGTTTGAGGATAGGGTGCCTCAGGTAGATCATTGGGTGACACAAAGGAAGAAAGTGTCGTTTGCCGAAACTGTTGATATTTTTTATTTTGGTGAAATGTGCAGCCAATAGCAGGCAGGTACGACCGTTAATTTCTGCGTAATGATGGTGGCCTGCCGTGTGACTCCCGTAAGTTAAGTTTGTGTAGGTTATTTTAATGCAAGCTTGACTTTTTGTGAGAAGATTTATGGAGGATACCAGAAAATCCTGCTATTGTTTCTTCCCAGCCTTAAGATTTAGAGTAGGGCTGCTATGTGTATTCACAGTACTTGTCTTCTTAGTAGGTTTACTCAATGTATCAGAATTCAGAGAAATAGTTAAAACTCCATCTAGTTTTAGGAGAGCATTGTTGTATAATTCTAATGCTAATAGTGTGAGTTCAATCTCTCCACCATTTTTTTTGAGAACGGATAACAATACTTATGTGGGTTCTCAAGGCAGCCAGATCTTCATCAATTATAGCTGCCCACAACAAGTTCAGAACTGCACAAAGGATGTTAAGGAGAATGCCAGGGCAGCCATTGAAGTTGATAAGAGGAATGACTCAAAGCCTGTGTATGAGTTCAGTATTCTGATTGGAGTCCTAACAAGGGCAGATCAGTATGAAAGAAGACATTTTCTTCGTATGGTTTATGGAAGTCAATCTACTACCCATGCAAAAGTGTATGGTTTATGGAAGTAATTCTTTTGATGTAGAAATCATAAATACATCATAAATGATTTTTAATTGCTTTAGTTTTAAATTCTAAGAGAAAAAGAATAATCAATAAGTGGATTAGAAAAACATATTAAATATAATATATATTTTACTATTTGTATGGATTGAGAGAATATTCTTCATGATCTATAAAGGACCATGATAATTATGTCTAAATAATATACACACTTATAGCTTTATGTTATATATAGTGTTTTATTCTTGTTTGATGTAAATGATGCTTAAAAAACTAACTTGTATTATTTTGAGAGATATTGTAAAACTGGTTTTAGTACTATTTTGCAATTTAAAAAGGAAAAAAAGTAACCCTTAAAATATCTTGAAGTAAATATGTAGATTTAAATAATAATCATATTGAAAAAATAATTCTATAATTTTAAACAATAAATAGAAAATTTATAAGAACACTTTTCAATTGATGACGATGGATTAAGTATCACTCATTGATCTAAAATGATTCTTTGATATCAACTTTGGTAATTATCTAATAGTAAGTGAACTAAAAAAAATCTTATTTGGGTTGAAATTGCATTGTAATATTGATATGGATCAACTATGTGGTATAGGAATCTATCTCAATGCCCAAAATCCAACTATACTACATGACATTGATTTGACAAGTTATGTGGTCTAGAAGACTAACCTTTTCCTTGCTTTCCTTCTAATATTTGTAGTGAAAAATTAGTGGTCTTTATAAGCACCTTTGTTTATCTTACTATGTGAGCATCATTTTATCATTGGAACTTGAATGGTAGTTGATTCAATACTCCAACTTATGAATGATGATAAAAGGTCCAATAAACAACTATGTAATATGCTCACCTCTAACTAGCTATGTAGATGTTTATGTGATAGTGAATTCTCACATGTGATCCTTGAATAATGGTGTAAATATATCTGGGTGATCAATATTATGAACGATCCATTATACGTGTAAAATTAATAGATTTCAAGACCTTTTATAAAATACCCTATAATATAATTTTCAATGTTTTACACTTCATGTTAGCACACAACAACTAGTTGGAGGAGAAAAATATTGGTTTGGTTTAAGTTTTGAACTTAAAGTTGATTGGATCAATTTCACATCATAAAGTGAATTTGAGTTCAATTTTGTACCATAAATTTGAACTAGGTAGGTAGATAGTTAAACTAAGGGTCATAGCTAGTTCCTCGGGATGTGTGGATCTCAAATTATGATAAACTCAAGGAATGTGCCAAATATTAGTGTAAAATCATGTAATTTGTATATAATACATAAATGATAACTTGGTCAAAATGAGTCCAAAACTATCGGTAAAAGCATAAATTATGAAATTTTTACCATTACATTTTTCCCCACTTTGACCAAGAATTGACCTATAATAAAGACGTATGTAAGAGTAAATAAAGCAATCAACATGAAATTAAAATACTTTAAACACTCAAAATGATGTAGGTATGGATATATCTTTAGTAGATTCTCCTTGCAATTAGAATTCCATATTGAAACCTAAAAAGGTGAGTATAATTTAGTGAGTATCATCTCTAAATAAAGTTAGAATATAGGCACTAAAATAATTTTTTAAATAATGCCAAGGGTAAGTGCAAAAAGATGGGGGGCCAAAAAGGGGTCTTAAGTGGCCACCTTTTTTTTGAAATTAGGAAATATTGACCTTGGATGAGAAATTGAGGATAGTTACACTCAAAATTTTAAGATTCAATAAAAATAATGCAGCATGTGCTCCAAGTCTTCTTTCTAAACTACTAATTTTTATTGAAAATAGTATAGATTAAGGGGTTCAAAAGTGCCCAAGCCACAAAAATGGGTATTGTTTTTATAAAAAAAACATAACATAGCATGTTTTGTGTCTCTCTCAAAAGGTTAACCTTTTTTTGGTATTTTAAAAATCACTTTAGTGATAAATTAGCTAACATCATGTAGTTTATGCATGAATTTTCTAATAATTTTTCAATGAATATTTGATTTTTTACTAATTTTCAAAGTGGACACATACTAAAAAACATACTTTTGGCCATGGTACCCCTACAAAATTTGAAAACTAATTGAAAATCATTTTTTTAATATGTATAAAATGGAGTCTAGTTTCTGAAAATGTAATTTATTTGAAATTTGAATGAGTAGTTAATTTATAAAGAAAAAAAATACCAAACAGTGGTTTTTGCAAAAAACAGACACATAAACAAAAGAAATTAAAGATCAAAGGCTTAAAATTGTTAAAATGTGAAAAAAATTACATTGTTAGATAGCTAAGAGAGCCTAACATGGTCTAGGTGCTCAATTTTTTTGACCTTGAAACACGTGCAAACTTGATAGTTAGCATGAACGAGATTATGTGAAATCCTATAGAATATACAAAAACATGTCTTTGGACGTTAGGAAGACACTCCAAGCCTTTGGGTTGGTAATCCAAAGAAAATACCAAGCCTAAGGCTTGGGGAATCCCAAAGAAAAAATGGCATGAGTGTGTTATAACATGCTCACGTTATAATGCACTCACGTTATTTCATAGTTTTGACATATTTTTTTGCATTTGTGCTTGAGTTGCCTAAGCAAGACATAATGGAAGCACATTATAATGCACTCGCATTATGTCCTGATTTGTGTTAAATGCTAGTCTATTAACTGCATGTATATATATTTGTATGTATGTATGCTTGTATAACATGTATGTATGTATGCATGCATGCTTGCACATGTATGTATGTACATTCTTGTATGTATGTATGCCTGTATGTATTCTTGTATTCATGTATTCTTGTATCAGTGTATGTATGTATGTATGTATTATGTATGTAAGATTGCATGTGCGTATGTAAGTATGCTTGTATGTATGTATTTATGTATGTATGTATGCCTATATGTATGTATGCTTGCTTATATCTATGTATGCGTGTATTTGGAGGGAGGGAGATATTTAAGAGAGAGAGAGAGAGAGAAAGAGTTATTTAGGTAGGGTGCTAGAGGGAGAGACTTGAGAGAGAGAGGGGGGTGGGAGGGAGAGACCTGAGAGATAGGGAGAGAGAGGGAGTGTGAGAGAGAGAGTGGGAAAGAGAGGGAGTGAGAGAGAGGGAGTGGGAGAGAGATAGAGGGAGTGAGTGAGTGAGTGAGAGAGACCTATGCATAATATAATAGAAGTTAATAGATTAATAGGATGTGGATCAACTTTGATTATAAATTTTTTATTGTTAGGAAAAATTTAATAAACAAATGGAAGGTAGATGGGACTATATCCATAGTGGGTAAAAGCACAAACCTATATCACACTTTCAACCACCTAAATAGTTTTGAGTGAAACAATTTCACCCTAAATAGTTTCAAGTGAAATAGTTTCACCTTAACTACATGGCCTATACATGGCACATAAGGTTTTTGGGCGAAACCCTTTCGTCCAAAATGGCAAAATATTTTTTTTTCCTTTGTCAATTTAAAATATAACTAAATTTGCATGTAACTTTTTGACTGTTCATGGGTTTCAATCAAAAGGGTTTCGACTGAAACCATTTCACTTGAAACTATCTACGTGGCATCCTTGTTGGTAGACATTTCATCTATTTTCATAATTTTTTGAAAACCTCCTATTAACCATCCAAATTTGCACCCCTTTCTGAGTTGTGGAAACTTAGCAAATTTGGAGCAACATGGGACTATTTTCAGGCTGTGGGTATTCTATTGTGAAAGTAGACCTCCAGATTATGGGTTGGCTCCCCTTTCGGTGTCACCTAAACTATTCCTTGCTGGGAAAAGGGGAGAAAGAAAACATGAAAATAAAACTAAACCCCTATGGTGATGCACCTAATTTGATTTCCTAGACCTATATAGCTGCTTTAACACACAATTTCATTAAAATATCAGCTTAACTTAACACAACATAGATATTTTAACATATCAATGCATAAGTATTTTGTAATGAGGCTTGGTTCACATGTCACTTTGAAGGGAAAAAATATCCACAACTAAAATAACTATTGAACCAGTGCACAGTTTACAACTTGCAAAATGTATGTTTCCTCTGCCTAAAGGTGCTAAAAGGAGACAAACATGTAAGGAATTATCAAAATTCACAAGAACATTCATCAATCAAACACTGCACACTATTAAACAGTTTCTAAGAAGGTAAAACACTGAATTTTATTAGTGGAAAGGTGTTACATACTATTGTACATGTGTGATACTAAGTCACAATGCTATCCTCCACCTCAAAGAACTCCAAAAGAAGCTACAATTCTTGTAGAAAGAAAGAAAGAACCCCCAGAAACTTCAGTTTGAAGATACTTACACAATTTTTGAAACAATTGCTTCACACATGTCCCTCTAGAAGATTCTAGTCGGATGCAGCAAAAAAGACCAAAAAGAACCTTCGAAAATCACTCCAAACTATCCTCCAAATGAAGCAAGGTCAAGCCCAGACCTTAGTCACACTAAAAGTGTGACAAAACTGCCTCCAAATAGCCCATTCCCTCCAAAAATAGTCAAAGACAAACTTTCACACCTTCCTCATATTGGTCAATATTCAAAATTCTTCACATGCCTCCAAACTATTCCGACTCACACCTTTAGTGTGTTTTCAAAGCACAAGACTCAACTAAACCTCCTTTGACTAAATCTTACAAGCACATGCTCTATCAACACATGTTTTTATATTTTGCATTAAAATTAACACTTTGACTAAGTGACTTATAATTATGTCACTTAATCAAAATGTTTTACATTTTGGATTGATGCAAAATACAACATTAACATCCCTGTTCCTTGAAACAAAACAGAAAGCATAAGGCCAAGATTCGGCCTATATGGGAGACAATGCAAAATTGACTAAGTCCTAAAAGACTCCTATGCAAATAACATATATGAAAGAGCATCTTAAGTTCATTAGAGATGAACTAAGCATGGGTATTTAATTTCATTTGCAAAAAAATAAAATGAAAAGGAAAAAAAATGACTAAGTCACCTATGAACAAAAGCTAGGGTAGAAACCCTAAAAGAAAAAACCTGTGGCCATCACATTTCATTTCACTTTTTTCACTTAGCATCTTCTGGAAACATTCTGGGTGCCACCAAGGGTTTTAACCTACAAGTCTTATGCAATCTTTGGAGCTTTCCATGGTGAAAATCCGTGTGTGGTATGGCTTTATTCTTGCTAAAAATGCATTTCTCTTTTTTTATTTCTGTGAATAAAAGCTCATTTCGAGCTGAGTAAATGCAAGAAAAATAGTGAGCATTTTGCTTTCCTGTACTCCTCTTTGATTTTTATGGATTCCCTACTTGGAAAATACAAAGGATTTATGCTCCTTTATGGCCGTGGGTTTCATTTTCTTTCACCTTCTGAATCTTGGCCTCTATATGGTTTCCTTCTATTGATTTCTGAATATGGATCATATCTTTGTTATTTTGACGTCATGAAATGGCAGCCAACTGTGTCATAATACCTTTACTGTGATAAAACTATGAAAGATTATAGTATGCATGAGATTTTATGAGGTTTATCAGTTGAAACAAAAACTATCTTAGTTGACTATTCCACAAGACAATGCTGTCCTATAAATAAAAATTGGTTTGTAAGATTATTCAATTCCATTGCATAGTGCAGGCATAACTCATAGGCTCTACACATTTTTCCATTCATTCATGGTCATGGCTTGACCTCATTGCCTGTTGAAGAAACCCTCATACCCCATACATATTTGTAAGCATTATCTAGTCACACAAATTTGCAAGAGATGCATGTTCCAGATGTGGTAACAACACATTTGCAACAACTCGTTTCAGGGGGAATAATAAATATCTTGATGTAGTATCAAACATCTGTTCTGCTTGTTTTGAGTCAATATCAACCACTTTGTCTGTATGCATGTACTCCAATAAATTTTCAAATGCTTTGGCCCTTAGATCATGCTCGTCAAGTTCTGCATTTTACTACAATTGCAAGAGTGAGGTGAGATCCTCAAAGAATCCTCTAGTGCATCATGTAATGTCATAAAATGCAAGTTGACACCTCGAATAAAACTGAATCAGATCATAGCTTTATTCAAGAAATTTGAGTGATGCTTGACCAATAGAAAACCTAGTACATGTTCATGTGTCAAATAATCTGATTACAAGGCCATGGAAACTTCAAATAATAAAAATTATCAGGTATAAAGCCAAACTCCTCAACCTTTATTAACAATCCAAAAGGGAGACAAAGATAAGACTGTTAGATGTTGTAATTTCCAGTATTTGAAAACTACTGGCCCATGCCATTTATGCTTTGAAAATCGGCTCTCTACAAACTATGGATGAATTCTCTCCATGTATTTAACTAAAGCCTAATGTTGGTTTTGAGCCAAAGCCTTCAAAAGAATTAGATAACAAGAAATTTGTAATTTTATTTGTGTCTCTACAAGTAACACCTGTTCACCAAGATTAAGAAATATAGTTCCTATAACAGATGACTTGCTCTTTGATTCTTATGATAATCCACACTTCTCTTATTGCTCTATTTCTTGATTTTACATGATTTCCTTTGATCCCTCAACTCATCCTCTACTTTGACAGTGCCCATATTCTCTTGTCACTGTTATGCAAACATCTCTGGAAATGCATATATATGCTGCCCCATTTATCAATATGGCAATTATTCTGAACAAGGACTGTAAATACAAACTTTATTGGTGACTACCCTAACATTACAAAAGTCTGATAGTCCATGTAGTCCACTAGTTCATTTTCATTTTTCTCCAACATTTCCCTATCCACAAAAACATAAATGATTGTCCCACCTTCCACTCTTTCCGTGATGAGATCAATATCCTAGATGCAGCCAAATTGCAAAGAGAATTCATGCAAATTAATTTCCTTACTTGTTGAAGTAATGAATAGATCATCATGATCACCACATTCATAATAATCTTCCTTCACATGACTTTCATCAACAAAAATCCTTATGCCATTCTAATTGTCATTTCCCTTTCAAACATGTATTGCTACAGGATATCCACTCCTTGGTGTTTGTTGTGAGATCTCTAATTACCTTTGGATCATCATAAGTGATTATCACATTTGTTGAGGAGGTCATTGTCATGAATTTGTTAAAAAGACTTCAATGTCATGACAAGCTACCTGAATTGAGATACCTCTAAAGTATTTTCATTATCCATTGATCACTTACAAGCTACTTCTATCCAACCCATTTGAATATGTCTGCCCCATGATATCTCTTGATGATTGTTTATGACTATGCTAAGATATACCTTATACTTCTTAATGACTGCCAACTACCTTGAATAGATAGTCACTTAACTATGGTTAGCCTTTTATAATTGTCATTCTGACAACATATTTATTATTATGTTTGTCCTAGACTTATCACCTTGAACAAGGATCCTGTGATAGGCTTTCTACCATTTCTCACTATCACTTTGTTATTGACATAACAATCCTACTCCATTGTGTTTCTTTCTTCATGATCAACACTAGCACTATGACACATCTTTACCTATGAATGCCCTATTGATATTCATAAGCATACTTTTCAATAAAAGTATCCCAAAGATCTTTGAAGAGAAAACATTGACAAGTAAAACTTCTATTGTATTTGTTGTCCTCATGTATGCAAATGAATTTTGCATAGTTTATCATTCACTGCTAAAGTGAAACATGATTCACTTGTTCCTTCAATGAATGTAATGACTTCCCTTGAAATGATTACCAACAAAGTCTTATCAAGGGCTGCCCCTCTTGACTATCCAACATTCATTTGTTCACCATGTGCTACTCCATGTAACTCATGATGGTTCCAGAAAGGACTTGATAACTCCTCCATTATTTATTGATGGATGCATAATTGAACTTGATGCATCTCCATAATTGAACCTAGTGCATCTGTGCTTCTTTGTGTTCATGTTATCACATAAATCGTCTATTTCTTGGGAAGAGACAAATTGTTTCATCTTTGAATGATTATTGTCCTGATATTGTGTCCTTCTTTATTGGCCTTTGAAAATGATGACAATTAATTCAAACTCATATCATTATTAAAATGGATATTGGATCCACTTAAGAAGATTGAAAGACATATCCAACAGAGTAAGATTTCCAAGTAGCCTATGACTGCCCCTTTTTAGCATGATGGCAGCCTATTGTTTGATTCATTGTGAAAAGATGAAGAGTAGCTTCTTTGATAATTTACATTGTTTGTTGCATCTTTTGAATCTAATAATGAAAGTTGATCAACTAGTATGATTCCATATTGATTTAATGCATCAAGTTTATGTTTATAATTGATTTGATCAAGTTGCTCAATTTCCTATCCCTCCTACAACACAAGAGGGAAGCATGCTGGGCTCAACCCTCATGGGAGCCACATTTTACTCCACATGTTGTAATCAGCTGAATCGAAATAGCAACAATGATTTTTCTTATATCTGCACAAGGAGAAAACATGTTCGATAAACAAAGCATATGATAGGTGTGTTTGATTACTCTTTTGTTTTCCTAGACACCTATGTTATGCTATCTATTTTTATGCTTATGGACATCAAATTTTATGTTTATGGATGTTTTTCACATATTCTAATTAGTGACCTTTCAGTGCTCTAACAACACTCTTTTTATAGATGCAGGGAACCTAGGAGCAGCAAGGAGAGCATCAAATGGAAGCAGGAAAAGAAAGGAAGACTAAAGATGATGCAGGACAAGGAAAATGGGATTCATCATTTCAGGCAATGATGGGTCTCTCTTCATTTTATGTGCATTTCTTTTTCGTATCTATAAATGTATAGTCTCTTCTTTATATGCATTAGAATAGCTAGTCCCTTAGCTTGTGAGGGACAATATACACTTATGATCATCAATAAAGATTACATTTGCAATAAATGTTAACTCTCTTTCTTATTGTATGCAATTGCACAACTGTAATAATGCAATCTTTTGATAATCTCTTTTATGCACATGGATGAAACTCATGAAGAAAATGATATGTGCCTTTTAGGTTGTTTAAATGCACACACAATCATAAGTCTACTTGATTTAGCTGGAAGCAACATCATGTAACATTTTTGGCAACATTTGCTATATGTTTGCTTGCTAAACATTTTAACCAGTTGCCTGAAGCCTATCCATTGGGAACAGAGTCACTTAAAAGCTGACACAACCTGAAAATAGTCTTGAATAATTCTATAACTCATCATACCAACATATGCCACCTTGAAACTTATTCAAAACACACTAGAAGACTCAAAACAAACAAACTAACTGTGCAAAACAACACTTAGAAAAATGAAAACTACGGGTGAACTGAAACTTATTCTAACCTACTCTAAACTAACCAACCATGAGACTTGATTAGATGAAACCATTAATAGGCTCACTGAAATAGCTGCCCCTCCTAACCAAGAAAGGATGAATTACAAGTTGATGACTTGCAGATAAAACATGACAAATAAGAGAATATGCCCACACTTGTTGTAGAACACTTATAAAGACAAGGAAAAACTCACCATTTCAAATTGATCACAAATACTGGTGTTTGCAAATGAATAAGTGAATTGATCTTGCTGTTCCAAAGCTATACTTGCATCATCCTTTTCTGGAACAATGGCATAGTCTGCTCCCCTGGGCATTTTTTTGATTAGATCCTTAATTGGGAATCCTTTGGAAAGGGTAAACTCTTTGCTCTTAATGATGATTTCTTTCTAGAAATTTGTTATTTCTCTATCTTGCACAATGTCAACCTCATTTGAATGAGTTGGATTAGATGTCAAGGATGAAATATCTATTTCATCCACCCTATCAAGTTGGTCAAATGTTGCTACTCCAGTCAAATGTACTATATCATCATTAATACTGGAACAAAAATTATCAACATCACAAATTGGATTTATAACTTGGTCAATTTGAACAATATAAGCATGTGGAACCATTTCTCCATCCGTCAAGTCTTGGCTACCTTGGATTTTCTGCATATTGATCAACACATCATCATATTCTTCAATGTGTTGGTCAACACTTGGCATTGGGGATTGTATCATAACTTTTCCTTCAGTTTCTTCCATAAAACCAGGAAGCTCATCAAGCAAATCAGTAAGGGTGTGAGGTTCAGGCTCTATTTCACTTGACATACTAATATTTATTGATGCTCTTCACTAGAAGACTTTTATTATCCAAGCTTGAAATGAAAACCTCCAAGTCATCTTAAAACAAATCCTCATCATTTTGCTTAGAACCTTTAATGATAAGAGGATTATTATTTTTCTCTGGACAACACTCTTGAGGGAAGAAAAGATCATGTTCTTTTGTATCTATATGTTGTTTTGCACTTACAAGTTCTGTGATTAGAAACTGATCTTCCTGACTATCCACCTCTGTACATGAAAAATCATTAGTTTTATAAGCAATGACTTGGGGATCCTCATCTTTCCTAGGTTCTAAAATTTTCTATCCTAAATGACTGGGATCCTCAACATCATTTATTGATTCTTGCTTTTCAATTTGAAGGTCTAGTTTCTCAAGTTTGACCTCATATACAGGTGCATCCTGAATTGAGGCCTTCTGTTCTACATCCAAATATTTCACTAAAGACTATTCATGAGCAACAATAGGTTCATTGGCATACATGCTATCTCTTCCTTAGGATGAAAACTCTTGAAAATTGGAATTTCAATTCTTGGATACTAATTTGGAATGTGAAAAAGTTTAATGGGCTTGAAACTAGGAATTTTGTACTCAGAACTTTCCTTTATAGGTAGATCCATTGAGGTATGAACTTGTTTGAAACTAGGAATGGAAAGAGTTGCTTGAGCTTCTAACCTCTGGGTTCGAGCAAGTGAAAGCCTTACTTTCTCCTCCTCTGCATCTATTTGCTTTGCAAGAAATTCCTCATGTTTTCTCCTTTGCCACTCCATCCTCTGCTCCTCAACATGCTTAACTTGCTCTTCATAAAATGGATTTACAAAGGTGATGGGTTGTTGTTTCTCCACCTTCTAAACCTAGGCAAGCATTATCTTCATCCTTTCCTCCCTTGCAATAATCTCTCTTGCAAGGTGTTCTTCATGCCGTATTTTTTGAACCTCCATCTCCTACTCTTGAATGTATGCCTGGTAAGCCAAATATTCCTGATGCATGTAAACCTCCTGCTGTCTTTCAATCTCTAACATCTGTCTTTGAAAATCAAGTATTATATCTTTGATACTCATGTTGTTAACCCTCTGAAATTGGACACGTGAATAAGCATGTTGGTTGACATTATGATGATTTTGCTGAGACTGTTGCTGGACTTATACAAGATGATGTGAAAACTAAGCAGGGGTGGGTGGGTGGTAAGAATATTCGATTGACTCTAGTTTCTTTATGATGTAATGGGATTAAGAATAAAACCAGTTGTACCTTGAGTTTGATATGACTGGTCCAATAAGGCACCGGGACAACATTTTCATGATATGGGGGTGAATACCCATGTTTTCGATGAAAAATTGACATTTCTTTTCATTCAAATTAGATTTCTTTCAAAAACTTAAAACATATCATCACTTGAACTGCTGAAACTAGAAAATTTGCACTTAGAGTCACTAGATATGTAAAGAACTTACCTCCAAAGGCAGAAAAAACTGCTGTACACATCAAACAATAGTGTTGTGAGGAAATTTTTTGAACTAAAATAGTTCAAACAGTCCCATCGCGCATGCCAAAACTGTTAACCATCCAAATTTGCACCCCTGCCAAGTTGCAGAAAATCAACAAATTTGGAGCAACATGGGACTACTTTCAAGCTGTGGGTATCCTATTGTGAAAGTAGACCTCCAGATTATGGGTTGGCTCCCCTTTTAGTGTCATCTAAACTATTCCTTACTGGGAAAAGGGAGAAAGAAATATGAAAAGAAAACTAAACCCTTATGGTGATGCACCTAATTTGATTTCCTAGACCTATATAGCTGCTTTAACACACAATTTCATCAAAAGCTTAGCTTAACTTAACACAACTCAAATATTTTAACATATCAATGCATAAGTATTTTGTAACGAGGCTTGGTTCACTTGTCACTTTGAAGGGAAAAAATCTCCACAACTAAAATAACTATTGAACTAGTGCATAGTTTACAACCTGCAAAATGTATGTTTTCTCTGCCTAAAGGTGCTAAAAAGAGACAAACATTTAAGGAATTATCAAAATTCACAAGAACAATCATCAATCAAACAATGTACACTATTAAACAATTTCTAAGAAGGTAAAACACTGAATTTCATTAATGAAAAGGTGTTACATACTATTGTACATGTCTGATACTAAGTCACAATGCTATCCTCCACCCCAAAGAACTCCAAAAGAAGCTACAATGCCTGCAGAAAGAAAGAAAGAAACCCCAAAAACTTCAGTTTGAAGATACTTAAGCAATTTTTGAAACAATTGCTTCACACATGTCCCTCTAGAAGATTCTGGTCGAATGCAGTAGAAAAGGCCAAAAAGAACCTTCTAAAATCACTCCAAATTGTCCTCCAAATGAAGCAAGGTCAAGCCTAGACCTTAGTCACACTAAAAGTGTGACAAAACTGCCTCCAAATAGGCCATTCCCTCAAAAATAGTCAAAGACAAACTTTCACATCTTCCTCATGTTGGTCAATATTCTAGATTCTTCACATGCCTCCAAACTATTCTGATTCACACCTTTAGTGTGTTTGCAAAGCACATGACTCAACTAAACCTCCTTTGACTAAATCTTAAAAGCACATGCTCTATCAACACATGTTTTTTATATTTTACATTAAAATTAACACTTTGACTAAGTGACTTATAATTATATCACTTAATCAAAATGTTTTACATTTTGGTTTGATGCAAAATACAACATTAACATCCCTGTGCCTTGAAACAAAACAAAAAGCATAAGGCCAAGATTCAACCTATTTGGGAGACAATGCAAAATTGACTAAGTCCTAAAGGACTCCTATGCAAATAACATATATGAAAGAGCATCTTAAGTTCATTAGAGATAAACCTACCATGGGTATTTAATTTCATTTGCAAAATAAATAAAATGAAAAGGAAAAAAATGCCTAAGTCACCTATAGACGAAAGCTAGGGTAGAAACCCTAAAAGAAAAAACCCGTGGCCATCACATTTCATTTCACTTTTTTCACTTAGCATCTTCTGGAAACATTTTGGGTGCCGCCAAGGGTTTCAACCTGTAGGTATTATGCAATCTCTAGAGCTTTCCATGGTGAAAATCCGTGTGTGGTATGGCTTTATTCTTGCTAAAAATGCATTTTTCTTTTTTATTTCTGTGAATAAAAGCTCATTTCGAGCTTAGTAAATGCAAGAAATAGTGAGCATTTTGCTTTCCTATACTCCTCTATGATTTTTATGGATTCCCTACTTGGAAAATACAAAGGATTTATGCTCCTTTATGGCCACGAGTTTCATTTACTTTCACATTCTGATTCTCAGCCTCTATATGGTTTCCTTCTATTAATTTATGAATATGGATATCTTTGTTATTTTGATGCCATGAAATGGCGGCCAACTGTGTCATAATCCCTCTACTATGATAAAACCATGCAAGATTATAGTATGCATGAGATTTTATGAGGTTTATCAATTGAAACAAAAACTATCTCAGTCAACTATTCCACAAGACAATGCTGCCATGTAAATAAAAAAATGGTTTGAAAAATGATTCAATGCCATGTGCAGTGCAGGCATAACTCATAGGCTCTACACATTTTTCCATTCATTCATGGCCGTGGCTCGACCTCATTGCTTGCTGAAGCAACCCTCATACCCCATACATATATGTAAGCATTATCCAGTCACACAACTCTGTAGGAGATGCATATTCTAGATGTGGTAACAACACATTTGCAACAACCCGTTTTAGGGGGAATAATAAATATCTTGATGCAGCATCAAACATCTCTTCTACTTGTTCTGAGTCAATATCAACCACTTTGTCCATACATGCATGTACTCCAGTAACTTTTCAAATGCTTCGGCCCTTAGATCATGCTCCTCAAGTTCTGCATATTACTAGCAATGCCAAGAGTGAGGTGAGATCCTCAAAGAATCCTCTAGCGCTTCATGTAATGTTGTAAAATGAAAGTTGATGCCTTGAATAAAACTAAATCAAATCATAGTTTTATTCAAGAAATTTGAATGATGCTTGACCAATAAAAAACCTAGTACATGTTAATGTGTTACAAGCCTGTGGAAACTTCAAATCATGACAATTATTAGGTATAAAGCCAAACTCCTCAACCTTTATTAACAATCCAAAAGGGTGACAAAGATAAGACTGTCAAATGTTGTAATTGCTAGTATTTGAAAATTGTTGGCCCATGCCATTCATGCTTTGCCAATTGGCTCTCTACAAACTGTGGATGACTTCTCTCCATGTATTTCACTAAAGCTTGATGTTGGGTCTGAGCCAAAGCCTTCAATAGAATTAGATAATAGGAAATTTGTAATTTTATTTGTCTCTACAAGTAACACCTGTTCACCAAGATTAAGAAATATAGTTCCTATAACAAATGACTTGCTCTTTGATTCTTATGATAATCCACACTTCTCTTATTGCTCTATTTCTTGATTTTACATTATTTCCTTTGATCCCTCAACTCATCTTCTACTTTGACAGTGCCCATATTGTCTTGTAACTATTATGCAAACATCTTTGGAAATGCATATATATGTTGCCCCATTTATCAATATGGAAATTATTCTCAAGGACTGTAAGTATAGACTTTATTGGTGACTACCCTAACATTACAAGAGTCTGATAATCCATATAGTCCACCAGTTCACTGTCATTGTTCTCCAAAATTTCCCTATCCACAAAAACATAAATGACTATCCCACCTTCCACTCTTTCTGTGATGAGATCAACATCCTAGATGTAGCCAAATTGCAAAGAGCATTCATGCAAATTAATTTCTTTTCTTGTTGAAGCAATAAATAGATCATCATGATCACCACATTCATAATAATCTTCCTTCAAATGATTATCATCAACAAAACATCTTATCCCATTCTAATTGTCATTTACCTTTCAAACATGTATTGCTACAGGATATCCACTCCTTGGTGTTTGCTATGAGATCTCTAATTACCTTTGGATCATCATAAGTGATTATCACATTTTTTGAGGAGGTCACTGTCATGAATTTGTTAAAAAGACTTCAATATCATGACAAGCTACCTGAATTGAGATACCTCTAAAGTATTTTCATTATCCATTGATCACTTATAAGCTACTTCTATCCAACCCATTTGAATATGTCTGCCCCATGATATCTCTTGATGATTGTTTATGACTATGCTAAGATATACCTTATACTTCTTAATGATTGCCAACTACCTTGAATAGATAGTCACTTAACTATGCTTAGCCTTTTATAATTGTCATTCTGACAACAAATTTATTATTATGTTTGTCCTAGACTTATCACCTTGAACAAGGATCCTGTGATAGGATTTCTACCATTTCTCACTATCACTTTGTTATTGACATAACAATCCTACTCCATTGTGTTTCTTTCTTCATGATCTACATTGGCACTGTGACACATCTTTACCTGTGAATTCCCTATTGATATTCATAAGCATACTTTTTAATAAAAGTATCCCAAAGCTCTTTGAAGAGAAAACATTGACAAGTAAAACTTCTATTGTGTTTGTTGTCCTCATGTATGCAAATGACTTTTCCATAGTTTATCATTCACTACTAAAGTGAAACATGATTCATTTGTTCCTTCAATGAATGTGATGACTGCTCGTGACATTATTACCAACAAAGTCTTATCAAAGGTTTCCCCTCATGACTGTCCAACATTCATTTGTTCACCGTGTGCTACTCCATGTAACTCATGATGGTTCTAGAAAGGACTTTATAACTCCTCCATTATTTATTGATGGATGCATAATTGAAATTGATGCATCTCCATAATTAAACTTGATGCATATGTGCTTCCTTGTGTTCATGTTATCACAAAAATCATTTGTTTCTTAGGAAGAGACAAACTATTTCATCTTTGAATGATTGTTGTCCTGATCTTGTTTCCTTCTTTACCGGCCTTTGAAAATGATGACAATTAAATCCAACTCATATCATTATTAAAATGGACTTTGGATCCACTTAATAATATTGAAAGACATATCTAGTAGAGTAAGATTTCCAAATGACTGCCCCTTTTTAGCATAATGGCAGCCTATTGTTTGATTCATTGTGAAAAGATGAAGGGGTTGATGCAAGAAGTTGGGTACACAAAAAGCTCAAAAAGTGGAAATGTTTTTACTGTTTTTCATAATTTGTCACACTTGGACTGAAAAATTGAGGCACTTCCACAATTAATCTTAAAAAAATTCAGTAATATGAAATTTAGCATTTTGAATCTAGTTTCCAAATATATAAATTATTAAAATACCCAGTTTATAGAAATCACATTTTGATAAGGATCTATAAAAATCACTTTTTAAAAGTCCCTGTTTTTTTTACCATACCAAGCAGGTGTACGGACAACACTTTTTGACCCAAATAAAATTATTTTGCTAATTCCTTTTAGGAAAAGAGACCTAACAACATGAAGTTTGGTCTGGATTTTTTTTATAATTTTTGGTTGAATATATATTTTTTTATTAAATTTTTATTGGCCTTAATTGATGTTTTTTCAAATCAACGTGTACGGACAACATAATTGGACCTAAACAAAACATTTTTTGACTCTTTTTTTTTTCATTGTGTAGAGAATTGTCTAAAGTTTGGTCCCATATAATTTTTTTTACAAGAAAATCAACCAATAAAAAGTTATTAAAAAACCAAAAAAACCTAATATTTCAAGTTTAAGGACTAGTTTGCTTAGAAATTAATTAAAAAATAGCAAACATAATCCAATTTTAACAAAAATTATATATTTACAAAGTAGACATTGTGTTCTCTAATGGGTTTTAATTTTATAGACTCATTCAGAAAAAAAGTCCATCATCTATGTTGTCAAAGTTAGACATTCTTCTTCAATCTACCTTAGTTTTTTAGTTGCAGGTCAAAGGCTAAGGCTCAGATTGCCAAGCCTTTTCCGAGCCTAAAACCAAGGCAGCATGTGGGTTGGGAATTTTGAAAAAACAAATATTTTTTAGAAACGCGTACGCGTTCTGATTTCAAAACGCATATGCGTTCTAAAACGCGTACGCGTTTTGATTTCAAAACGCGTACGCGTTCTAAAACGCGTACGCGTTTCTAAAAAGTATTTATTTTTTTAAATAATTAATTTTCATGTGTTATAAAACGCGTATGCACTATCAAACGCATACGCATTATAACGCGTACGCGTTTGATAGTGCATACGCGTTTTTTAGGATCGGGTACCCGATCCTAAACGCATACGCGTTTTTTTAATAACGCGTACGCGTTTTCTGCGAGATTTTTTTTTGGCCGAAACTTCCCCTCTTCGTGTACCCAACTTCTTGCTTTTACCCTAATATTACACATCACTTATATTATATTAAATCTTTTATATATAATATTATTTATTAAATATTAAATATTAAATATATAATATTAATATTTAATATTAAATATATATATAATATTAAATATTATATATAAAATATAATATAAACTTTTATTAAAAATAATAAATAAAAATAAAACTTAAAAAAATGGGCTGAACCTAATTCCTTGGGTCAAAGCCCCAAAAACCAAGGTGGCCCTGGTGGCCTCAAAGGCCCTCCCGCAGTGGGCGCTATCAAGCACAGGGGCCAGGCCCCAATTTTTTTTTTTTATATATTTCATTTTTTTTTCTTAAAAAAAAAGATTCTGCCTGTGCATTTTGACGAGTTTTAACAGACCAGGAACCAAAAGCAAAAGACATATATATGATATATATATGTATGTATATATATATGTATATATCAAAATATATATATATATATATACACTTATTTCTATAAACACAGTTAGATTGGCAGAATTTTTTGAGGAGCAGAATGAGAGGAAGAAATTTAGAACATAAAAACATGATAAATTTTTCCTGGGTTTCCCCAATTTGTTCAAGAAGTTAAAATTCTTCATTTGAATTCCTCTAAGTTTTCTATTGCCAATTTAACATCTAATTTCCATGGGTTTTGTTGAATTTCAAACAATATTACAAAGATTTCAAATAGTAAGATGAGGATTTGATCTATTTTAAAAAAAAAACAAAACAAGAAGAAAAGAACCTGATTTTGTTTTCCCCAAGATTTGAAGCCTTCAACCATGGTGTTCTCCAACCCTCCCATTGAATCCAACTCCAACAAAGCCTCCATCTCCTTCAAAATTTCAAGCAAAAACCATAGCCCACCAAATTTTCCCCAATTTTCAAGCTTCCAATTCATGAGAGACCTTTCTTTTCAAAAATAGGGTTTTTATTCAATTTGGTCAAAGAAAACCCTAAAATTCCCACTATCTAATTTTTTAAAAAAATTCATTTTAAAACTATTCCATTTTTAAATTCACAAAAATACTTTTAATTTCAATTACAATTTCATGTAAATACATAATTGCATTTAAATCAAAACTTTATTATGATTTCCATTACCTTTATAATTTAAATCAAATATTCAATAAAGACAATATAATTCCTTTATTCAAATTTATTCATTAATAAACAAATTAATTTATAACTCAATCTAATTAATTAAATAAATCAATTCCATAGTAACTAAAGAATTATTTAATTAATTTAAATCCAATTAACAAACGAGATAAATTGCATTTAATTATCGAAACTAAATAGATTAAATCATCTTTTAGACTATATCCACTATTAATCTAATTATTTAATAAACTAAATCTAGTTTATTAATTAATCAAATCAATCAATAACTCAATCATTATTTTATTAATTTCATCAAATAATTCAATAAAATAAATCACATTTCAACATTGCAACTAAACACATTTAATCATCAATTAAACTACGCAAGTCATTTAATAAACTTTAAACTTGAAATTAAATAAACACTCAAGGGGAAACTGACCCTGACAACAACCTGCTAACACGCTATGACTAGGGTGACGACTTGGCTCAGAAAACCTAGCTACTATCTCCCAATCAATTACCGTTGGTAAATGGACATGCTCAAACCTGTGAAGCCAGGTGGAGTTGATGTCGTGTACCTGCAACCTGCAACAAAGAACATGTCGAACGTGCAAAATATATATGTATATTATGATCAAACACACCGTGAAGAGGGAATCTCAGGATTGTAGGGCGCTCGCAAACGAGTGATACAATCCATCCCTTTCACCAATACAATATCACTGACTGACGCATTTAACATCAAAGATATGATCAATAGCATACAACATCATTTAATCAGATATCTTCTAAGTTACTCCAAATCATGTCATAAGATAACATCAGAATAAAAGAACATCACATCAACATATAGCTTCCACATCATTTAATCAATCATGATCACAAGTAATCAAGCTCCAAAGTCAAAGCATGTTCATACACAATCATCACCTTATAATATAACATGCGCATCACTAAATAGTTAATGATTAAATAATCACCAAGTTCACAGTCACATCATAAGCATAATCAGACATGCAAGGAACCTTGCCGAACCAAATATCCAAAATGGAGGGGTGTTACATTGAGTGGTGCTAGCCTTGAACAAAATTTTTGGGCTGAAGCGGTAGCCACTTCATGTTATTTGATCAATAGATCTCTTACATTAGTGCTTGTTGGAGGGTGATTCCATAATAGTGGTTTACACTTTTTGGGACATCCTGATTTCTATTGAAATCACATATTTTTAGAAAATATAATGATTTAAGCCTTAAAAAGATTCATTTAAAGGATTCCAATTGAAGAGGGTTTGATCAAACCACCTTAGATCAAATTCCCTTGGATAGAACCTCGCTAGTTTTAAACCATACCTATAATGAAGTCTCCTTTACACCTATCAAAATGATTCAATAAAAAATCACTTTTGATTTACCTTTTGGGGGATCAAATGAATTCATTTAAAATTTATTTTTTGTAAGCATGTAGTCCTTATTATAAGCTTCCCAAAAAGTATAATTTTAAATATATTTAATATGATTATTATATTTATTTTTTATTTCTTGTGAATGTAGGTTTTTTCATCGGAAATCAAACTCTTTGTTCTGCACATGTGGAAAATAGTAGATTGTCAAAAAAAATATTAAAAATATGTCCCTGCTAGCTATTGATTTCCTTGATTCGAAAAAAAAAATCTATTCATGTACAAAAAAAGTTGTATACAGTCCGCCTATGTCTAAATTATAATTGGTTTGACTTCAAAAATTAATTAAGAAAAAAATATTCAATAAAATACTATGAAACCAAATGAACGTGCTATATATCATAGTTACAAAGGTAAATTAAAAAAATAAATATAATTTTATCCTTCATAGAAAATAAGTTACGTTATTTAAGGTGAACATCACTCTTTAAAAATGGTGTTTACTCTTAAAAACTAGTTTTCAAAAGAGATGGAAAAAGAAATGTAATCTGATTCTAGTTTTTTTTAAAAATATATATTTAGAATCTACAAAAAAAATGTCACAAATCACTAGTTTGCATCATCTTCAAATTCCTCATGGTTTAACAGCTATAGGTTCCCAAAAGTGAAGATTTAGTTAAAAAAAATCATTTCAATGTCCAGTTTGGCCAAAATTGTAAACTAGTATTGTGGGATCACCTTGGAAAAACACCCATGGAGGTGTGGTCTGGTAAAAATCCTTTGATGAGACATCTCAATTTTTTTGGTTGTAAAGCTTATGCTCAAGTTCCAATTGAGAAGAGGTCAAAGTTGGAGAACAAGGCTATTAAGTGTATTTTTATCGGCTATGGTATTAATGTGAAAAGGTACAAGCTTTGGAATATAAAAGCTCAAAAGGTTCTCTATAGCAGAAGTGTGATCTCCAAAGAGATGAAACCTTCTACTATTGAGTTGTAGCCAGAAAATGAGGAGAAATAGAATAAGGAGATAGTTCAATTTCCACCTACTCCAAAGAAAGAAGAACCGAGTACCCCTATTGGATCTAATGATGAGGAGAGCTCAAGTAGCTCTGAAAGTTTTAAATAAGAAGGAGAACCTCAACCTCATTTTTTGAGGAGGTCTACATGAATTAGGTGACAACCAGAAAGGTTTGGTTATTCATTATTGGATTCTAGTTATATATTTTCCTTGATTACTAACACTGATGAGCCTATGACTATTAGAGATGCATTGGGTATGAATTATTCAAAATCCTAGATGCAAGCCATGGATGAGGAGATGGATTCATTAAAGAAAAATAAGACTTGAGATTTGGTACCTTTTCCTGCTGGACGTAAACCTGTTGGTTGTAAATGGGTTTTCAAGAAAAAGTGTGGTCTTAATGGCAGTGTTGAGAAGTATAAGAAATAGAGGGTCGCTAAGGGGTTTTCTCAGGTGGAAGAAATTGATTATGGGGAGATATTCTCTCTTGTAGCGAAGCTGACATCTATCCAGTTTCTATTGTCACTTGTAGCTGCATATGACATAGAAGTGGAACAGATGGATGTGAAGACAATGTTCCTCCATGGGTGATCCCATAAAGCTGGTTTACAATTTCTGGGAGATTCTGATTTTTGCTGAAATAACACATTTTTAGAAAACATAATGATTTAAGCCTTAAAAAGTTCCATTTAAAGCATTCCAATTGAAGAGGGTTTGATCAAACTACCTTAGATCAAACCCCCTTGGATAGAACCCCGCTAGTTTTAAACCATACCTATAATAGAGTCTCCTTTACACCTATCAAAATGTTGATAAGAAACCACTTTTGATTTGTAACCTTTTGGGGGATCAAATGAATTCATTTAAAATTTATTTTTTATAAGTATGTAGTCCTTATTATAAGCTTCGCAAAAAGTATAATTTTAAATAAATTTAATTTAATTATTATATTTATTTTTTATTTCTTGTGAATGTACATTTTTCACTGAAAATCAAGGTCTCTGTTCTACACATGTGGAAAAATAGAAGATTATCAAATGTTTTTTTAAAAATATGAGTGCACTAGAAATTGAAGTCCTTGATCCAACAAAAAATAAATTGAATTTCAATACACACAAAAAAAGTAATGTGTTATACAGTCCGCCTATGTCTAAATTATAATTGGTTTGACTTCGAAACTTGATTAAGGAAAATGTATTCAATAAAACACTATGAAACCAATTGGAAGCACTAGATATCGTAGTTAAAAATCTAAATTCAAAAAAAATAGAATTTTATCGTTCATGGAAAAAAAGTTGTGTTATATGGTGAGCATCACTCCTTAAAAATGGTGTTTACTGAAAAAAACTAGTTTTCGAAGGAGATAGAAAAAGAAGTGCAATGTGATTCCAAATTTTTTGTAAAAAATATATTTAGAATCTACAGACAAAATGTCACAAATCACTAGTTTGCATCATCTTCAAATTCCTCACGGTTTAGCCGTTATAGGTGCCCAAAAGTGAAGATTTAGTTAGAAAAAATCAGTTTAGTGTCCAGTTTGGCCAAAAATTGTAAACCAGTATTGTGGGATCACCCCCATGGTGATTTGGAGGAAGATATTTAGATGTCACAACCAGAGAATTTTGTTGAGAAAGGTAAATAAAATTTGGTTTGCAAACTAAAGAAGTCTCTTTATGGTTTGAAACAATCTCCTAGAATGTGGTATCAAAAATTTGATACCTATGTGTTGTCATTGAGATTTCAGAGATTTGAATCTGACCATTGTGTATAATTTACAAGATAATGGTTGCATTGTCATTACTATCCTATATTTAGATGATATGTTGTTTATTGGGAATGATAAACGTATGATTTCAGATTTGAAGTTTTAGTTGTCAGCACAGTTTGAGATGAAAGACCTAGGTGTAGCTAGGTACATTCTGAGAATGGAAATAGATAGAGCTAATAGAAAGCTTTGGTTAAGCTAGAGCACTTGTATGTGAACTCTATGTTGGAGAGATTCAACATGGTAGATTGCAGATGACTAGTTGTTCCTATGATGCAAGGGATGAAGCTTTCTATGAATGATTGTCCAAAATATCCTACTAAGATGGAGGACATGACTGAAGTACCACATGCAAGTATAGTTGGCAGTTTGTTGTATGAGATGGCGTGTAAGAGACTAGACATTGCCCAAGTAGTGGGAGCCCTTATCTATTTTATGGCTAATCCTAGACGGGTGCATTGGGATGCTATTAAAAGAGTGCTCAGATATTTAAGAGGCATTTTTGAGTATGCCTTGTGTTTTCATGGTTATCTTACTGGACCTCAACATTCTATGAGAATTCGAGGATATGTGGATTAAGATTAAGCAGGTGACATTGACAACAAAAGATCCACCAATGGTTATATGTTTATGATGTTTGGTGATGCTATCAGTTGGATGAGTAAGCGATAGGCTGTAGTCACGTTATCCATGACAGAGGCAAAATATATGGCAGCCACTCATGCTTGTATAAGGAAACCATTTGGCTTAAGAGATTGTGTTCTGATATTGGTTTAGATGTAGGAAAAATTACTATTTGTTGTGATAGTCAAAGTGCAATTTTTTAAGAAAAGAATCCTACTTTCCATGCTAGAAAAAAGCACATCAATGTTCAATATCCTCTTGTTTGTGATATGGTAGAAGATTGAAAGGTGAACCTGGAGAAGGTTGAAAGTTTGGTGAATGTTGCAAATGCACTGATAAAACCAGTGAGCATAGAGTAGTTCAGATGGTGTTTCGATTCCATGGGCCTTGGGGCCCTGAGCAGATGATTCTGTATGACTCTTGGCAGGTCTTCGACAAGTGGGAGAATGTTGGGATTAAGGTTTCTCAACCTTAGAGTCCTAATATTGATTTAATTGATGAATATCAAGTATTTATTTATATAGTTTAATTGCCTATGGTGTCATGTCACAAATTGGGACCCACCAGTTGGGTGGCATCCTCGTTGGAGGTGACTGGATGACACATAATCATCCCATGTGGACATAGGCATCCCACTTTGGAATTTATGACATATGAAAAATTCTATGACACGTCATAAGGCATCTTTGAATGCATGGAGAAAGTTGGTGCCCAAGATGGATTATGACAAGATGTAAAAGAATCAACTATTTTTAGTCAATTATGACAGATTTTCTTATGGATCCTATGACAGATTCTATGGCAGATTTATGACATATTCTATGAAATTTGTAAGACATCTATCATAAGCTATTTTTAGCATATTCTAGGCGCCCAAGCTTGGAAGAAGAATATTTGCATGTTTGACCATTGTAAGAGGTGTAAGGGAATGTTGTACATGTGTCCAAATGCATGTCTAAGGCATTGGATTTTGTGCCATGTGGATTTGGATACCCCTCACCTTCTAGATGCTTCTTTAAGCTTGTAACACTCTATTTATTGAGTGCATTGAGTTGTAAAATGCATAGTTTATTTATAGGTAATGAAGTGTTCCCATAATCACTCCAAAATAGACCTATTCGTGTTGAAGCACTTGTTGAAGCACTTGTTGAAGAAGCTTTATATTTGGTGATATCTTTTATTCATTATTTGAATTAATAAAGAAATAAATATTCTTTTGGAGGGTGGGGTTTTTTACCCGAAATGGTTTTCCCCACGTATATTTCTTATTATTGCATTTCTGTACTTGATATTCTATTTCCACTATTCTCTTTGTATATCTCATATTGTAACAACATAAGGTGTTAAAACAAAATTTGTGTAACTCTCCCCTGCTTAGATTAGTGTAGGAACCTGTTTCCGCTCACCCAACTTCCTTTCAACTAGGAAGTACTAGAATATATAGATATGCTATAAAATCAATTTAATCTATAGATTTATAAGAAAAATAGAAATAATGACAAAAAGGTAAAAGAAAATAAAACCTTTGTGTGTTTGAAACACACCTATATCTATGAATATGAAAAGGGATTGTGTCTACTTAGGATCTTGCCATAATTTGTCACACCCCAAATCTTAGCCTTTTGGATTCCATAGGTAGTCAAATAGAAAGAGAAAGATTGTGTGCTCTTATATTATGTGCATTAAGAATTGAGAGCAATAAATAAAATAGTTTATAATTAGGAACTCCTTGGTCTATAAGGAGCCACATCCTAGTGTGCATAATAAACTTGTATAAAATGAAACTACCAAGATATATTGTCAAATTGAAATAAATGATATAGAGAGTTGTAAAATTATGTAAATAAAATCAATGTCTTAGTGAAATAATATAAGAAACATAATATAGAGAAAAATGAACATAAGAAGTATCAATAAAGATCTAGTAGTATGAAGTTTGAACAATGGAGGGCTAATTAATAGAATGCAACCAAGATAGCTAAGAAGAGTAAATTATTTAAAGATAGCAAAGAGAGGAGAAGGTGATTGAATTTTGTCAAAATATAAAGAGAAGGTTTCTCTAAAAGGGTTTCTTGGAAGATGAAGGGTGACACTTGGATGAAAAGGGTATTTTATGATAAATGAACTTCATAATAGGTGACAACAAGTAGTTGAGTGGGAAATCAACATCTTAAAATTTGAAATCTTATGGTACATTAGCACATCATATAGATGTCCACATATCTTGTTGGTGCTATGATGAAAATGTTTAGATTTTAATATGTGGTCTTAGGTCAACAAGGAGAATTAGAGTGGTACAAAATTTTGACAATCTTGTATGTGGAAAAGGTCAAGGCAAAGGCTAAAATGACCTTAAAATTTGCTAAAAAAAAAGAACAACAAAGGAGGATTAAAAGCTAATGTGAAATTTGTAGGGTATGCAATTTCCTACTTTATAGTTACATAGTCACATGCTACAAGATTGACTAGAAACAAGAAAAAGTGAATTTATCAATATGAAAAATAAATGTGTAAGTATGATAATAACAATGAATAAAATAAAGTATAATTATAAAATAATATATATAAATATATATAAAATAAGATCAAAGATGTAAAATGATATGTAAAAATATGTGAACAAGAAAAAATAACTCAAATTAATAAAAATATATCATTTATCAATAAATAATTACATTGTAATATTTTTTAAATAAACACAAACTAAATAAAAATTAACATAAATTTATAAATTTCACCATTATAATAAACTATGACTTAATAAATACCAAAACATAACTTTAAACATAGCTTAATATAAAATCTCTCATACTTGAGACTAGAACTTAGTCTTCAAAATATTAAAAACCCTGACATATGCACCTTCAATGTTGGTAATGTAACTGGTTACAATAAATCATTGTCTTTATTTGAAGGCCATACCTCCTTGAAAGGCTTGGTTTTCATTCCACATCAAGTTGTGGGCTTTCTTACAAAATCACCACCCGATTAAGGGAAAGGGCCCCATAGTGGGTAGGGGTCCAATGGTGGGTATAGAAGTAGGTCTGAGTGGGCCTATAGTAGGTAGGCGTAATATCCAATAAACTTACACTTAATATCCAATTGCAAAACACTTTTATCCATAAAGTACACAAACTAGCAAATCATGTGATGCCACATCAACGCACCAATAATACATGACTTAGTGACCCATATCAATCTCACCTTTTTTTTGGGCCTTTTTGGATACCTTGACAAAAAGCATGGTGATGTGGCATCATATTTGATAATGTGACTTTGAAACCAATTTTTATAAGAAGCACAAAATTAGGGTGGCCCACTATAGGCCCTCTTCCTTAGTGGTAAGTTTTCTTACAAATCACCACTCAATTGGCTGTCGGCAAGCTAGTGGTTCCAATGACTTCAGATTCCTGTTCTACGTAGTTGTATAAAACATATGCTTGTTAGGTTCTCGATAATGAAGTTTACTGTTACCCTAACATTCGCAATACAAAATACTTCGAGACAACTTTTTGGCTTTGAAACTAAATCTTCGTGTTAAGAATTAGACTATCCACGAACTAGATCCACACTCAATTCTAAGTTATAAGAAAGGAAAGACGTAATTATTACAGAGGAAAGACATAAATTCTATCTAACATGGATGGGTCTGGATTAAGTAGAGTATTGTGCTGTGATTTCTGCAAGGGACAGATTTCTCCCTGTTGTAAGTGCTGCTGTAAGGAGAATGTTTCTGTGAGCCACATTGAAACACATAAACATTTATACAATCTGTAGCTTCAGCAAATAATCAAATACTGCATAAGTGCTGGGGTTCCCAGCCCATCACAATTTCCAAGTGATATAAGTTATGAAGTTCGCATAGAGGGTAAAGATAATGCAATTTACAATGTTCATTCCATTGGCCCAAGGAATGTTGTTCAACTAAAGCTAGACAGCCAATGGTTCTCAGATTATGAAAAGGAAAATGGATCCAGTGTTCTTAATACTAATGATAAAGGTAAAGGCAATAACATTAATTTTTCTGAATCAGATAGTGATGGCCAACAGCGCCAAACCAATATGGTTGGTGACAATCCCACTGCATTGAGTCAAGATGGGAAGCTACGTCCACATTCTACTGACAGGGAGAAGAATAATGGGCAGCAGTATTCGAATGAAACTGAAAAAGCTCTAAATTCTGAAATTTGTTATACTCTTCCTCTCCGTGTAACATTCCATATTGCCAAGTACACCACATTGCAAATCATTTTCCCTAGGTTGGATTGGTACTGTTTGTTGCAAGATGTAGAATCCAGTAAGGCAGATTTAGCATGGCATTTTTATCTACAGAAAGCTCCCAGACTGGATATGGAAGTTTTTCTAAATGATAAACACCAGGAGCTGATTACTGACAATAAAAATGATGGAGAAGAAAGTAGATGCCTTGATGATGGGCCTTCCAATTTAGCTCTTCCTCAGCCAAATCAGAAGTCTTTCATTGGGGAAGATGCATGGTGTTGTATTTGTCACAGTTCAAACTTAGAGGTGGGTGAATGGAAGCAGCTGTTGCAATTGCCTTGTGGGCATGCATACCACTCTGAGTGCATTGCTAAATGGTTGGGAGCTCAGAACATGCGTCCACTCTGCAGATACCAGTTACCTTTATGTTCATAACCTTTTCAACTTTTTCTAAAGGAATAATTTTTCTTTTTATTTTTCTAAAATTGGGTGTAAATGTTTTTGATTGGAGTTATGTATTTAGGAATTTCTATTGCATAAGTAATATCAAATTTAATAATAGATCAAAGGATATCAAGTCTACATATCAACACTCAAACAACAGTGCAAAATGAAGTAGCAACAAAGATCATAATGATTCACACATTCAACAAAAAAATTAATGCATAATCTCTCACAAGAAGCCACCATAAACCTACCAAGTTCACCACAATCAAATATGTGAACATGAAACTCTAAAAAGTAGTCATTGAACAAAGAGAGGAAATCCACAAATCATATCACATAACATATTTTTCTACAAACACTTCAAAGTGCTAAGTGGTGACAAGTCAGAACTCCTTCAACAACCTAAGTGGAAAGCCTTAATAACATCCAATTGTTCAATTTAAAAAATACTAAATCAAAATAATTGTAAAATATATTTCATTTAAATTTAAACTACAAAAGCTATAGAAATCTTACCTCCTCAACCTCATGGACATCGTGGTGGGATTATATTGAATTGAATCTACTCGAATAGTTTGTAAAAGTGCTCACATTATTCTTTTATCATATTTAAAGATTGAAGATTGGTCCCTCACCTTTGTGCACAAACCCACCATAAAATTTATATACTTATCAAATGAAAGTGTTATCATTCATATTTGGAACAATAAAAAAATAGCTGAGTAATATCTAATGTTATTAAAATTGAATGATATTTTATCATATTGAAGCAACAATTCACTAATAAATTGATATGTGCTTCTATTGCAAACATATAGACTATAACTTCAACATAGCCAATTTAATAGATTCAAGTAGTCACAAAAAATTTGCAGAAAAATGAATTTGATTTTTTTACATACATATAGAAAAATGGACAAGAAATGATTATGATGCAACTAACTTCTAATCAACAATACCAAAACATGTAAGTAACTTTATATATGAACATTAAAATGGTTCCATTAGCATAAAGGTGAATACCATAGAAATAAAACAAAAAATTTCATGAATATTATTTAAATGGAATGATTGCTATTATAGAGGTCGGTATCTACCCACATAAACTAATAACAAAATGTGTGATCTTGAGTGCATAAGACGAAGTCTTTATATAGATTAAAATACATATATGTAAGTCTTAAGTCCAAATCTTTCACATGGGAATACCAGATTTGTAATGATCTTACAAGGCATTGACTTTGGAAAGAGTGCATAGCTTATATTTCCTAGAAATCTCCTTTATTCCAGACCATTTTATTAAGCTACTCTATTGCAGGCCTTCAATGTAATCACTACCTAGTACATTGAATTCAGGCAGGTAATATACTACTGGATGTGCATTTGGCCAAAATATTAAATAAATAAATTGTTTAATAATAAGTTCTATTTAATTTTTATTTTGGTGAAATGTGCAGCCAATAGCAGGCAGGTACGGCCGTTAATTTTTGCTGTAATGATGGTGGCCTGCCATGTGGGTCCCGTAAGTTAAGTTTGTGGGAATCTCACTGCAGGTTATTTTAATGGAGGCTTGCCTTCTGGAACGGAATTTACTGTTGTATGAAGTTTAAAGTAATGTTTCATCTGTATTAGAATACCCAACAAGGAAGAAAGTCAGAAGGAGAAGTTGCTGTAAAGGCTTGAATCTCATCCTGCCACCCAGACACAAAAGCAAAACCGTAGCAACCGCTGGAGGAAGAGAACATGAAAGCAATTAAGTCTCTGCGCATTTATTGAAGCCAATACACTGAATGTTCAATGTAATGGCCTTATAGCTATTTCTTATTGGGACTTTCTGTGAGAAGATTCATGGAGGATAGCAGAAAATCCTGTTATTTTTTCTTCCAAGCCTTAAAATTTAGAACAGGGCTGCTATGTCTGTTGATAGTCCTTGTCTTTTTAGTAGCCTTACTCAATATATCAGAATTCAGAGAAATAGTTAAAACTCCATCTAGTTTTAGCAGAGCAATGCTGTCTATTTCTAATGCTAATAGTGTGAGTTCAATCTCTCCACCATTTCTTCTGAGAACGGATAATAATACTTACGTGGTTTCTCAAGGCAGCCAGATCTTCATCAATTGTAGCTGCCCACAACAAGTTCAGAACTGCACAAAGGATATTAAGGAGACTGTCAGAGCAGCCATTGAAGTTGATAAGAGGAATGACTCAAAGCCTGAGTATGAGTTCAGTATTCTGATTGGAGTTCTAACAAGGGCAGATCTGTATGAAAGAAGACATTTTCTTCGTATGGTTTACAGAAGCCAATCCACAGTTCATGCAAAAGTGGATGTGAAATTTGTGTTTGGCAATCTAACCAAGGATGATCAAAGAATCCTTGTGCCTCTGGAGATCATGACCTACAATGATATCATCATATTGAACTGTGAAGAGAACATGAACGAGGGTAAGACTTATACTTATTTCTCTAGTCTGCCAAAGATGGGATTGCAGTATGATTATGTTATAAAGGCTGATGATGATGTTTATTTTAGGATTGATAAGTTGGCTGAATCACTGAAGCCTTTGCCAAGGAATGACACTTACTATGGCTATGTTATACCTTGTGACAAAACGGATCCTTGGGATAAGTATATGTCTGGTATGGGATATGCCCTGTCATGGGATTTGGTGAAGTGGATTGAGGAGTCTCCTATCCCCAAGAACAAGACAGTGGGGCCAGAAGATATGATGGTAGGGCAATGGTTAGATGATGGGAACAAGGCTAAGAATAGGTATAGCAATAAGCCTGCCATGTATGACTTTCCTCTTGCTAATCCCCCATGTTCTCATGAATTAATTCCTGATACCATTGCTGTACACAAGCTCAAGGACAGGGAGATGTGGTTTACTGTTCTCACCTACTTCAATTTTACATCTGCTCTCAAGGAGTCCAAGCTGTATCATCTATACTAGGTTGAGGAGGATGTATATGTGGGGGTTTTCTCTTTCTTTTACCAATTTGTAATAGAAGGAATATCGAATTTGGAAGAAACTTGGTGCTCAGTTTTTAAATTTCAGAATTAGCTCCTAATTATTCGGATCAAGTTTAGTTTGATAGGAATTTAAAATTACATTATTTATAAGGTTTGTGTAGAAATGAAAATTAATTTATTAGATATGATTTTGATATTTTAATTATTTCAAGATTCAATTAATTTTTATTGTGTATTCTTATATCAAAACATTACCACTTTCATAGTTGGAGATCTCCCATTCTTACTCTTGGCCATTCCTATCGTCCAAGAAACTAGTGCACTGCAATTTTATATTTTGACAAGCTTTACACATTTGCATTGCTAGATATAATGTAGATTTTCCCTCCCAAACTCCTACTCTTCCCAGCACAAGACCCCAATCCATTTTCAAGAGTCCAAAGGTCATAAGAGGTAGGTCTATTCATAAACAAGGATGTTCACTAGACAATGAATAATTGAATAAGAGAACTTTGAGGGCACAAACTTGAATAGTTACAACAAAACCACTATGCACAATAGGCAGGTTCATTGCTATAGCAATATACACCCTCTTGTACCTACTGCTTTTCTCACAAATTCCAAGAATTTTCTAATACAACTGTTAAATTAGTGTATGAATCTAACTAAGGAAAACATTTAAATGTGCTAGAAGTACCACTATTCCCAATAATAAACACTATAAGTGAAGGTATACATGCAAAATAAAATTATTAAAGGTTGTATGTTTTCTATTAGAAGTTGCAAAGAATGTTATCATGACCATATAGGACACCATTAGGATCATACAAGATATTAACATGATTGTATAAAATATCACCATAGATGGAATGATGAAACCATTACTAGTAATGTAAACCACCCATAGTATTGTCCCTAGCAACGCAATGAAAGAACATAGAGAACAAAACCTAATTCTAGTAGTGCCATATTTCTTCTTGATATTCTCTATTCATTAACATTTATATCAATTATTAAAAATATACACATTTTTTCTCTCTTTTTTAAAAAAAAATTACACCTTTACTTTCCACATTTAATCCCAACATCATCTCATAAAATTATTTAGATGTAAACCACCCATAGTATTGTCCCTAGCAACACAATGAAAGAACATAGAGAACAAAACCTAATTCTAGTAGTGCCATATTTCTTCTTGATCTTCTCTATTCATTAACATTTATATCAATTATTAATAAAATATATATCAATTATTAAAAATATATACATTTTCTTCTTTTTAAAAAAAAAAAAATACACCTTTACTTTCCACATTTAATCCCAACATCATCTCATAAAATTATTTAGATGTAAACCACCCATAGTATTGTCCCTAGCAACACAATGAAAGAACATAGAGAACAAAACCTAATTCTAGTAGTGCCATATTTCTTCTTGGTCTTCTCTATTCATTAACATTTATATCAATTATTAATAAAATCAATATCAATTATTAAAAATATACACATTTTCTTCTTTTTAAAAAAAAATAAAAATTACACCTTTACTTTCCACATTTAATCCCAATATCATCTCATAAATACATCTTAAATGTCATTTAATATGCTTTAATTTTAAATTCTAAGAGAAAAAGAAAAACTAGCAAATAGATTAAAAATATATATTTTTTACTATTTATATGAATTAAGATTATATTCTTCATGATTTATAAAGGGACCATGCGATAATTGCGAGTCTTTAATATACATGCTTATAGCTTTATAATTTATAGAGTATTTTATTCTTGTTTGATATAAACAATGCTTATAAAATTAATTTGTACAATATTTTGAGGGATATTGCAAAACTAGTTTTAGTATCATTTTGCAATTTAAAAAATAATAAAAAAAAGGAACCCTTAAAATATTTTGAGGTAAATAAGTAAATACATAATAATCATATTGGCAAAGTAATTCTACAAGTTCAAAAATAAATAGAAAATTGAAAAGCACACTTTTCAAATGATGAAGGTGGACTAAGTATCATTCATTGTTCTAAAATAATTGTTTGATATCAACTTTGTTAATTCTCTAATAGTAAGTGAGCTAAAATTTTCTCTCATTTGGGCTGAAATCTCATTGTAAGATTGATATGGGTCAACTATGTGGTATGGGAATCTATCTCAATGCCCAAAATCAAGCTATGCTACATGAAATTGTTTTGATAAGTTATGTGGTCTAGAAAACTAACCTTTTCTTGCTTTCCTTCTAATATTTGTAGTGACGAATTAGTGGTCTTTATAAGCACCTTTGGTTATCTAACTAAGTGAGCATCATGTGATCATTGGAACTCATGGTAGTTGATTCAATACTCCAACCTATGAATAATGATAAAAAATAATAAAAAACCATGCAATATGCCCACCTAGCACTAGCTATGTAGATGTTGATGTGATAGTGAATGCTCACATGTGATCCTTGAATAATGGTGTAAATATATGTGGGTGATCAATATTTTGAATGATCCATTACATTGTGTAAAATTAATAGAGTTCAAATCCTTTTTATAAAATACCCTAAAATATAATTTTAAATCTTTTACAGTTCAAGTTAGCACATAACAATTGGTTGGAGAAGGGAAATATTGGCCTAATTTAAATATTGAATTTAGATCTATGATTGGATAGATTTCACATC
Organism: Sequoia sempervirens; assembly: GCA_007258455.2. Lineage (NCBI taxonomy): Eukaryota > Viridiplantae > Streptophyta > Pinopsida > Cupressales > Cupressaceae > Sequoia > Sequoia sempervirens. The sequence goes on from VDFB02252616.1 coordinate 66,467,276, forward strand.
AAGAAATGAAATTGAGTCTAATTTTATACCATAAATTTGAACGAGGTAGGTAGATAGTTAAACTAAGGGTCATAACTAGTTCTTAGGAATGTGTGGATCTCAAATTAGGATAGGTTCAAGGAATGTGCCAAATATTAGTGTAAAATAATGTAACTTGTATATATTACATAAAGGATAACTTGGTCAAAATGAGTCCAAAAGTAATGGTAATTTAATGTAAATTATGAAATTTTCACCATTACATTTTTCCCCACTTTGACCTAGAATTGACCTATGATAAAGATGTATGTAAGAGTAAATCAAGAAATCATCATGAAATTAAAATAATCTAAACAACCAAAATGATATAGATATGGATATATCTTTAGTAGATTCTCCTTGCAATTAGAATTCCATCTTGAAACCTAAAAAGGTGAATAGAATTTAGTGAATATCATCTCTAAATAAACTTAGAACATAGGAACTAAAATAAATTTTTAAATAATGATAATAATAAATAAGTAAGAGAAAAAATAAAATGTAAAAGGGTGGCATGAATCCATGAAGCCAATAAATGTAATAAAAAAAGGATGAGGTGAAATGTTCTCCAATAGGACATTTTAACCATGATTAAAATATTAAAATATTGTTTAGGGCATTATTTGGGCCACTATAACCATAGACATACAAAAAATGTTAGTGTTGTAATATTCCCCATCTAACTAGTTGCATACAAAGAATGGAAGGAAGAAGAAGAAAGGGGATAACTAAAGATATCATCATGTAAATCTTAATAATCATAAATTTATATATATAAATGATATAACTTGAGAAATTTTTCATAAAATAATGAGAGAGAAGAATGCACATATATTGGAATGAACGATCCCTCCAAATTCTCATTGAAACTAGGGATATATACAATTAATAAATAATAAATAAGAATAATATATAAGAGCTAAACCATTGTTGTAATGTATCATAAATATGTTAAATCTTTATTGAATTTAGTGTTAAGAGATGAAAAAAATTAAGAAACTTATTATTTAGTGTTAAGAGATGAACAAAATTAAGAAACTTCTTATTTAATGTTAAGAGATGAACAAAATTAAGAAACTGCCTAGAGTGTTTTTCTTTATTTAAATATGTTTATCAATTATTAGATTAAATTAGAATTTAGATTACAAAGTAAGCGTTCCTAACCTAACCTAAAATAGGAAAATTGTGACTTATGCACCTAAAAATTGGAAAGTGATTCAACATGAAAATATTTAGATATACTACATTTAGAGGTCCTTGGAAAGTTTTAAGGTTGTCTTATGGATACTAGTGATGACATGAAAATAGCTCTAACTTAGTAATTTACCATAGGTTGCATGGTCTTGGACATAATGGGATAATAGCTAGGGTGTATGTAGATTGGGAATGAAAATGAAGGTTCTAAAGATTTGGGATGGATAAGAGATGGATGTAAAGAACTATCCTTACACAAAAAATTCATTGTTTCAACATAAAATTCTTGTGGATGCATGATGATGAGAAGTGGATGAAGAGGGATCTATTTATAATATATTTTCTAAGGGTTTTAGGGTAGGTGAACATTGAATTTATGATAGGTGGATCATAAATGAGACACATTAATTTTTGTGGTTAAAACTCATCAAAATTATCCCCTCTAATCCAGGAATATGAGACGATATAGCTCAAACATGTACACTAGGGTTGTGACTTTGATTTTTAATGCTAGAGGCTTTATTCTATAAGGAAGTATAAGGAGATAAAGATAACACATGCTAAAGGTGAATGCACATCTTTTTTATTATTAGGGAGGGATTTATAAGGGGACATACAACTCAAATATAAGATCAACAAGGATAAACATGGCTAGATAGGGATAAAACAAGGCTAAAAAAACATACAAAGTGGACATCTAAAATGAGTATAAAATATAGTAAAAGAAGTTGTGAAAACAATTTGATCAATTATTGATCCTAATCTTATGTAGAACATGATTTAATTGAAAAAAAATCATAATTTATAATATAAAATATACATACCTTATTTTTGATATTATTTAGCATAATACCTTTGCCTCCTTCTTTCACTCAATTGTTGTTTCCTTTCTTCAGAATGATATCATGTAGTCTTCTTTTTCCTATTATTTGGATTTCCCATCTTCTTCAAGTTGCAAAATATGATCTTGATAATTCTTTTCTAATTCCACGTTCCAAATTTGTAAAACACTTAAAAAAAAGACCTCTTAAACACATTTACAAAACTTCCTTTATTTTTGATATTAAAATCATAAAAAAATGACCTTGTACACACACACACACACACATATATATGTATGTAATTCGAATAGTCATGCTCTTTTCAAATGTCAGTCAAGTTGGCCTTTGTTCAAACATTGATCGCTAAATTAACATAAATATTATTTTATTGTATAACCAAGTTGTTTGAAGGTAATTTAACAATTGTTTTTTTCTTGGGCAATAAGACCTTTGGTCAAAGGAACCCCTTGACTAAAGGGCCTTAGCTAGATAGCTTTGGCTTTTGCATCAAAATTTCCTCATAAAATTTAGTTTCAAACTTTGGGTTGGTTCTTTAGATGCACTTAACTTGACAAGATATTTTGCAAGATTGTAGCCCTCGAAATGAGCTTTCCAACAAGTATAGTTTAAATTATATGTTTTCATTTTATCATATATTTTAATTTTTAATTTTTACTAAACATAGGTTTTTCATCGAACATCAAGCTCTTTATTCTATAGAGGTGAGAAAATAATAAACTAGTACAATTTTTTTTTTCAAAAAATACATTTTCCCTAGGTATTGATGTCCTTGTTTCACCAATGTTTGACAACATAAATGTTACTTTCAAGAAAATGTTGTTTTCTATTTAAAACTAGTTATTAAAGGAGATGTTGAAAGATTCATGATTTATTTCAAAAAAATAAAAATAATTTTTTTTTAGAATCTACACATAATTGCCACAAATCACTAGTTCACATCATCTTCAAATTCTTAATAGTTTATTTACTATAGGTCTTAGAAGGTGAAGATTCAATTAAAAATGTTGATATAAATGTCAATCTTGGCCAAAAAGTGAGACACAAATTTGTGATTGCACCCTAATGGGAACCATTTTTGGTCAATCTAAATAAAAAAGTCTAGAGGAAGAAATAGAACCCAAAAGTTCAAGATTTAACTAAAGAAAAAAGAAGAAGCTTGATCTTCCCTTCTCTTTATGCTATTCTTAGGCCTATGTGCCTACTTTTGTCTACATTTTCTGCTTTCCCCTCTCAATAACATGTTTTAGGTGTTCATCCTAGCCTTTGAGCTAGTTTTTGTGGTTGGTCTAGGCCAATCTGGCCTTTGTTTCTAGTTCTATTGTTTTTTTTTTGTGACTTTCAAGATCAAGGCCCTTTCCTTTTTTTTTTTTATCTCAAAAAAATTTAAGTTAAATATTAAAACTTGATATTGATGTTATTAAAATAATAAGTGTTTGTGGAAGGTTAAGAATTGGATTTGCATTATTTCTTTGGTCAAAGACATTATATTTTTCATAAAATAGTAAATTATTAATAACATCACTATTATTATTTTATCTTTTATTATGCTTATCTATGACAAAAAAATTATCCCTTACTCATTAATAAAAGTACAAATAGTTTTTATTTGTTTTCATATCAAAGACAAAGTAAAAAAAAATGTAGTATATGTACAGTGTCTACATTTCTACGAATGGATATAGGAATACTTACAACACCCAAAAATATGTTCATATCAATTCCCATGCTATAAAATATCATCATTATTTCTTAATGCTTATGTCATAAAATAGATAAAATTTGACATGCCTACAACACCCAAATATGATTTATAGTGTTCCTCACTCTCGATGAAAGGAAAAGTACATTTTTACAACACCTAAGAATATGTCATAGTTATGCTTGTGTCACTAAATTTATAACATTAAAAAACATTTCTAAATGGAAAAAAATCACTTTTGGAATAATACATTATAAAAAACATACATATTGACAACTTAAAAAAATGTTTCCATCAAGTTGAACACAAGGAAATAGGGTTCTACCTTTTAGGAGATGGAACTAGGAGGACCTTATTTCACTCTTAGTTTATTCGAGGAAACTCTAGAGATCTCAACCTAATGGTTCAATTGAGAGAAGGGGTTTGCTATAAGATCTCCTTGGGTGTGATTAAAGACAAAATGGGGTTCACCACTAAGCAAAGGCCTAGTAAGAAGGAAATGTAGATGATATGCAAATCTAACAATGTAACCTAGAATATGAAACTTCAAATCAAAATAATGAACCAAGAATGAATAGAGGTGCACCTGGAAAAATGAAGATGCTTGAAACAAGGTTTTCAATCTCAAAATTATGACTTTTGAACCACACTAGGACTCATACACCAGTATGGGTGATTTAGCCCTAGTTTAGGGTTTTAGTCCGAAACTAGAATATGCTACTAGTAAACTAGGATCTACAGAAAATGATGAAAAGTGGTATATTGGGACTCATACACCCAAGGTGGAGATTTAGTCCCAATATCAGGGTTGATATGAAACTTTATATCCTCTAGTGACTCTTGTAGCTTCTCTCTTGTCTGATCTCCAACTCTAAAACTCTAAATTCCAACCTGTAGGTGACTTTCCGTAATCTTGGAAGAAAGGTGACAACTTTGAAAACTTTGCAACTTTGACAACTTTCTCCAATCTTTCTCTTGAATGGATCTTCACCCTAAATCTACAAATCACACATCAAAGAGAGGGAAAAATGTTTTTTTGTTAGTGAATAGGGGTTTTCCTTGGTCAAACCTCATTTTGGTAATCAAACCTTAATGAGAAATGAAACATGAAACATAAGATGAAACAATATAACCTTGTTTGAAATATTGTAGATCTGCAAACAAGCATGAAGTGGCCTTAATAGATGCAAATCTTGGTCATGATTCTTGATGAAAGATAATGTCTTTAAATACTTGAATTGACCTTGAACAATACATCACAACGTTAGCTCAAAACCACATGCATGATGCATCAAGCCTTTGAAATGATAATTGGATCTTGATTGTTGCTACAAATGATGAAGAAATCTATCCTTGAATGCCTTCTTGAATACTCTTGAATACTCTAATAATACTATTGTGAAGTCTTAGGATGCTTGCCTGTAGTGCCCCTCCATTCTCATTGTGAATGTGTAGGTAGTCAACCTTGGAACTCAGAGGTGAAGGAAAAATAATAGGGATAATTAAATGTATGTTAGTAATTGATCTGTTTTATGATACAATATATGATGAACTAGATGCATTGTTATGATCAATATGTGATTATTCTATCATGACCATTATGTGATTATTATTCTGATTGCTACGTAGTAGATGGTTTATGAGTTGATTTGATTACTGAGTGTTGTCTTCTGATGTGATTGAATGAAAGAGATAGTGTCGCATTACTCACTTGTGAGTACCTTGCTACACTATGATTTCTTTTCACAGTGTGTCTAATTGTATGATTATGTATATGCTTGAATATTTTGCGTGTTGCAGGTTGCAGGTACTAGGCATCGACTCCACCTAAATTAGCAAGTCTGAGTGTGCCTTAAACCCAATGGAACAATTGTTCAGAGATAACATAAGATCCCCTACCCTAGCCATAATCCTTGAAGTTCAGATGAGTATCTAGTCTATCACCTCATTAGTGTTGTCTATTGTCTATGGTTAGTTGGTCTTGTTTTTTGACTTTGATTATGGTTAGGTAATTGTTGTTTACATTTGGTTTGTTTAATTTAAATTTGTTTGGAAAATATTGTTTTGGTTAATTAATGTGTTAAAATAAATTATTAAGTCAAGGAAACTTTGATAATTAATATAAATATATTTATTAAAAATGATGGTTTATGATATATTAAGAGTTTAATGAAATACTGTAATAAATTAAATATAAAATGGATATTAAAATAAGATAAAATATTATAATGGGATGATGCAATTAATAAATAGTAAAAAATAATAATAATATGATGAGTAAATAAAGTTTATGACTCATGAAGAAAACATTAAATAGATTTTTTAAAATGGGACTGCACATGATAGTCTAGTGAGTATGCAACAACATGCAACTCAAATAGTTATTAAAAAAATTAATTATTTTTAAAAAATAAAGCTTGCATGGAATCTTTACAACTTTATGTTTTGTAAATAATTATTTTTTCATGAGATTTTGGAGGATTATTAATTTTTGTTTCCTGTGAATATTTTCTTATTTTTGGGAGACTTTCATTTGGTTTTGGGAGATTTTGAATTGGGACTCTACAAAGATTGTTTGGGGTTTTTGAAGAGATTGGAGTTGCCAGTTGGGATTTGGAAGTTCAACATCAAATCTTCAACCCTACCAAGTGATTGAATCGAGGTTCCATTATTTTCTGAATTCTATTTCTTTTTAGAAAATGAATTGCTTAAGTGATTAGACTATCTAGAAACATCTATTTGTTAATTTAATTCCTGAATCGAAATAATTCTTGAATGTTTTCGTTGAAGATTTTAAACCCTTTTTTGTAAATAGTATTGTACTTATTCTGTAAAAATATTATTGTAGTCTTGAAGCCACATTTCTTCTGGGTGTTTTGTTAATTTCGTTTATTCCATTTATACTTCTTCAATTCAATTGCTTTCTTGAATATTTTATTAAACCCAATCTATGTATTTATTGCAACCATTGCATTTGATGTGATAAAATCTAATTTTCCTTACTAAATGTATTTTCTTGAAAGTTTTCTAAATACATTTGCTTCACCATTTTCCTTTGGCATCTAGTTGTCAAGCTTTAGCCTATTGTATTGCATATTGTGTTATTGATTTATTCATTGCCAATAAATTGGCCTGATTGCATTATCCATAACTTTGTTTTTACAAACTGGGTTAGTGAGAAATTTGAAGGGTTTATGTGTCTTGTTATTCTCTAATCTTTGTTCAAACATTTGAAGAACCCAGATCATAGTTTCTGAGATATGGTTGAAACACGAGGTTGCTATTAGGTTGTTTTCCTCACGGTTGTAAACATATATATATATATATATATATATAATATTATGGTTATAGTAAAAGAATATGTTTCCCTTTATAATTAATTAGTTCATTAAAGTTGAGGTTTTATAAATATGTGAATATCCTTTTTAAGAGTAGATAGAATGATTATTCAATTCATTAATAGAATTGCTATGTGAGAAAGAACAGTTCCATTTATTTATATTATCTAGAATTTGAAGGAGTATTTTTAGAAAGAATAAATAAATGAAATTTATATATAATATTTATATTTATGTGATTTTTTTCAATATGTAAAATTTAATAAAGTGAATAGAATTATTTTTAGGTTGTGAAATGATTATTAATTATGAAGATATGCTTGTGTGATGGAATGAGATACATATGTATGTCATTGTTAATATAAAATTTATAGGGCCATGAAGTATGATTAACTTAGAATATTACTTCTATTGTATTATAGATTATAAAGTAATTAGAGGCATCTAATATTTTCTACTCTATTAAATTGATTGGTATTTTAATACTAGGAACTAATGTTAGAAATTGGTTGTTTAATGTATTATAACCTTATTATATCTATATTTCATTAAGTGTAAGGTATTTAATTACAGGTGATTGATTTACTCTTAAATTTTCTTATTTGATGAAAATTATTTGTTCTTGTTAGTAAAGGCCTTATACTTGTTTGTCGTCATAAATGATTATTAATTTTATGTTTGCATTGCATATTGAAACTTCAATATTTACCTATATATGTGAATGGTTAATCTAGAAATAAAAGTGGTGTGTAAGTTCTTAGGTAGGCTTCTCGTTAGCAATAATTCTTTTTCAATCTCTTTATAAGTTCATTTTATGAAAGAGTAACACAAATATTTGACCTTTGTATAATTCAATGTTTAATTGTTGTATTAAATATTTCATTATTTTTAGTACATTTTTATTTTTTATAGTATTTCTGAGTAAGTAATTTACCTTTGGTTGAATATTAAGTTGTATTTCGTTAGTTTATTGAACCTAGTGGTTAAGTTAAAATGAATGATAAGAGAGTGAAGTTAATGCCTGATTAAGGGAATGTCTTCAAGGTTAATGTTGATTTCCTTCTTAATCATGCTAATAAATGATTTTTCAATGCAAGTTGATTTCATTGTTGCATTGGTTATTTGTGTGCTTGTTTTAAATAATGTGTTTGATTAGTGAAATTAAGGCGATTTTGGGTTAACGTTTAAGTGGGAGTCTTTTATTCAAAGTGGGTTAAGGTTGGCTTCCAGAGGTTGGGAGGGAATACTTTGTATGTATGATTCTTATGATGGTTTCACTTTGGAAATGGTTTGGCAATGTTTGGTATTTTGTGCAAGATGGTGAATGCCTTGCACTATGGTTAGATTCTTGTGATTTTTATAAGTGTGCAAGAATATCAATTCATTGCACTGAGTTTGCATTCTTGTGATTGTGATATGTGTGCTAGAGGGTCAATACCTTGCACTGTATTTGGATCAATGTAATTGTGTTAAGTTGCAAGATGGTAAATTCCTTGCTTGATTTGTAGGGTTTACCAGTTGCAAGTAGGAGGAGTGTCTCTCAATGAGGGTTGAAACCCAAAGTGGTGTCCAAGACAACCCATTGGATAGTTTCTTAATTTAGTGATAACCTAAATAATGAATTGAGGGGATGGATAGTTTTCACATAAACAAGATAATGGATGCCTCACCCATGCTTGTTGTTGGTTGTTTTTACTGTAACCAGGTTGGTCTTCTAATCTACTTATGGAATTTTCAATTCCAATCAAGGGCAGCTCGAAGGACGTGGACCAACTGACAAGGATTTTAAAGACCTCCTACACTTTGGTCTCTACAAGACCTGGGAAGGTGATCCCTTAATGCATTTACAACCTTTGCACCATTCTCATAATAACATTAACAACAATAGATAATCTCATTTAATAGCTCAACATAATAGGATAATACCAAATAGAATTGGCTATTCACCAGTAATATCAACTATTTGGAGCATGAGATAACTACAACACACTTCACCATATAAAATAGTCATTGATTTGCAATTTGTAGCAAGCTCTAGGTAAAGACAAACAAATACTAAACCATACAAATTAGTACAACTTAGATCAGTGCCATATATCCATTGGAGGAGTCAAATTCATAAACGTCTATGGGTTTATGATAGATTTAATACATAACATATAAGATCCTTGAGAATATTGCCTTACAATTTCATCAACATATATTCTAACCCAATACTACTTATCAAATCCTTATACAAAACATATCCACCTACAATCCCATTCAAACATTTTAATTAATTCTTTGAATTAAAGACAAAACATAAATCATACACACCACAACAGTGAGATGAACAAGGCAACCCTTGATTATCTTATTCAAAATTTAGATATGCATACACAATGGAGGGACATGAGTTTGAATTAATAATTTCAATTCAAATGTCGATACTATCATAAAACATCAGATCCCATGAATTCAAAACATACTACATAATGACTCAAAACCTAAATTGCATATTCACTAAAACCATTGAACTTTACAATTTTCTTTGCAACTCTACTTAGAATCGACCAAAAAATATCTCACTTGCTAACCCATACTTCTAGCCTTGAAATACTTCTTATAGAAACGAAGGAGAAAACAAGCATCGAGCCAGAAAGCACATGTGTCACCAACCAATTGGACCACTTTGTGACATTCTAAAAATTTGTTACAACAACAATCTCCTGGAGAATCTTCTTGTTCATTGTGCCCACTGAGAATGATTGATGCAACAACAAAGCCTCAAGAGTTCCACGCTAAGACTGTCACCAAAAACAAAATTGGAAATAGTTGTAACTGCCACAATTGATCTATCAACTATTAACAACCTACGCCTTTTTACTCCTTCTCAGCTCCACGACTGCTCCGCAAAGTTGTTTTGAATGATTTGTGATACCAAAAGCAGAAGAATAGTTGCTTTATTTTGATCAAACTATGGTAGTAGATATCATGTCCGCCATTAAAGCTTACTCGTGCGCTACAGATTCAAATATTAGCCATTGATCCTTCACCTTAGATAGATCAAATAATGGTTGCATTCAAATCAAACTAACACAATATCCATCATGGCAACAAGGGGCCCACCATACTACACACTGCCAACAAAATCCATGTGGCGCTTGCCTGAGATATCATAATCGATAAAGACCTTGCAACTTATGATCATTTGATGGTGGGCAACCATTGATCTTCAACCATCAATAATCCAGTTCATCTAACACAGTCGCCAAATTTATCCTTAACCATCGAGCACCTTTTCTACTAAGATTATAACATCTGTATTGATTTGAAGCACATGCATCTCATAAACACTTTAGTAACCCATTGCATAATGTATTAAAATCAAATAGATGCATCAAGGTATTTTATCATCCCTTCGACATCACCAGACGAGACACGTGGTGCTCGTTCATGATATCATCATCAATGAAGACCTCACAACTTCTGATCATGCGATGGCGGGAAATCGTTGAGATCAAATGATGATTGATCTACAATCATGTGAACTCATCCCTCTGCAAAATAAAAACATTTATTAAAGGACTAAGGGGACATCACTAGGCTGATGACAAACAATGACATAAGTTGTTATTTAAAATGAGGGAGCATGAGACCATCCAAGATAGGAGAATAAAGTCAAGCGAAGGAAATAAAGTGATAAAACGAAAGGGGGCTTGGCCTAGTTGAAGCGATGGGGCTTAAGTCATTTTAAAACCCTCCAAAAAGTAACGACCAAATAGATCCCACCCAAGGCATAGAATGAACACTAGGGTTTTACATGAAGACAAAGGTAAAACCCCAACCTTAGGATTCTCCCAAACACCATAGATGACCAGAGGCATAAGGCAGGATAAAAGATAACACATAGAATAAAAACTTGAAGTTCCATCACCTGTAGTGCTTGTTTAGGCTAAGTAGGGGTTTTGAAGGCCTAGTTGGAAAGATCAACTTCCTTGTCCTCACGAGAGGAATGTTGGTTCCGCATGTGTCACCCTATGGGGCTGAGACCTAGTGAGAGGTATGTCAGGACAACCATAGATGGGGTTGTGGTCTTGTGAGAGACCATTAGGGAAACCCATGCTAGGACCATGCAATGACACTCTTTCCTATTGGGTAAGTGCACCAATATGTGACACAATTTAGGTGTCAAATTGTGAAACTTACAAAAAAAGGCTGAAATGGGCCATTTGATGCACACCAAATGTAAAAGCAAAGATAAAATCCCAAACTCATCTTTGAAATCCTCATTTGTTTTCAACCTATGACTTGGCTTGGAGGATAAGAGGTCTGAAACTTGCGCTCACCAAATTTAACCCATAATTTGCACCGTTAGCTTGCTATCTTTCATGAGGATGTCGCCAACATGTTGGAGACATCAAAGATTGTGAAGAGGTATGTATTTTTATTCAATTTATTTTGAATTTGATTTAGAATGCTAATTGAAATAGGTTTTTATAATAAAGTTTTGTTCTAATTATTAGGGAATGAATCTCCACCTTGAAACTTTAAGAATTTAGTCAATCCATCAGGAAAAGCCTCCTATTTAAGAACAACCTGAAACCCCTCCATCAATTCCTAGGCATCTTCAAGGAACAAAAGAAAATATTCTAAATTAAATTGAAAACAATAAAAGAGACATTGAACAATTAATTGGAAGATTAACCGAGCATGTCGAAACCCACACTTATAGGAGAGGGATTGTTGAATCTGTGAACCTAAGAATTTTATCCTACTCTAATGTGCAAAATAACTTAAAAATGCAAGTGATAAAAGACTAAGGACACTTCAAGATTAGCCAAAAGAGAGATAAAACAAGAAGGAAAATGGACAAAACAAGATATGCAAACGATTTTACCTTCTTTGCTGTTGATGTCTCCTTGATTGGCCCTTGCTTGGGATGATTTTGTGTGCTCCTTAGATGATTGCTTGAGTGATTAAATGCAAGATTAAATGTGAAAAATGATCAAAAGAGATGGCTAGATGATGGCAAAGGATTGAAAGTGAAAATTGGTAGCATGTAGTTATCAAATGGCTAAGTGTTGAAAATGCCCTTGAGGAGGGGGTATTTATAGGAAAATTTGAATTCTCTAGAGAATTCAACGGTCAAGATGCATCCAACAAGGCCAAGATGAAGGGCTATGGTGGGTTGAGAACCCACGAGTCCTCACATCTTGACATGTGGAGGGTGAAGTGGACAAGAGGATACGAGGTGTAAGTGAGGTGTCAAAAAGGTACATGAGGTGGAGGAAGGACAAACACCTTAGGGAGTGAGAAGATTTTCTTAAAAAAGGATTTTTTGTCCCCAAGTGGGAGTGAAAGAGACATTTGAGGAATTTTGGAATTCCTCAAAAATCTACATGGGAAAAGGAAAGGTGGTTGGGGATATAAATTCACATTCCTAGGAGGATTTAGAGGATAAAAGGTGGGCTCCAAAAAGGTTGGACTTGGTCACATGTGGAGATTGTGACAAGTCCAAGGTTCTAGAAGCCTTGAAAAGATGGAATGTGAATTAAAAGTTCACATAGGGAGGAGAGAGACATGGGATAAATAAATGAGAATTAAAAATTCTCATGGGAAGGAGAGTCAATGTCCAAAAAAGAAAAATGGAAGAATTGACCAAAAAGTGGTGCTAAAAATGGCTAATGACCTTGGTTAAGGTTGTGCAAATATTGGATTATGGTAATTAATGGCAGATTAGAGGCAAGTGGCAAATGTAGGAGGATGTGACATTAATCTCTGATTAAGAGGATGCACATCATAATCATGAATTAATTAAATTAATTCGGATTAGGGCAAGGTTATGGAGGATGTGACAAGAAGAGAGAAAGTTGAGAATTTTAAATTGATTTTTAAATCAAAAGGGTAAAAATGACTAAATTAAATAAATTAGTGTATTTATTTAATTTAGAGAGGAAGAGGGTGAAAGACAAAGTATTAATTATTAAATTAAATACTTTACCAATATGAGACAAAATGTGTAATAATAAATTAATATTAATATGATAGATGGAAAGACAGTAAATTTAATCATATGGAAGTGATTAAATTTGGATGTCTACATTTTGCCTTCTTTGAAATATTGTTAGGATAACAGTGTTTCGAAGAAAAATAAAATACGAATGAGGCAAGAGGTGACAAATGGTGATGCCCCTAGCATGGAAAGGGTTAATGATGCCCCAATGACCAGGCTGAATGAATGGAGGAATGGTAAGAGGGTATGCCCCCTCAAGAGGGCGATCGGGGAGGAAAAAGGGGTCCCCAGGTGACATCTCGATAGGAAGAAAAGAAGGACACCATTGGATAGAGCTCAGAAAACTAAACAATTTTAATTTTTCAACGGAGGTGATCCGACACACGGTTTGCAAATGGCAGCCTCAGGAAGTTTGGGATTAGTTGGAGGAATAAAAAGTTAAATAAAAGGTAAAAAATACCTTTTTGGAGGAAGGGGTTAAAAAGATAATTTTAAAAATTACCTTGGTCATTTTCACTGTAGCAGTTGAGAGGAAGAGAGGAGAGGAGTGAAACAGACGAGGAGGACGATGCCGACGGACAATGACACCGCGAATGCATCGGTGGATGAGGTAAAGTGCATTATATAGCGGGGGCACGGGGACAATAGGTGAGTGGCAACAAAAACCCTCATTTTTAATTTACGCAATTTTTACGTAAGAAATTAAAATTTAAAAACATGGGTTTTCTTAAGGAGAAAAATTAGAAAAACGGGTCGGTGTTAGTTTACTTAAAAAAGGGTCAAATTGACAGGAAACAAGAGGACAAGCGCATTTGGGCAGGGCGTAGCCGCCCCAACCCAGGGTGCTACCGCCTGGCCTGGGGGTGGTTTCGCCCCGACCATGGGTGCCGCCGCCGCGCCGAGGGGCGGTTCTGCCCTGCCGAGGGGTGGTGCCGCCAAAGTGCGGGGCACTTCTGCCCCGCCGAGGGGCGGTGCCGCCCCAGCGCAGGGCAGTTCAGCCTGACTTAGCGTGGGGCGGTGCCACCCCAGCGCGGGGCAGTTCCACTCGGCTGCGGCCGAGCGGTTGCGCACCAGCGCGGGGCAGATCTGCCCGGCTGCGGCCGAGCGGTTCTGCCCCAGCTCGGGGCGGTTCCGCCCTGCCGTGGGGTGGTTCTGCCCGGCTGCGGCTAGGCGATTCCACCCTGCTGAGGGCCGGTTCCACCCCTCTGCGGGGCAGTTCCGCCTAGTTGCGGTCGGGCGGTTTTGCCCCAACCGGGGGCGGATCCGCCCCGCTGCGGTGGGGGGAACCCATCGGGGGGAGAAAGAAAGAAGAAGAAGAAGAAGAAAGAAAGAAAGAAGAAGAAAAAGGGGAAGATAGAGAAAAAAGAAATAATGATAAATGTGTTTGTGTGCATGCAGAGCTTTGAGCGGTTACGCGTGCATGAGCGACGGTCGGAGGTGATGACAGTGACGATAGCAGCGATGAATGGGGAGGATCAGGCGGCGTTAGATCACATAGGGTTAGGTCACTGCGTTCAGTTTCCAGAGGTCAGAGCACATCCGGCGATGTTGATAGTATTGATAGAGAGATGAAGCTCAGAGACATCGACATTTCATTTCCCTTTAGGAGAGATGACCGTGATGTTTGAGAATGTGTGGCATATCCTGAGCCTGCCAATTGCCGGCCGGTTAGTGAGTGAGGTGGTGTCCACAGGGGCGGAGTTACAGGAGACTTTGAGAGTTTTGTTCGGTCATGTGACGTTGCCCCTGGTGAAGGGGCAGTTAGATTTGGACGGATGTTTGTTAGTGGGTGTGCCAGCCTTACCGTTATTTTTGTGTGGCTTGATTAGTGGGATACTGTTGCCAGATCAGAGCAGACAGACATGTAGCTTGCAGTATATAGAGGTGATCCGCCACATTGTTGAGTGGCGGGGGGGGGATCATTTTTGTGGGGTTCCTGTGTATTGGTACAGCTGTACAGAGATATGCACGGGATCTGCTATCGAGAGGTATCGAGTGTGACACATGTGACACTACTGCAGATTTGGGCGTAGGAGCATATTGTCGTGACTAGACCGGTAGTGGTGAGGGAGGGGACAACAGATGATCGGGAGCTTGTGGCTTGGGAGTATGGGGAGGAGAGAGGGTGGGTTTTTCGCTATGAGATGCAGGGGGAGATGGAGGGGTGGAGGAGAGAATTTTATGATCTGCGTTCATGGGACATAGAGTGGCGGCCATATAGGGCGCGTCAGTTCAGGGGATGGTCAGATACTGGGAGTCATGAAGGGTATTTTTTGAGCTGATGTTTTATTATTGGTACTCTACCATGCATAGTAGAGTCTCATCGACCAGACAGAGTGTTGAGACAGTTTGGGGTGATACAGGATATTCCGCCGGCGCCTATCTTGTTCCGGCGGTGTAGTAGAGAGCTACCATGGGGAGGACGCATATCACCAGCGACAGCTAGGGCATCATGGATGGTAGCAGGATAGGCGGCTTATCTAGGGAGGGTAGGAGGAGAGTAGCTGCCAGTGGTGACCGAACGATATCGAAGGTGGTTTCAAAACAGGTTATGGGAGAGGATTACGCCTGTTCAGCTTATGTTGAAGGTAGCAGGTGCCGGACCATCGGAGGAGCAGAGACCACGGAGGGAGAGGAGAGGCGGCAGTGGTAGACGAGGGGGGACAGGAGGAGCCGGAGGGGGATGAGAGAGAACAGGCAGGCAGAGTAGGGAGGAGGAGGAGACATCAAAGACGAGGCCGGAGAGAGGGTCGGCAGCGGGAGAGAGGGCAGCCACAGAGAGCCCAGGGGGAGCAGAGGGTGGACAGAGAAGGTCGGCAACGGGAGAGGGGGCAGCCACAGAGAGCTCAGGGGGAGCAGAGGGTGGACAGAGAGGGTCAGCAGTCGGAGAGGGGGCAGCCACAGAGAGCCCAGGGGGAGCAGAGGATGGAGGAGGTGATGGATGTAGATGAGATGGAGGATGTGGAGGTGGTAGGTGTGAGGGATGCTGCAGAGGAGGGGAGGAGACAGTTCGTGGTAGGACGACATGGTCAGCCATGGCGAGTGCGGATTCGGCCGACTGTAAAGAGTCACGAGGTTTGTCAGGAGACAGAGAGGGGAGCGGATGAGGATGTTAGAGCAGCCCCAGAGGAGGAGAGGAGGTCGCTACGAGGTCGATACGTGGTTGAGAGACAGGGAGAGGTGAGATGATTTCGGGTTTGCCATGTTGTGGAGGACTGTGAGGAGGGACAGGAGCAGGGGGATAGGGAGCAGCCAACAGGTGGGGAGGATGAGGCAGAGTTGGCGGTTGGGGAGGAGGATGGGGAGGATGAGATAGAGCTGGTGGTTGGGGAGGAGGATGTGATGGATGTGGACAAAGATGTGGCAGAGGAGGATGTTGCGGCAACAGATGCATTAGCGTTAGTTCCTTATGTACCAGAACATCCCATTGTGCAGGCGAGGGGAGCAGAGGTGCGAGTACAGCTGGCGGAGTAGAGAGTGAGGGCTCTAGAGGCCGAGCTAGCCACGGTAGAGTGGGAGTCACTGATAGATTATGACACCATTACTTTCCAGCTAGCGGGAGTAGTGAGGGAGAGAGACAAGGCACAGTCAGAGGTGCAGAGGATATAGGGGGAGTTGGCTAGTGTGACATGGGACTGCGATAGATTACAAGTAGAGGTCATGGTGTTACAGGCCAGGGGGAGTCAGAGGAGAGGACAAAGCAGGGAGCTGAGGAGGGGATAGGAGGTACTAGTCAACAGTCAGGGGATCTCCAGCGAGACTGGGATGAGCTTCAGGACAGGGTACATTTCCCTAAGTAGGCCGTTGGAGATATGGGGTTGATACAGGAGAGGGAGGTTGTGGCAGTAGAGCAGGCACGAATTATGCGGGCTGAGAGGGACGTAGCACAGGCTCATGTATAGGTGATGGAGGTAGAGAGGGATGTGGCACGAGTGTGCATTCAGAGTGAGAGGGCAGAGATACAAGCATTATAGAGAGGGAGAGATGAGGCGGTAGCAGAGGTAGTGACTCTCCAGAGAGAGGGATTTAGCAGAGTTGCGGGCACAGGCTCTCTAGAGGGATAGAGATGCATCAGTGGCTTGGGCACAGGGGGCTGAGAGAGATAGAGATGCGGCAGAGATGCAGATGCAGACCCTACAGGCAGAGAGGGATGCCACAATGGCTCGTGTTCCGTGGTCGGGGTGAGGTGGGATGCCCGGAAGCGGATGTCGCGGTGTGAAGAGAGAGGGATGCAGCGGTGGCACAGGTAGTGGCTGCGGAGGAGATGAGAGATCGATTACAAGCAGAGCTGGCACATAGTCAGTTAGCTCAGGAGGCCTAGGAGCAGGAGAGGAGAGCTATCACCAAGGATCGAGACAGGTATCGACATGAGTAGAATTTTGCTCGGGTCCAGGTTGCAGAGAGAGAGGATAGCATGAGAGAGACAGGTTTTTGGATGGCTGCATATTATGATGCAGTTCTGATCCGGCACAATGGAGATTTCATTATACCAGGCAGACACCTCAGATGCCAACGCCATCACAGTCATTGGGGACACGAACCCGTGGTTACAGTGATTCACCAGGTGTCTCACCAGGTAGAGGAGCAGGACCTGAGTCTCCACAGAGATCAGATGTGGGGAGTTCATTTGGGAGGTGACAGGCTACTGAGTTTTTGATAGATGCCGGATGTAGTGTGTATGATTTATTGACAGAGATCATAGATGTTTTATATCTCCGAATTTTGTATTTTATCATGTGATGTATGATGGACATGTGACAGATATTATATTATTTTGTATGGGACAGTTCTTATTGACACCATGTAGTATGTTTCCTTTTATGATGGGTGATTATATGCATGAGTATATGGTATTACATGTTTATGTGGATGGATGCACTGGTTTATTTATGCTCATGTGTTGGTTTATTTATGCTTATGTTTAGGAGATGTTCACATGGATGATTGGATAATTTTATATGAATAATTATGCTTATGCTTATGCGTTGATTTATTGAGATGTTTATGTGGATGATTGGATATATGTATTTATGGAATATGAATGATTTTATTGATGCATGGTGATGGTGATATGTTATGTGTACCTATGGGATCTATGATGATTTATATATATGGATGTCTAGTGGACGTATTTGTCATGTATGTATATGCGTATGATGGATTTTGTATGAATATTTTATATATGCAGGATGCGATGTATTATGCGTCTGATACTTTGGGATGCAGGTGGCGATGTGTGTATGAACCTAACATGTGGTGATGCAGGTGGCAATGGATATATGGACCTAACACGTGATGCAGGTGACAATGGATATATGGGATAGTACTTTTGTAATTTTAGAGGAAATAACACATGGCCATAAGTGCCAATAAGAACTAACATGATAACGGAAGGTGGGTATGTAGTGATTGTGAAGATGGATGTCATTTGGCATCTGTCAAAAAGTATCAGTATCCTGAGAGGAATGGAAAAGAATGGGGGAAAGTATTTGCACAACCAAAACCATAGGGTGAGTGTAATGCAATGATTATGAAAATGCAATCCTAATTCAATTTGCCATCTTTGGAGCACTGGTTTTTGCTATAGCATAAGACACGATACACTAAGGTATGGAGGACCAAGGTAGATTAGTGTCTAATGCATGAGATAAACATGCCAGACAAGAAGGCTATCCCAATACCCCAAAGTCACGAAGACCTTGTTCAGGTCCGGTATTGAGATAACCACAAGCATAAAAGGATGCCCCAACATAACACAAAACCTTGAGGATCTTGGTGGGTACTATGTAGGACAACCAAGAAGACACAATCAAAGAAAAGATCAAAATATGCCCCTATGTGGACTAATCAAAACACGCCATAATATGACAGATTATGGCGGCCTTGATAAGTGATGATAGGGAGACTAAATGATAAACAAAAGCCAAAAGCATCAAAAGATCGCAATCAATTTCAAATGTCCATTGCCATAGGACCAAGGGGATAAATGGGATTGATGAGGTCTGTTAGGAAGGATGTATCCTGATAAGACCTATGATGGATGCTTAAGCGAAAGATCGATATGATATAGGATATTCAAAATTGATTAGATTCATTGGTACAAATGGGTCTTGTTTGTTAAGGACCAGCTAGATAAAGGCATAGCCTGATGACACAACACAAGGGAGACCAGTCACAACCTAAAGACCTAGGGGCTCGAGGGCCGATCAGAGATTAGCCTTGCCTACGTGAAAGCGCAGAGCCCTCGTAGTTCAATAAAAAGACCATGGATAAAGCAGAAAGAAGACAATGGTGACCAGTGATGAAGGACAAATGCCCCGGGGGAGGATCAAATGACCAACCTTACCTACGTGAAAGCGCAGGGGCAACGTAGTTCAATAAAAAGACCATGGATAAAAGTGAAAAGAGACTAGTGAAGATGAATTGACTGAGGATCAAAATAAGTTGATCCAAAAATGCCCTGAGGGTAGATCGAATGATCAACCCTGCCTACGTGACAGCGCAGGGGCAACATAGGATGACAAAGGATGAAGGCGACGAAACCTAGGCAAAGACCAACACGATGAATGATCTTACATGGCGACAAGGACCAACTGACGAAGGGAGCGAAAGCATAAGCTCAAAGTGGGATAAAAAAGCTTAGGATGAGGGATAGGTAATGTGGATCGTCCAGTGCTCAATCAACAAATACCAAGCGGCCTAGGCTGATGTGGGTGGGGGTGATAGTGCGGATGACAACATAAAATAACTAGGATGCCAGGTAGCTAATGATTAAACCCTCTATGGATGACGCCTGTTGATAGGTTTTCACCATCCACACTTATCCAAGGTGCCACCAAGAGGTGGTTTTCACCATAGGACAGATTTATTTCTCTTTACTATTTTTGGATTTTTTTGTCACTTTTTTTTTTTGATTTATTGACTTTTTGACTTTTTTGATAGGGTAGATCAAGCGGACTTACACATAGAACCTTTTCAGATGGAGAATATTGACAGGTTCGTCAAGGGGATCTCCTTCCAGAGTAGTCAACCTGTAGGCTCCAGATCCATATTTGGTAGTTATGATATACGGCCCTAGCCAGTTTGCCTCATATTTTCCTTTCTTGTCACGGTCCGGTTGAGTGCGTTGGTTTTCTTTGAGGACAAGCTCACCAACCTGGAATTGTCTAGGATGGACCTTTTTATTGTAATGATGCTTGAGGCGATTTTGGTATGCCTGTAAGTGGTCATAGGCTCTTACTCTCCGTTCATCCAGTAACTTGAGTTGTGCAAGCCGTGCAACGCAAGCATCTTCTTCGCTGATAAGGTTCTTCAAAGAAATTATCAATGAGGGGAGCTCAACTTCGATTGGCAAGACGGCTTCAGCACCGTATACTAAAGAGTATGGGGTGGCGCCTGTTGGGGTGCGGATAGATGTACGGTATGCCCAGAGGGCAGGATGAATATGGAGGTGCCAATCTCGTCCAGTGTTATTGATAACATTTTTGAGGATGTGAATGAGGGTCTTGTTGGTTGCTTCTGCCTGACCATTACCCTGAGGATAATAAGGTGTCGACCAACGATGTTGGATATGGAAGGTGTCGCAAAGGTGTTTCATAGCTTGGTTTTTAAACGGTTTTTCGTTATCAGAAATGATGGTGGATGGGATACCATATCTGCAGAGAATATGGTAGAGGATGAATTTGGAAATCTGAGTACCGGTGATTTGTGAGAGTGGCATTGCTTCCACCCATTTGGTGAAGTACTCAGTTGCGGTGATGATGAATGTATGGCCGTCGGATGATGGTGGGTGAATCTTGCCAATCAAGTCGAAACCCCATTGAGAAAATGGCCATGGTGCTAGGAGAGGCTGAAGATCTTGTGCTGGAGCGTGGATCAAATCCGCATGCTGTTGACATGGGAGGCATTTCTTCACAAATTCGCAAGCATCATGTTCCAATGTAGGCCAATAGTATCCAGCTTGTAAGATCCTTTTGGCCAGAGCCATACCATTTGAGTGAGCCCCACAAATACCACCATGTACTTTCGTTAGTACCATTTGGGCCTCAGTCTCATTCAGACATCTCAGGAGGATTCCATCATACCTGTGACGATAAAGCGTATCACCAACGATGATGTATCGGGATGAACGATGGATAAATGATTTATGTTGGTTGCGTGTAAGTTTTGGGGATATGATATTGTCACGGAGGTACGTGTATATGTCTTGGTACCATGGGGAGGTGGGACCTACAATATCGCACACCATGTCAGTCTCAGGAACATCATATGCAGGGATTAAAAGTTGTTCGACAAGAAACTCACTCTATTCGATCCTTGGGCATGTCAATCAAAGAACCAATAGTGGCCATGGCATCTACTATTTTATTCTGCACCCAAGGGATTTGGTCAAACTGTATGGAGGTGAAATATTTTTTGAAATCATCCACCATGCATTTATAGGGTAACAGTTTATCATCCTTTGTGAAGAATTCATAATTAACTTGTCTGATAACCAGCAAGGAATCCCCAAAGACTTTCAAATATGTTATGTGCCACTGTTTTGCAATTCTAAGGCCGGTGAGGAGAGCTTCGTATTCTGCCATATTGTTGGTACATGGAAACGCTATCCTGAATGATTTTGGGATGTAGTCACCTTGAGGAGTGACTAATAGAATCCTGCCCCCGATCCATTATGAGTGTATGAGCCATCAAAATATAACGTCCAAGTTGGTGCTTCTGTCACTGTGTAGATTTCTTTATCTGGGAATTCAGTGCCTAGTGGGTAGGCATCTACTAATGGTGCTTCAGCCAATTGATCAGCAATAACCTGTCCTTTTATAGCTTTTCGCTCTACATACTCTATGTAAAATTCACTGAGAAGCAAGATCCATTTGGCCATGCGGCCAGTCAAAGTGGTTCTAGATAACAGATACTTTAGGGGATCAATTTTGGTGATTAACTTGACCGGGTGACTGAGCATGTAATGGCGGAGTTTCTGTGTACTAAAGACTAGTGCGAGGCACACTTTTTCCATATAGCCAAATAATGTTCGACTAATGTAGTAAATTGCCCTCTCTTTGAGTGACTCATCATGTTGCGCCAATAATGCCCCCAGTGCGACTGAGGTAGCAGAAATATAAAGCAGGAGGGGTTTTCCTAGAATAGGTGGCATCAAAATCGGTGGATGAGCTAAATATTCTTTAATTTTATCAAAACCCATTTGACACTGTGGAGTCCATCGGAAGGTGGAATCTTTCTTCAAAAGATGGGTAAATGGCTGACATTTATCTGCGAGCTAGGCGATGAACTGACGGATGGACTGCATCTTTCCCTGGAGGCTTCTTAACTGCTTTAGATTATGGGGAGGTGGCATGTCCAGAATAGCCTTTACCTTGGCAGGATCAACTTCAATACCTCTGCGAGAGACTATGAAACCTAGCAACTTCCCTGACGTGACTCCAAAGACACTTTTTCAGTTTTAGCCGCAACTTATAATGCTCTAACCGTTCAAATATCTTTTTCAAGATGGCGGGATGTTCTGCTCGTGTTCTGGATTTCCCTAATAGGTCATCAACATAGTCTTCCATGATGATATGGATGAGGTCATGGAAGATAACCGTCATGGCTCTCTGATACGTTGCCCCTGCATTTTTGAGACCAAAGGGCATAACATTGTAACAAAAAGTGCCCCAAGGAGTTGTGAAGGCGGTTTTGTGTTGGTCTTTAGGTGCAATTCGAATCTGGTTATAACCGGAGAAGCCGTCCATAAGGGATAACATCTCATGTCCTGCTATTAGGTCGACCAACATGTCAATGTTAGGAAGAGAGAAATTGTCTTTTGGGCAGGCTTTGTTGAGGTCCCTAAAATCCGTGCAGACCCGAATGTCTCCGTTGGGTTTGGCAACTGGAACTATATTGGAGATCCATTCAGAGTAGTCAATTGGTCTGATAAAACCCGCGTCTAGTAACTTCTCCAATTCCTTAACTAACAATGCGACTTGCAGATGTATCTTACGGAGTTTTTGCTTGACAGGTTTGGCGTCTGGGCGAATGTCTAAGTGATGAACCACTAAAGTAGGGTCTAAGCCTGTCATGTCTGAGTATGACCAGGAAAAGTTGATGGTTCCTTCTTGGAGTAGCTGCACAAAGACTGGATACTCTAGTTCGGAGAGTGACTTAGCCACATAGGTGATCTTAGGATTTTCAGCAGTTCCCAAATTGATTTCTTGCGTCTCTTCAATCAGAATAGATGACCTGGCAGATAGCTGAGTTCCCATAAGGGGAAGATGAACATCTCCATCTTCCAGCACCTCTTCGAGGTTTTCGCCTTCAGATGCGTCCTTTATTTTTACTTTTTCCAGGTTAGGAAGTGCCTCAGGGAGGTTTTCACTAGATGACCGCTTTTTATGTTTCTTATTTTTATTTTTGAGACTGGAGTGTTCATCCTCCCCCAATCCCATAAGGTTGACATACATGTCCGTAGACATATTGACAGGTGTGGTATCATGTAGGTCCCAATCAATAAGTTCAGGGTGACGAAGAGATAGGCTAATGGTACAGATAGATAGGCATTCAAACATGGATGATAGGTCGGTGTGATTGACATCATCATACGCATGTATGATGGATTCCTCCTCAGGTATGTCTGCCAATGAGCCATCATCCACGTTGATACTATTGGAAGTATTAGATGATGTTGTAGGGCTTTTCTGTTTTCTGTCATACCTAATGCCTACTTTCTTTGGTAACTATGGTGTATCAATGGGTTGCAACCGCCCTTGTTCCTCTTTTCCTAGGCCTCTACCTTGATAGTTATATTTTTCCACAAACTTTGTCGGCCAATGATACTTTTCCTAAGAATATTTCTTTAGAGGAATTTCTGGTTCGGGCTCTTCTCGGTAGACCCACTGGCTTATATCCTCCTCTGGTGCATCGATCTTGACACTCGAAGATCTGAAAGTGGTAGTAGGGATGTTTTTACCACTGAAGGTGATGGTCTTGTCTTCCTTTTGTGTAGCACGTGAAGGTTGACTGTACTCGTGTGGTGACAGTGGCATTGTGGCTACATTGAGAGTCGTATGCATTTCATATTCACCACACCCTTTGTCGATGATCTGGACTTTGGTGACTAAAGGATTAATGGTGGAGGATGGAGAGGTTATTGCGGTGGATGTTGGATTGGAGGATGATGACTGGGATGCCCCCATTTCAACCCCAGGACAATAATGTAAATGGGGAAAAGATGCTTCTAAAGCGCGACAATATTCGAATGGTTGGGGGTTAGCATAGATGGTGACCTCTTGTCTGTTGACCGGGAATTTCAGGCATTGATGGTACGTGGAAGGGACGGCTTGCATAGCATGGAGCCATGGGCGGCCAAGGAGGAGATTATACGGTAAGTCCAGATCAAGGACATGACATGTAGTATACTGAAGCATAGGTCCCACTTGGATAGGAAGACTAATAATTCCTTCTGAATTTCTCTCTACATTGTCATAAGCTTTGATTGTAATGATCTGGTTGCTTAAGTCTGCTTGAGTATATCCCACTTGTTTTATGAATTTCAAAGTACATAAATTGAGGGCAGAGCCATTATCTACCAAGACCCTTTTTATTTTATGGCGAGCAACCACGATTTCAATGTGTAAGAGACGGTTATGGTTGACATCGATGTTCGACATATCATCTTGATTGAAGTGTAGGTGATGAGACAAAGCCAAGTGTCCCACCAAAGCTTGGAATTGTGTAGGGTCGATGTCATTTGGCACATGGGTTTCCTGCAAGGCTCTATTGAGGATTTCTTGACATACCGGAGAAGACTTAAGCAAATCCAAAATGGATATATGAGCGGGGGTCTTCCTTAGGTGATCAAGGATGTTATACTGAGAGTTCACAGGAGTCGGTTGGGTGGGTGCAGAGGCTGCAGGGACGGTGATGCAGGCTCGTCATGTAGTAACAACACATTGAGGGTCTTTGGCTTTAACGTGTATTATGGATACTTGGGGTTCCACCTGCTCAATGTAATGAATAACACCTTCATAATTGAAGGGCACATTCTTGTAATTCACATTATTTGTGTTGTTGTTTTGAGGATTACTATTGGAGGTGCTAGGGCCTTGATTATGGTTTGGGAAGACGCTTTGATAGATCTGTAGTTGAGCATTGGACAATGAAGGTTGAATGGGGTCAACTTTGATATCTCCTCGATCGATGAGATCTTGGACATAGTTTTTCAAACCCTGACACTTATTCAAAGAGTGTCCCTTGATTTTATGAAAGTCACAATACTCATTTTCTTTAAACCATGCCGGCTTGGGTTTGGACTCATCGAATGGCTTGGTGATAGGGTATGCGATGGGGTAGCTGATTTGTAGCAGTTTATTAAAAACAACACTCAGGGGTTCACCCAATTGGGCGTATTGAAGTTTGGTGTTCCCCTAATTTTTTTGGTTTGACTGTTGAGGGGGACGAGGTGCCCCCTGTGGTACAGATATGGCGTTGGGTATAGACTGCTGTTGCTTTTGGGATGCATTAGCCACTTGGACATGTTTGGTGTCTGTCACTCCGTCATTCACCACATTTTTGTTCTTGTTCCAAAATCGTGGTTTATCTCCAAATGACCTTTCTTTATCATGACTGTGTATTTTGATGTGTCCTTTGGCAACAAGGGCACGCTCAAGGATGGGTCCCTTCTCTACTACCTCCGCGAAGGTGGTGACACAATGTAATCTAAAGTTATGAGCCATGTCGGGATGAGAGTTTTCCATGAAGAGGGTGACCATGTCCTTTTCTTTCAAAGGGGTTTTCATTCAGCTTGCTAGGGCACGCCACCGTTGTAGGTAGATGGTAAAGGTTTCTCCATCACATTGTTTCTCTTTGAGGAGATCTAAGGTGTCCGTATCCTTTTGTAAATTGAAAGAGAAGTAGGATACAAACTTTTCTGACAAATCTACAAAAGTTTTTATGGACCCCTTTTCGAGAGTCATGAACCAATCTAAGGCGTGGCTTGCTAGGCTTCGTGGGAACAAGCGCAAGAGATAGTTATCATTGTACATGACCTCTTGACACTGGGAATAAAATTCCTGTAGGTGAGCCTTAGGGTCTTTGTCTCCCTTGTATTTGTCAAATTTTGGTATCTCGAAATATTTAGGAAACGAGATCAATGAGATGGAGGGATCATATGGATATGGGCATATGTCTTCAAATTTGAATGATTGTTTTGTAGCCCCGGCTTGAAGGTCCTTAAGTGCAGCTTTGGTTTCCAACAAATCCGAGCTAGCCGGTGGCAGGTTAGGGGGATATTGATGATGGAATACTACAGGATCTTGCTGAAAAGGCGTCGGATTGTTGAAATATGAGTTTGGATGATTGGATGATGACATGGCTTGCTGGTAAGATGGGGGATTTTGTTGATACAGGGGATGTTGTTGTGGGGCATAATATGGATTTGTTTGGTAAAAGTGTGGGGCAGGTTGTTCAGGAACTTGGATGGGATGTTGTGCGTTGGTTTGTTGGTATTGGGGTTATTGTTGTGATTGTTGGGAGGTCGCATAAAACGGTTGTTGGTGAAATTGTTGTTGATTGTGATAGTGGTAATGTTGGGGAAGTTGTTGTTGTGACATCAAATGTTGTATGGGCTGAGGTTGGATACTGTGTTGTGGTTGAGCCTTTGGACACAAAATGGATGCGAGGAAGGGGGATATGGTCTGAGCCATAGGTCGAGATGGATTGCCTTGTGATTGGTAGGGTGGTTGTTGTGAAGAGGTGAAGGTATTGTGTATAGGTTGTTGCGAATGAGATGGAGGAGGTAGCGTAGAAGTGTTTTGTAAAGGGGGTTGTTGGGCACCGCTCAGAATGTTCAGCTGGGGTGTTCCTTGTGGAGGTAATTGAGGCGAAATGTTAGATTGGTGAACCTGTTGAGGTGGTAGATTTGTAGTCCTAGGAGGTGGAAGCGATGTGGCAAAGGAGGTGCCCCCAACGTTGATTGTAGATTGGTTCAGAGGAGGGGGTGCAGTTAGTGTTAATGGCGGAGGTTGTGGAATGTTTTGTGGCATACCGTAGGCAAAAGGATTATTGGGATCACTTGAGGTCCTCCTATAGCTGAAGTTGAAGCGTGTGGGGGATAGTTAACCTGATAAAGGATGGCATTGCCAAATTCAAGTTGATGCCAACCCTCAACTGGAGGAACATTGGAGAAGTATGAATCTTCTGGTGCATTTTGGGACCCTTGGAGTACGTTAGATGGGGCACCCTTATATTTGGACCAGTCAACATTCAAGGGGGGTTTGACACCCTTCTCAATTAGGTGGGCCAGGATTTCTTTCCCATGTTTTTCGAGCAAGCGGTCAGTCATTTGTACATTGGCAGGATTACTAAAATGTTCCTCAAGTGTGAGTTCAGGTTGATTAACCATACTCTCTTCACCATGTGGCGAGTTATTCCGATTCTCGGTGTTGGAGTGCGACGAAGTACCATTATGAGGATCGTGAGGGACGTTGGTACCCTTGTTAGGATCTGATAAGATGTTCATTGTGTTGTTGGGATCTTGAGGGTTGTTTGATTAGGCATTTTGGGCTTGATGGTTGGCCATTTTCTTTGCCTGTGAATGGGTCTGAACGGGCATGCAAATGCGGGATGAGTAGATTAATGCTTTTGTCAAATGATTTGATTATGATCGGATAAGGTGTGATTTCGATGGGGTTTGGATTTGGATCAAATTTTGTTGGGATATATTGGATCAGATTGGATTTTGATTGGATTGGATTTAGATTGGATTGGATTGAATTTTGATTGAATTGGATTTAGATTGGATTGGATTGGATTGGATTTGGTCGAATGATGGGTTTTGATAGATTTGGATGATTAGATGGATATAATTGGATGATAAAAGATGAGAGGGAGACCTTGAGTTTAATCAAAGGAAGTTACCCTTAGCAACCAAGAGCTTTAATTGATTAAGAGGATGACTACGACACCGAATCCACCTTGAGATAGGAATGGATTGATTGGGCCGAGGATGATAACTTACGCCACCGAATTCACCTCAAGATGGAAGCAAATTGATTGGGGGCAAAGTTAAAGACTAATAGTCAAGTCCAAGCGCTATGGTCAATTTAGGTAACCACTTTGTAATACAAGGTTAGGACGGTTTTGTGGGTAGTGTTTGGTGATGTGAATGGTAAAGTTATAGTGTTTGTAAGGTGAGGGTATGGGATTTTAAATGAATTAGGAAAAAAATTAAAATGAACGGGTGAATTAAAGATAATTGTGGAGAATGAATGGGGATTTAGAATGGTTAAACGGAAGCTTGGAATGATAGAATGTTTTGGGAGGCGTAGAGTAACAAAATGGAGGCCTAGGATGATGAGATAATGGTTGGAAACGATTAAATGATGGTTTAGAGGCTAAACGGATCCAAATGGGGCAATTTTGGGTATTCAAGAGGGCAAATCCACCCCTCTGCAGCAAAATCAAGGGCACTTCCACCTTTCTGCAGCAGAATTAGGGGTACTTCCACCTTTCTACAGCAAAATAGGGGTGCTTCTACCTTTCTGCAGCAGAAACAAGGGCGCTTCCGCCTTTCTATAGCAAAACAGGGGCGCTTCCGCCTTTCTGCAGCAGAAACAGGGGCGCTTCCTCCTTTCTACAGCAGAATTAGGGGCGCTTTTGCCTTTTTGTAGTAGGACAAAGCTTGGTTTTGATGGTAAAGGCTATGGCAAAGACACAAAATGATAAAGTAAAGCCAAAGTATCAAATATTTCATAGATTTTTCACAAGAAACACTTCAAGCAAGCACAATCCTATGATTAATATTAAGGGTATGGCTAGGCAAGGTCTTAATCTAGGATGCACAAGGCTTCTAGGGAGTCCTCGATATACTCTTGGTACGTGAGACACAACCATGAACACCAGCCCGTTACAAGCATGAGTCGGGAACCCCAACGAGATACTGAAAGGCTCAGACCAACTCTTCACGTCTATCTAGGTATCACCCTAGCTTTGACGCTCTACCAATTACGATGTGACTAGATTGGGGTACAACTTTCATTCTCCCCCCTTTATATACCCCACCAGTACGCGTGGTTGGAATCGTCCCTTGGGGTGATGAAATCCCCAAGTAGGTCCCACTAAAAAGGAGACACTAACCGCTTCCAACTACTCCCCAGGCTCACATGAAGTGCAAAGGGAAAGTGAAAACAAATTAATGCCCTCTTGGGTAACACAAGAATAAACAATCACAACAAGCAATGAAGTTTATTCCCCCTAATTAGACTATGTTCCAAAACAACAAAGATAATAATATTTTTTTTTTTTGAAAATCTGATCAAGTAGATGGTCCTGCAAGCAAATGTTAGCTATCTTCTTCTTCGTCTTTGGTCAATTATGCCACAATATGCTACAAAACGTTAGCACAAAACACCAATATCCTTGCCAAAATAGTGTTAGAGGGTTACTACTTGAAGATAGCAAAAAAAATGAGAGCAAAACGAAGCTAAAATAATTGTTTTACCTTCCAAACTGTGCTATTTTGGGGCACTTCTGCCTTTTTTGCAGCAAAACAGGGGCGCTTCTGCCTTTCTGCAGCAAAAATAGGGGCACTTCCGCCTTTCTGCAGCAAAATTGGGGCACTTCCGCCTTTTTGCAGCAAAAATAGGGTCGCTTATGCCTTTCTGCAGCAAAAATGGGGGCGCTTCCACCTTTCTGTAGCAGGATTAGAGGGTGCTTCTGCCTTTCTGCAAAAAAAGGTTAGAGGGCGCTTTCGCCTTGCTACAACAAAAGGTTAGAGGGCGCTTCTGCCTTGCTGCAACAAACTTTATCAGATTTTCAAGAAAAAAGAAAGTTGTGTCCCTCCCACTGCAAGAAAAGTGTTAGAAAAACCTTCTAAATGTATCCCTAATTGCAGCAAACTTGTTAGAAGAAACTAAAACTTTCAGATGTAGGGCGCTTCCGCCTTTCTGTAGCAGATAAGAGGGCGCTTCCACCTTTCTGTAGCAGACAAGAGGGCACTTCCGCCTTTCTGCGGCAGGGCAAAGGGCACTTCCTCCTTTCTGCAGTAGGACAAAGGGCGCTTCCGCCTTTCTACAGTAGGACAGAGGGCGCTTCCACCTTTCTGCGACCTTTTTCTGCACATTTCTGTGACCTTTTTCTGCATAAAACTTAGCAAAGATGAATGTTAAATGCAAGAACCCATTTGTGGGTCCCACCGGGTGTGCCAGAAATGTGAACCTAAGAATTTTATCCTACTCTAATGTGCAAAATAACTTAAAAATGCAAGTGATAAAAGACTAAGGACACTTCAAGATTAGCCAAAAGAGAGATAAAACAAGAAGGAAAATGGACAAAACAAGATATGCAAACGATTTCACCTTCCTTGCTGTTGATGTCTCCTTGATTGGCCCTTGCTTGGGATGATTTTGTGTGCTCCTTAGAAGATTGCTTGAGTGATTAAATGCAAGATTAAATGTGCAAAATGATCAAAAGAGATGGCTAGATGATGGCAAAGGATTGAAAGTGTAAATTGGCAGTATGTAGTTATCAAATGGCTAAGTGTTGAAAATGCCCTTGAGGAGGGGGTATTTATAGGAGAATTTGAATTCTCTAGAGAATTCAACGGTCAAGATGCATCCAACAAGGTCAAGGTGAAGGGCTATGGTGGATTGAGAACCCACAAGCTCTCACATCTTTGACATGTGGAGGGTGAAGTGGACAAGGGGATACGAGGTGTAAGTGAAGTGTCAAGAAAGTACATGAGGTGGAGGAAGGACAAGCACCTTGGGGAGTGAGAAGATTTCCTTAAAAAGGGATTTCTTGTCCCCAAGTGGGAGTGAAAGAGACATTTGAGGAATTTTGGAATTCCTCAAAAATCTACATGGGAAAAGGAAAGGTGGTTGGGGATATAAATGTGAATTAAAAAATTCACATTCCTAGGAGGATCTAGAGGATAAAAGGTGGGCTCCAAAAAGGTGGGACTTGGTCACATGTGGAGATTGTGACAAGTCCAAGGTTCTAGAAGCCTTGGAAAGATGGAATGTGAATTAAAAATTCACATAGGAAGGAGAGAGACATGGGATAAATAAATGAGAATTAAAAATTCTCATGGGAAGGAGAGTCAATGTCCAAAAAAGAAAAATAGAAGAATTGACCAAAAAGTGGTGCTAAAAATGGCTAATGACCTTGGTTAAGGTTGTGCAAATATTGGATTATGGTAATTAATGGTAGATTAGAGGCAAGTGGCAAATGTAGGAGGATGTGACATTAATCTCTGATTAAGAGGATGCACATCATATTCATGAATTAATTAAATTAATTCAGATTAGGGCAAGGTTATGGAGGATGTGACAAGGAGAGAGAAAGTGAGGAATTTTAAATTGATTTTTAAAGCAAAAGGGTAAAAATGACTAAATTAAATAAATTAGTGTATTTATTTAATTTAGAGAGGAAGAGGGTGAAAGAAAAAGTATTAATTATTAAATTAAATACTTTACCAATATGAGACAAAATGTGTAATATTAATTTAATAAATTAATATTAATACGATAGATGGAAAGACAGTAAATTTAATCATATGGAAGTGATTAAATTTGGATGTCTACAGAATCATTGAAGTCAATCGTAAGTCATGTAGGAGAAATGAGCAAGAAAATAAATTTTTGGTCAAATAAGAGGTGTGAGATGAAACAATATTATGCTAGAGGTTTGTCATATGCAGATGTTAAAAAACAAAAAATTAGTAAAGCCAACTTGTGTGCCCTATTTATAGACTCAAAAACCAATGCACCTTTGTCTTGAATACATGTAGGAGGTTACCCATCCATTGGTGCCACCATGAGTTAATTAAAAATAAATTTTGGGAGTGGTGG
Organism: Sequoia sempervirens; assembly: GCA_007258455.2. Classification (NCBI taxonomy): domain Eukaryota; kingdom Viridiplantae; phylum Streptophyta; class Pinopsida; order Cupressales; family Cupressaceae; genus Sequoia; species Sequoia sempervirens. The sequence continues at coordinate 66,499,204 of VDFB02252616.1, forward strand.
TGGATGGTATTTGACCATCCTCCATGCAATAACCATGAGGTACCATAATACTTTTTGAGGAAACTCTATTATGAGTTTATCCTCAATAAGATGCCAAATTATTTTGACATCTTAGACTTTTTGGGTAGAGGTGGGGGCTCCACACATGATAGACCCGCTACACAGTGTAATCCACAGCTGGCATCGAGACCCTTGGCCAGACCCATGGTGGAGCATTTCATCGATCCTTCTAATGTTAAGGATAGTGTAGAGCTGGACATGCTAGAGTCGATTAGCTCCCTCACCCAAACTATTTTATAGTGTGTGAGGCCTCTAGTAGAGCATGGTGTGGAGGAGATGTGTAGGCCCTGAGCTCCACCCTACCATTGTGGTGCTTGTGGTGCAGTTTGCACGTACAATTTTTAGAGTGCTCGGGATGCAGCTACATAGCTTACATTAGGTTGAAAAAATACTTTGGTAGACATGTATGAAAAACTATATTGTAATTAAAAATTTGTCATCTCTCAACATCTAGTTATTAGTTATGTAGTGTAAAGTAATGCTTTGACTTTGAAAGATGTGCAGTGGATGCTTGGAAAAAATCTATCAAAAGTATAACAAAAAGCAATACTATAGACAAGGTAATGAACTGCTTCAAAATAATTCCTGAAAGAAATGTGGTCTCATGGTGATGGAATGCCATGGCATGTAAATTGCTATGGATTTTCATGCCATTCCATCACCATGAGACCACCTTTCTTTGAGGCATTTTTTCAAACAATTCATTGCCTTGTCTATGCTACCACATTTTTCATACATGTTTACCAAATAATTTTATCAATCAATTCACTGGCTTGCTGATATGGCTAAAAGCCTAAAATAGGCTCTTGGAAACAAGGTATGGATGCTTGGAAAAAATCTATCAAAGCATAATAAGAAGCAATAGCATAGACAAGTGATGTAGAGACAGGAGACCCAAACCCACTCAGTGTCAACTTGCCTTCAAGAGTCATCTAACAAGATTAAAATGATCTATTGGACCAATCCAAACTACCTCTCGACCAATGAAAAAATTATATTTGGGGACACTTGTCCTTCTGCTAAATATAAACCAATTTTTTTTTTGCATTATGAAGTGTCAAGTTCATTGAACCTAGACATGCTAGCTTGGAACAATTTGATTGGTTGGAAGATGATGAGGCACCATCTCTGCATGTTGGATGTCCCCTTTGATATTGGCCTAAGGAAAACTTCAAGATATTTTTTCCAATTCATATTTTCAACTTAGGGCAGACTTAAAGTTGTCTTTTCCATGTATGCTTTGAGCTAGGCCGACTTTACATTGTCTTTTCCATGTATGCTTTGAGTTGGGCGGACTTTACCTTTGTCTTGGACTAGCATTATTCAAGCCAAGGGAAGACTTGACAATAGTTTGGACATAGCTTTTCTTTCCCAAGAAAATTTTGTAGATCATCTTCGACATTTTCCTTGACCATGGGAATGGTAGACTGTGCTTGTTCCTTGCCAAGATTGGGTGGACTTGCTCTTGAATTAGACATGTTGATTTTCCTTCTAAGAAAAAAATGAGAGAGGTTATTGTAGATGGGCACAACATGATCCCATAGGCTCAAATGAGAAGTTTCTAAGCATCACAGTGTCTGAGTATCATCATGTTGAAGTTTGTAACCATTTTGCACTTTGAGCTTTTAAGGGATTTAGCCAGTTGAACATAGTTCAGAGGGATTATAAATGTTTGGGTACAAAAGAGGACCATTCCTAGCGTAAATGTACCTACTTAGACATGTTGGAATAGTTAGTTTGTTCACATGAGTTGCAAAACAAAAGTAGCACCATTTTGCAACTTTGCACTACTTGCATTTGACAACTTTTTTCCCAAGAGAAATCTGCCGCTAGAGGAAAACGCCTCCGAGATAGTGAAAAATGAGAGAGGTTATTGTATATGGGAACAACACAATCCCATAGGCTTAGAAAAAAAGTTTCTAAGCATCACAGTGTCTGAGTATCATCATGTTGAAGTTTGCAACCATTTTTCACTTCAGGCTCTTAAGGGATTCAACCAGTTGAACTTAGCTCGAAGGGATTCAACGCGTTTGGGTGAAAAAGAGGACCATTACTAGTGTAAATGTACCCACTCAAACATATTGGAATAGTTAATTTTGTCATACTAATTGTAGAACGAAAGTTGCACTACTTTACAACTTTGCACTACTTGCTTTGACAACTTTTTTCCCAAGAGAAATCTCGTCGCCACAGGAAAACACCTCTGACATAGAAAAAATTGAGAGGAGTTATTGTAGATGGGCACAACATGATCCCATAGGCTTAGATGAGAATTTTCTAAGCCTCACGGTGTCTGAGAATTGTTATGCTAAAGTTTGCAACCATTTTGCACTTCAGGCTCTTAAAGGATTCAACTCGTTGAACTTAGCTCGGAGGGATTCGATGCATTTGGGTGTGAAAGAGGACCATGCCTAGTGTAAATGTATCCACTCAGATGTGTTGGGATAGTTATTTTGGTGACACGAGTTGTAGAACGAAAGTTGCACCACTTTGCAACTTTGCACTACTTGCATTTTACAACTTTTTCGCAAAAGAAATCTTGCCGCCACATAAAAATGCCTTAGAGATAGTAAAAAACGAGAGATGTTATTGTAAATGAGAACAACACAATCCCATAGGATTAGATGAAAAGTTTTTAAGCCTCACGGTGTTTGAGTAACGCCATGCTAAAGTTTGTAGCCATTTTGCACTTCAGGCTCTTAAGGGATTCAACCGGTTGAACTTAGCTCAGAGGGGTTCAATGTGTTTGGGTGCAAAAGAGGACCATGCCTAGCGTAAATGTACCCACTTAGATGTATTGAAATATTTAGTTTGGTCACACGAGTTGTAGAACGAAAGTTGCACCACTTTGCAACTTTGCACTACTTGCATTTAACAACTTTTTCCCTAAGAGAAATCTCATCACCACAAGAAAACACCTCCAAGATAGCAAAAATAGAGAGAGGTTATTGTAGATGGGCAAAACATTATTTGATAGGATCAAAGGATAAGTTTCTAAGCCTCATGATGTCTGAGTATCATCATGTTGAAGTTTATATCCATTTTGCACTTCAGGCTCTTAAGGGATTTAGTAGACTAGGAGGCTCAAACTCAATCAATTTGAAAACTTACCTTCAAGAGGCATCTAACAAGATTAAAATGGTCTTTTAAAGAAATTCAAACAATCTTGCAAGTTAGACAACAATCATAAGCACCTTTTCTCAAATTCACTCATGAATCTTAGTAGTAGTGCAAACTTAGTTTTTGGCCTTTTACTCAAATACTCTCCAAGACACCTGACAAAAATATGATGGTTTTAGACACCCATTTTAGAGTTGTAACACATATCCCAAAGTCAGAGGTAAATATTTTGGACCAACCTCCTGAAATCACCCCTTCTACGCTAATCTAATTAGGCTAATTAGGCCTAAATTACAAAGCAACATATTTTTAAACTTCTCACATGCCCTTGAAACCTTGGGGCAGCATTTCCTATGCCTTCAAACCTCTCAAACCATAAATTTTTTTAAGGGTTAACTCTTCCAACATATGAAACTAGAAAACCCTCAATTTCATGTGAAACCAAGAGGGTTTATTCAAAATCCCACTTGCACAGCCTCCTAGACCATGCCACCGACTCAAGCATGTGTATTTTGACCCCTATGTGTTCAAAAGTTGAAAAAAACTCCACACTCATTGATTTTCACAAACCTTAGGATGAGGGCTCCATTTTATTGTCTTCAAAGTTGTTTAAACTATATGATGTAGACCTGAGAGGCTTAACTTAATCAATCTGACAACCTACCTTTAAGAGACATCTAACAAGATTAAGATGACCTATTTGAACAATCTAAATCACTCTCAAAGTTTGAAAAACAACAAAAGTTAGATTTCCTACTTTCACCCCTTGAACCCTTGTAGTAGTACAAACATAGTTTTTGACTTCTAACTACAATATCCTCCAAAATACTTGACAAACAAAATATTGATGAAGATACTCATTTCAAGGCTATAAAACATATGTGAGACCCAACATCAACTCCTTTGGACCAACATGGAGAACCCAACACCCCTACCATGGGGAAACCTAGTGAAATAGGCCTCTTTTTCAAAGAGAGTACCCTTCAAACTTCTCCAAGCCCTATGAAACCTTAGGGAAGTAGTTAAAATGCTCAAAAACCTCCAAATCCACCATCAAATTTCTCTAGTATAGACAAACTCAGGCCAAAATTGAAAACCCTTATTATATGCACATTTCTTGAAGATTTATTAGATATGATGCTTCCACAACCTACCAGACCTTAAAACCACCTTGAACATAGTCCAATAACCTTGCACATGCTCAAAATTTGTAAAAACAAGACCTGTCATATAGATTTTATCAAAACCTAAGCAAAAACCCCTCATTTACATGCATTCTCTTCACAAAACACTTAGGAAAACCAAGTTTATCTCTCTTATTCCACTCCCAATGCTCTATCCATGCATCCTACACCTAATTTAGACTCCATAGGGCCCTTACACTAGTTACACTTTCCACAAAAAGTGTAAGGGCACTTTAACACATGTTTGTTCACAAAACCGTCCAAAATAGGGTATACTGGCTGTTCACAAGAAAATGCTTAAAGGAGGCTTTCAATCCTTTATTAAAATTTCAAACTAGATAGAAATCAATGTTCACATAGACCCCTACATAGAAAGAAATATTACATAGCTTACATTGACTTGTACGACTTGTACAAACCTGCAAAATAAGGAAAAACACAAAAAAATGAAAGAAAACTCAAAATTTCTTATTGTCAAGACCTTAAATCCCAAACCAACAACCTTACAAATGATGTCTTCATGCCTTTTTAAAGGCATCTCCATATCAGCCACTGACCAAGTACCTTTTCAACTGATTTTTGAATCCTTAATGACCATTGGAATTCATAAACCAACCTTTTACACAATTTAATGCCTTTACAAACATAATGAATTATATGCACATTAAGAGCTCCTAAAACCTTCCCAAAGGCTTAAAAATATCCTTGTTACATTAGAAAAACACTATTCTTTCACATATACATGTCAATTCAAAAAATTTCCTTCCAAAGGCTACAAACAATTCCAAGTGCAAGATCACAATTTTCACTTCTTAACACCTAAACTCAAAACCTCCCCTTAAAACCTACCTAGGGGTCTTAATTGACCTTATTCAAAACAAACCTAAAAAAAATTTTATTCCTTGCTAAGAATTTCAATGCTCAATAATTAGTGCTTCAATTGTAGGCATAAGGTGGAGGTGCTCCTGCACCACCATATAATTTAACCATAATATAACTAAGCAATATATGATATAATTTAACCATTATTCATTAAATTTTCAAACAACTTAAACATGCACAAGACCTCAATCTTGCATATCCAAGTACAAATTTACAATTTTTCCTTTTGAAGGCTACATGACTGCAAGATTGCAATATTTCACATTTTGACTCCAAAACTCAAAAATTGAACCTAGAACCTATCCAATGGTCTTATTAGACCTTATTGAAGATGAAAAACACTTAGAAGACTCATTCTAACCTATTCACCATCTATTTCCATCAAATGGTCAAATAGGGAGGATGAGGTGTAGGTGCTCCTACACCACAACTACTTACCAAGCTACCAATCCACTAAACCATCACTCTCAAGCCACCAAACCTAGGTTTTTGATGTAGACCTAGGTTGGAGATCAACTACAAATGACAAATACAAGATGTTCAACCAAATTTTCAAAGCAAGTTCAAGAGAACTTCTCAAATCCACTTGTCAAGTGTATTCCTTCTACCAATTTTCCCAAAAGACTTGTCAATTAAATAATGGATTTAGACACCCATTAAGGACTTACACAACATACTTCAAATTCAAGAATCCTTTGGATCAACATAGACTTCCTATGCATCCACCATGGAAAAACTAGGAAAATAGGTCAATTTAATAAACAAAATACCCTTCAAAGTTATCCAATCATCTTGAAACCTTGGGGAAGAAAATTAAATGCCTCAAAACCATAGAATCCACAATACATTTGCACTTGTACGGCCATAAACTCTCCCAACTCAATAATCCTCCTTTTCTAATGCAAAAATAAGGGTTATGTCAAAATATTCACTCCAAGGTTTGAAAAAACAAATAAATGGTCCAAATACCTTCCATAGGGTCTTCCTAGTCATTTGACAGACTCACAAACTCAACTCCATTAGAATTTCATTAAGAAGCACTTCAAATCCATCACTTTTCAAGGAAAAAATGCACTTTCTAGCCCTAGGGCATCACACAATCACCACAAAAATTCTTTATTCTGATGTAAAATGCATTAAGACATCTAATATAACATATTTACTACCAATCCACTGAGTTACAATATTAGATAGTGGGTGGATTGGTCAAAAGTGCATTATTTTGCTTTCAAACCCTTAACAATGGAAAAAATAGGGTATTCATTGTATTTTTGCAATTTCTCTCACAAAATAGAAAGTTAGAACTCCAAACCAAGTGCAGATCAAAGTAAACTCATAAAAATTCAACCTATAAATATTTCAAAGCATGATTGGGTTTGTATGATCTGTACAACAACAAACAATTCTAGAAAATAGTGAAAAAAACTCAAAAAATGCACCAAAAATGTGGTATTTTGAATCGTGTGAGTTTGTTACACCTCCAAAAACCTTGATTCGAGCTGGAGAAGGCCTCTTATAGAATTTTCAAACCATAGCCACCTTCAAACCAACCGAATTGCACCTAATTACCCTTTAAATGGATCTAATTTTGAGAATCAACACAAATTAGCAAAATTATCGTTGACAACATTTGCAACATTTTGCATTTTTGTAATTATTGAACTCAAAAGACCTTAAACACCTCTAGAAACCTAACATATGATCATTTAGACATTATTTAAGCCTTTATTCATGATTCAAAGTACAACCATCAAAATACCTTTCCTTTACCCACTCGACAATTTTGACAATATTGACAATATTTCACGTTTTTACAACTTTTTGCAATTTTTTCATGGAACCAAGATGAAAAATCCATCAAATGATCTTTTGAACCTTTTCCCCAAGGATACATTCCATCACTCCAATCACTTTTCATATCTAAATAATGCAATTTTGCAAACCCTTATACAATCAAACTTAAACACTTGAAATAAAGCAATGATTAATAACATGACTTTACAAATTCAATGTGCATACTTACCTATCAATCCAGGGAACCATCCGGGTCTTCTCTACTCTTTATCGTGTCAAGTATTGCCTTATGGTCAAACTCATGCACTTCCCACAAGTTCTTGTTCATAGGTCTGCCCTTATATTTGATCAAATGAATGCTGGTGGCGGCAACAAGGTTCGAGTAGTGAAGAATCTTCCGATGTGTGCCAGAGTCCTCAAACAACCAAACTGCAACATTCTTAATTGGGTACCTTGTAAGCCATGTTACAATAACAACCACTGAACCTGTAAGATATTCTATGTTTTCTCCATCTATAATTGGGGCCTCCAATTTCTTTTTGGCCTTGATACAATGACACAGGTAATAATCTATACCCTCTTCATTGTCTTCATTTGCAATCACTGCATATACATGCCCTACATTGATAAGTTCATCTTGTTAGATGTATTTAATGAACATCAAAATAAAACCTCAAAGTAAGATATATTACCTGGTTCTACAAGGTTTGATACATGATCAAAGGCAATGGATGATTGCATCTCTATGATTTGTAAAGCCGTTGGGAGCTGATAAGTGTCAATTGGGGTTAGACTTCTTATAGACCATTCGTCAACCCACTTTGTTGACTCGCAATCATTCTATACTCGAAGTGTACATGTAGAACAAAAGCATGCCATCTTTCACATATGGATAGTCTATGTACCTGCATTAGAGCTTCTAAAAGAGTGTAGCTCACTCGATCTTGTTACTGTACAACACTCCTCATATTTTGCAATGTTAGTATCATCTACTAAATGAAAAATCTACGTATTAAAGAATTACCTTGACTACCTGAACCCACTGCATGATTGCACCACTCGACAATTGATCTTGTATTTGTCAACTTTACACTATCTTTGTACTTTAACTCTTCCTATGCAAGGGATCTTTTGATACATGCACTCACTCCATCATGCTCCCCCTTTCCATGCCCAACCTTTGAGAAGTTCCACATATGTTGAACACCACTAATCCTATGCATCTTGCTCAACCAGTAAAAAATTCTTGCGTTCTTGAATTGTGATGTACAGTTATCTGACCATATGATATGTTGACTGAATGATATGCCCTTACTAGCCAGATGAGCATAGAACATCTGGAAGCAACCTTGCACAAGTTTGATAGAATGTGTGCAATCATCACTGATGTAAAAGTGATACTCCCTCAATACTTTCCTGTTATCCTTTGTACTATCATTTTTATGAATGAATGCTATATGCACAAATATAGCAACCTGTGTGGAGTTGCAGTACTGTGATTGCACCTCGTTCTGTGGTTGTAGTGTGTGGTTTTCCATGAATTCAACAAGTAAAATTATGCTATGAAGTGGAAACGTGTCCTTGCATAACTTGAACTGTGATTCCAACCATTGAGCTCTATATGTATGCCTTGCATACTCATAGACCACCTGATCACATAAAATTCCCATAAATTGATATACTGGAATCTTATCACTGACCAATTCACACTTCTTTGCTTCTTTCCCATCTTTTAAACTGTAGGCCACTATCTTGTATTTTCCAAATTTGACAATTTTGTCTCCAATTGTGTGTGTACTAGAAATGTGTTGGAAAATTGGAAAATGTTGCATGCCACCACATTGATGACATGTGCCATCCAAAAATGACTTGTAAAAAAATTTACCATCCTATCTTCACATAAAATGGAAGATGAGAATTCCCTTGAGGATTTGGGTGGAGGCCTTATGTTACATTCCTGCAAAACATTGTCAGTATGCATATCTACACATATATGTCGATAAACATCATAATGGTTAGAAAAATCAATATGTACTCTACAACAACAAGTAGTGTGTGTGTGTGATTTATTTTGACATAAAAATTCTTTATCATTTCAAAACACCTTTGATGTATTTTAATTTTAGGAAACTTTTGTACAAAATCAGCAAAAAAATTGGGTTTGAGTGGTATCCAAATAATGCTTTGGATGTGGCTCACAAATTTTATTACCAATTCTCCTTCTTACATCTCTTTTATTAGGAGAGGTCCTTGTGTTATCCTTCCAATAATCTACTATTAAATATCTCAAGCCTTGAGCAATTCTTTTATCTTTTTGTGGCACTTTACTCGAGAATGCCCATAACTCATTGCTATTTGGTTCCTCCAATCTTTCATGCCTTCCTTTGGCTCTCATTAGAGATGATCTACTTATTTTCAAACACTTACTAGTCTTTGTAAGGTTCACCTTGTTCCTTTTTTGAATACTTAATAGTGTTTTTGTCATCACACGTCTTGTGGCACAACTATCCTTCATGCGTGAGGTAGAACCCATGCTCTCATATGCACTCATCAAGTTATTTACAATGAAATTTTCACTTGAGTCATTCGAAACTCTCAGCCCAAGATCCTTCATGGTGGGCCTAAATTTGAGTTTCCTCATCATTTCAAAAAATAGTTGGAATCTTCCACCCTCCCTTAGCTTCTCAAAACAAAAATCCATATCCTTTGTTCAGCTCTTTGACATGTACGTTTTGACATCTTATCAGGCATCCATTTCAAAACATTGGAATCAATATCAATAAAAAATCTAGGTTTTCTATGCAAAAATCTAGGAGGAGTTCTCCAACTTGAGATGTTGTTTGTGGAGTGACTTCAAATAGAGGCATGTTTTCTGATGTACTTTTGAAACACAATGTTGTTGATGGTGTGTCTTCAACTGTAGGTGTGATTTTTGATGTACTTGGAAGACCGCATGTTGTTGCTGGTGTGTCTTTTATTGGAGATGTGCATTGAACTTCACCTATGGTTGATGATGTGCCTCCACCTTGGGGATCCATTTGTGTCCTTCCATGAAGTTTTTCCATTCATTCCCTTTTTTTTCCAATTGTACATCTCTCTTAGATTGCACGAGAATTTTTGGTTGTATGGGCTGCAGTTCTTTTCCTTCATGAGCTACAATTTTTGATTCTCTTCTCCTTGCAATTTTTATTGCACATTCTTCTAGTGTTAGAGGCTTTGGTCATTTCCTCGGCATGATGTTGAATGCTGCATATTCACAATCACACATAGAACAAAAGTAAGTAATGCATTTTATGAAACATATTGATAATGCTAATTACATTGCATTTTATTGAATAGACCAAAGCATTTTATGAAAGATGGCAATGAGTTGTTTGGAATTATAAACATGTCTATATGCTACAACATTTTTCATACATAAATCTACCAAGGAAGAATGGTAAATGGTATGAATGAATGGAAACTTGCATTAAACCAACTATTTCTTAAGTCACTTGAAATTGTCTAAGCACATGATGAAGGTGAATTCTTTATGGCACAAAAAATTAAAATAGAAACTTACACATTAACATTGATGAAAGCTCTTAGGTTTTCCAAATTAGTTGAAAATAAAAGTTTTCCCACAACCATGAATAATAATGAGTTTAATGTTAAATTCTATGTGTAACAATGAAGATTAATAAAATCATCAAATGAATGGTCTATAAATTGTCTAAACAAAACAAAAAAACTTGTGTTAAGTTGAATTTGTTTATCTAAGCATGCTGGAAATGGACTACTATAAGCAATGCAAATAGAATTCATAAGAAAATTTGTGTTAAAAGTTGATGTCGTTTATATAAGTTTAAACATGAATTAATGTAAATTATGTCATGGTTTTCATTTTTTTCTTCAAAGTCATAAAAATTAAACTTTTTTATGCAACTCTCATCTAATTCAATGTTGAATTCTATGTCCAATTGTTATGATTAATAAAATCATTAAAGGAATTTAGATTATTGTCAAAAATAAACAAACATACTAAATATAAACATTTGAATATTACCAAAAATGAATATATTACTTGAGATAATGTAAAATGATGTAGAAACTTCAAAATGTCTTCATTTACGTTGTGTGCATGGAAATTGGTGGCAAAAAGGTGATGGATCAAGCATAGATTGGTACAACAGGGAGTCAACTGCATAAAAAAGGTGTTTCTTTGTTGGATTAAGCATTGAACTAGAAAAAAACAGAAGCATGTGGGCCAGAATCATGGGGTGAACTCCTATTTTACCGTTTCAAGGTAAAACCCATTTGGCACTCGCCAAATTTGGTGAGTGCCAAATATGGTGCTTTGAAATGATTTCTCTCTCTCAATAGGTAGTGAGGCTTGAGATAGAATGAGAGGGGATATGAGTGAGAGAGATTAGTCCTAGTAGCATGGTAGGGACTAAGACCTGAGAGCAATAGAGACTTGAGAGGGATAGAGAGTTATCTAGTTAGGGTGGGGGGAAAGACCTCATAATGGGAAAGGGGTTGGAGTGAAATAGATTTGTCTACCCTCTACCTAGAAATTGTAACCGTAAATTGTAAACCCTCAACCCTATAACCCACAACTCTCTCTCTCTCTCTCTCAACCCTTCACCCTCTACCTTCTACCCTCTACCCTCAACCTTCTACCCTCTACCCTAAACACTCTACCCTCTACCCTAAAACCTCAATGGTTAAACCATAAACCCTAAAACCTTAAACCCTATACCCTAAAACCTTAAACCCTCTACCATCTACCCTTAAACCTCAACCATCAACCCTCTACCCTCAACTGTCTACTGTCTACCCTAAACCCTAAACCCCTAAACCCTCTACCCTCTACCTTTAAATAGTAAATCGTAAACTCTAAACCCTAAAACCATAAAAACCTAAACCCCTAAACCCTCTAACCTCTACCCTCAAACCCCTCCTCTCTCTTTCTCTCAACCCTACATCCTCTACCTTAAACCATAAACTGTAATCCCTAAACCCTAATCCCTCTACCCTTAACCCTTAATCCTTAAACCCTAAACCCTAAAACCTCTACCCTCAACCAAGACTTATTCATATTTTATGCACAAATATCTTGCTGATATTCGTAAAGTTTATGTGCATCATCATTGGTTCAATAAGATGTCTAGTGGTAAGTTGGAATTCCAAATGTCTCTTGTATGGCTGGCTCAGTGAAATATGCCAATATTCTTCCATCAGGTGCCTCTATCTGTCTTTCTTGTGCATTATAATGAAATGCACACTCTACCATGAGCTCTAGACATTCTTTTGCTGGCGGAAATCTAGTTGCACAAACAATACCATTGTGCATCATCCTTCTTGCAATTGGTGTAGGTAAAAATCCTAAAACCTCAACCCTCTACCCTTAAAACATTAAACCCTAAACCCTAAAACCCTAAACCCTCTATATGTCTCTCTACCCTCTAGCCTCTACCCTTAAACCCTTAAAACCTAAAACCCTAAACCCCTAAACCCTCTACCCTCTACCCTCTACCCTTAAACCCTAAACCTTCCCTCTACCATCTACCCTTTGCCCTCAACCCTCAACCCTCAACCCTCAACCCTACACCCTCTACCCTTAAACCATAAGCTATAATCCCTAAACCCTAAACCCTAAACCCTGTACCCTCTACCCTCAACCCTTAAAAACTAAACCCTCTACCCTTAAACCTTAAACCCCTAAACCCTCTACCCTCTACCTTTAAACCGTAAACCCTAAAACCCACAACCCCCCTTCTCTCTCTCAACCCTACACCCTCTACACTCAACCCTCCACCCTTTACCCTCAACCCTCTCACTCTCTATGTCTCTCTCTAAACCCTCAACCCCCCTCTCTCTCTTGACCCTACACCCTCAACCCTTAAACCATAAACCCTAAACCCTAAAACTCTTAAACCCTCAACCCCTCTCTCTCTCAACCCTTTACCCTCTACCCTCTACCATAAATCGTGAATGCTTAAACTATAAGCCCTAAAACCTTAAAACCTATACCCTAAACCCTTAAACCCTCTACCATCTACCCTTAACCCTAAACCATCAACCCTCTACCCTCAACCATCTATTGTCTATCATCTACCCTCAACGCTCTACCCTTAACCCTGTCACTCTCTGTCTCTGTCTCTCTAAACCCTCAACCCCCCTCTCTCTCTCAACCCTTCACCCTCTACCTTCTACCCTCTACCATCAAACTTCTACCCTCTACCCTAAACCCTCAATGGTTAAACCCTAAACCCTAAACCCTTAAACCCTCTACCATCTACCCTTTACCCTCAACCATCAACCCTCTACCCTCAACTGTCTACCATCTATTGTCTACCGTCTACCCTCAACCCTCAACCCTTAAACCCTAAACGATCTAACCTCAACCCTCTACCTTTAAACCCTTAAACCCTAAACCCTAAACCCCTCTACCCTCTACCCTCAACCCTTAACCCTCAAGCCTTAAACCCTAAACATTTTAACCTCAACCCTCTACCCTTAAACCCTTAAACCCTAAACCCTAAACCCTAAACCCTAAACCCCTCTACCATCTACCATCTACCCTCTACCCTCTACCCTCAACCCTTAAACCCTAAACCCTCTACCCTTAAACCCTTAAAACCTTAAACCATAAGCCACTAAAACCTCTACCCTCTACCTTTAAACCCTAAACCCTAAAACCCTAAACCCTAAAACCCTAAAACCTTAAACCCTAAACCCCTAAACCCTCTACCCTCTACCCTAAAAACCCTCCTCTCTCTCAACCCTACACCCTTGACCCTTAAATTGTAAATTGTAATACCTAAACCCTAATCCCTTAATCCCTAAACCTAAACCCTAAAACTTGTACCCTCTACCCTCAACCCCTAAACCCTAAACCATCAAACCTGTACCCTTTACCCTCAACCCCTAAACCCTAAACCATCAAACCTCAACCCCTACCCTTAAAAAATTAAACCATAAACCCTAAACCCTCTACCCTCTACCTTTAAACCATAAACCTTGAACTCTAAACCCTAAAACCCTTAATCGTAAACCCCTAAACCCTCTACCCTCTACCCTCAAACCCCTCCTCTATCTCTCTCTCAAACCTACATGCTTTACCCTTAAACTGTAAACTGTAATCCCTAAACCCTAATCCCTCTACCCTTAACCCTTAATCCCTAAACCCTAAACCCTAAAACCTCTACCATCTACCCTCAACCCTTAAACCCTAAACCATCAAACCTCAACCCTCTACCCTTAAAACCTTAAACCCTAAACCCTCTACTCTCTACCCTTAACCCTCTATCCTTAAACCACAAACCTTGAACCCTAAACCCTTAAACCCTAAACCCTAAACCCTAAACCCTAAACCCTCAACCCTAAACCCTCAACCATCAACCCTTAAACCATCAACCCCTCAAAACTCAACCCTCAACCCTACACCCTGTACCCTTAAACCTTAAATTGTAATCCCTAAACCCTAAACCCTCAAGGGGAGAGGGAGTAGGATGGATAGAGGGATGGGAGAGAGATGGAGGGAGTGAGAGAGAGAGAGAGGGGGTGGGGAGATACCGAGGAGAGAGAGAGAGATGTAGGGTGGGAGGACATAACCCAGAGAGAGGAGAGTGTAGACAGGAGGAGACACCTTAGAGATAGGAGAGAGAGAGGGTGTGAGAGAGATAGAGGAGGAGTGAGAAAGAGAGACCCAATAGAGGAGAGAGATAGAGGGTGGGAGGGAAGACCTCAGAGAGAGGGAGAGATAGGTGTGGGAGGAGATACACTGCAGAGAGGGAGAGAGAGAGAGGAGGAGAGATGTGCTGACGCAAGAGAGACAGTCCTGAGGAGAGAGGGGAGGTGGTGTATGAGGGACAGGAGAGGAGAGAGGCAGAGGAGGGAGAGAGGAGGTGGAAGAGAGAGAAAGAGGGAGTGACTATGAGAGGGAGATGGGGTGAGGGCAGCCAGACCTGAGAGAGGAGAGGGGCCAGACACAGATGAGAGAGAAGAGAGAGAGAGAGAGAGAGAGAGAGAGAGAGAGAGAGAGAGAGAGAGAGAGAGAGAGAGAGAGAGAGAGAGAGAGAGAGAGAGAGAGAGAGAGAGAGAGAGAGAGAGAGAGAGAGAGAGAGGGAGAGAGAGAGAGAGAGAGAGAGAGAGAGCGGGAGAGATAGAGGGAGTGAGAGATAGGAGTGGGAGAGAGAGGGAGTGTGTCTATGTGAGAGAGAGGGGGAATAGAGATGTACCTGAGAGAGAGTGAGAGAGATAGGGGAGAGATAGAGAGAGTGAGAGGGAGGGAGTGGGAGAGAGATAAAGGGAGTGAGTGAGAGACCTAAGAGAGGGAGATAATTGATATAGAGAGACAAAGAGAGAAAGATAACGACCTAAGAGAGGGAGAGTGAGAAAGGGGGTTGGAGTGAGATAAATTTATTTAGGTACTTAGGTGGGAGGGAAAGAGACCTGAGAGAGGGGATTGGACTAAGAGAGAGTAGTCTAGGTCACGAGTGAGACTTGAGAGAGAGATACTTTAGAGTCTGGATAAAGAGTTACCCAGTTAGGGTAACGAGTTAGAGAGTGTATGAAAGGTAAAACCTCAACTATCCATCTACGATCATAAACTATACACTCTAAGCATTATCAAAGTTGTCGACCAAATAGAGGAGAAATTCAAGTTTTTTTCAAAGTAGGTCATTTGGTGAGTGCCAAATTTGGTGCTCGCCAAATGGCCTGCTTTGGATGTGTTAATTGACAGGATTTTCCAAATTTCCTCATATTTTTGTTTGTGCTTCCCGTCTCATTTGCACATCTTTCAATGCAAGTTTATTAAAAAAACTGTGATAGCATTGACCTCTCTCTTAGCTATCTAAATATATAATTATTTTTTCATTTTTATTTAGTTAAGGTTTTGATATGTGGCTTCTATTGTAAATGCCTCCATTTTTGGTAAAAAACCAACATGTGCTAGTTTTAGGATAGATTTTTACTCATTTATCGAAACGTGAAACAAATTACATTTTTTGAAACTAGACTCCATTTTACACTTGATGAAAAAATAAAAAATCGATTTTCGATTAGTTTTCAAAAAATTTAGGGGGGATCACGCTCAAATTTTAGCTTTTCAGGATGTGTACACTTTGAATATTCATAAAATATTATATATTCATTAAAAAATCATCCAAAAGAATGAGGATAAACTACATGGTGTTAGCTAATTTCTCATTGTTGGGATTTTTGAAATTCTAAAAAAAAGTTAATCAAAAAGGGGGAGCCTCAAGCGCTATGTTATTTTTTTTGATAAAAGAGGACTTGTTCCCCCCCCCTTTTTGAGACCCTTAATCTTCATTAATTTTTTTAAAAATTAGTAGCTTAGAAACTAGACTTAGAGAACTTCAACTTTTGTTCTTGCTGCATCTTGAAATTTTGAGTGTAAATATCTTCAATTTCTTGTGCAAATTAGTTTTTTCCGATTTAAAAAAAAAGTGGCATCTTAAGAGCCAAAATTGTGTGACAGATCCATGCACTTACCCTATTGCAGTCTAGCATTCCCTAGTCATGTTTTCTCCTTTTGTTGTGTGTGCCTTTGGAAGCAATGTAAGTGTTCATGTGATGTTATTTTTGTTGCAGTGATGTGTTGGAGTCATGTCAAGCCTTGTTTATGTTAGCCTGCTATCTTCTTGACTGTTTGTTTGTAGTGGGACCTTATGTTATCTTCTAGCACGGGGGTGGACCCTAAGGTTTCACATGGTCGAGAGGTTGGTTCTTTTTTCTCTATTTGGTTTTCCTTGTTGCTTGTTCGTGTGCATGGAGATTGTACCTTGTGTAGCAGATTCTAGTTCATGATCCAGCTTGAGAAGAAAGTATTTTATGTATTTATATTGGTCTTGCATATTAGTTGTACCATTTATTGTAATATCGATGTATTCTTCCTAATTATATTCAGGGAAGCATTGTTGTAAACATTGTAACGATGTAACAGATTATAATGTATTCTCATGAAGTCACATTTGTATATATACTTGTTAGTTATTTATTAATGATCATTATTGTTGTTTAACAAATGTCATGTTTTGGAACCGTACATTGTAGATTCATTATATGTGATGGTTTAAATGATCACTTGATTGTTAGGTAAATTATGTTAATATATTAGTTAATGAAATGGTTATAGTTCTTGAATAATGGAAATGTTAGTAGCGTAGTCATGGAACGTTAGAGGACTTAGGATGAGGTTGTATGTTATGTTATATTATGTGGATCATTGTTGTTTGTCCTTAAAAAAAATAAAATTGTTCCATTATTGTACTATAGTTTTGTCATCCTCTAGAGTTCCTTGGTGGGGTGTTACACTTGGTATCAAATCCCAAGTTCTAACACTGGGCACTTTGGTTTCATTTGAGCCTGTTATGTTGTCCTAGTTGCTTAGACTCTTGAGACTATTTTCTCCCTTCTGTCATCCTTTCCTAACAACCTTATACTTATCCTTTGGTGGTGTTTTTCCAATACTGTAGAAGACCGGTGGAAGGGATAGGACCCTTAGTGTAGTGTGCAATGCACCGTTATTCTTTCTATTGGGGATACATTATGGACCCTTGTGTATCCTTGTGATGTGACTCCTAGTGATGTGGAATGGTGTGTGTATGTGAAGAATGTGTGTTAAACCATGAATATAGTACTTATGAAATGATAAATTGTATGTCCATGCTACTAAAAAGGTGTAAAATCATGATTTTTTGTTTAATACATTACGAGATTTAGTGTTGAATAATGAGTTAAGTGGAATGTATTGTCTCTAAATGATGGATATTTAATGAAAAATGTGTGCTTTGTGTGCATAATTATGCTACATTTTATGGAAGTGTAGCATTCTGATGTTATGAATCAACTTTGATGATTGGTACTAATGTGTTATGTTTCCACCCTAGTTTGTGAATTCTAGGAGTAAGTCAAGTTTTAGGGGGGGGGGGGAGGATGTAGTGCCTCTCCATTCTCAGCATGAATGTGCAAGTATTTTGCCTTCAAACTCATAGGTGAAGGAAAAATAATAGGGATAATTAAATGTATGTTAAGCAGTTGATTTGTTTTATGATATAGTATATGATGTTAGATGCATTGTTATGATCAATATGTGATTATTCTATCATGACCATTATGTGATTATTATTCTGATTGCTATGTAGCAGATGGTTCATGAGTTTATTTGATTATTGAGTGTTGTTTTCTAATGTGATTGGGTGAAAGTGATAGTGTCACATTACTCACTTGTGAGTACCTTACTACACTGTTATTTCCTTTCACGGTGTGCCTGATTGTATAATTATGCATATGTTCGATTGTTTTGCATGTTGCAAGTTTTAGGAACTAGGCATCGACTCTACCTGAATTAGCAGGTATGGGCGTGCCTTAAACCCAATGGAATAAATTTTTAGAGATAACATAAGATCCCCTACCCTATCCATCATCCTCGAAGAGGATGAGTATCTGGTTCGTCACCTCGTTAGTGTTGTCTATTGTCTACGATCATTTGGTCTTGTTTTTTGACCCTGATTATGGTTAGGTAATTGTTGTTTACATTTGGTTTGTTTAATTTAAATTTGTTTGGACAATGTTATTTTGGTTAATTAATGTATTAAAATAAATTATTAAGTCAAGGTCACTTTGATAATTAATATAAATATATTTATTAAAAATTATGGTTTATGATATATTAAGAGTTTAATAAAATACTATAATAAATTAAATATGAAATGAATATTAAAATAAGATAAAATATTATAATGGGATGATTTACTTAATAAATAGAAAAAAAAGTAAATAATATGATAAATAAATAAAGTTTATGACTCATGAAGAAAGCATTAAATAGATTTTCTAAAATGGGACTACACATGACAATCTAGTGAGCATGCAACAACATGCAACTCAAATAGTTTTTAAAAAAAAAAAAAAATTCTAAAAATAAAGCTTGCATGGAATCTTTACAGATTTCCTTTTTGTAAATAATTATCTTTTCCTGAGATTTTGGAGGATTATTGATTTTTGTTTCCTGTGAATATTTTCTTGTTTTTGGGAGGCTTTCATTTGGTTTTGGGAGATTTTGAATTGGGACTCTGCAAAGATTGTTTGGGGTTTTTGAAGAGATTGGAGTTGCTAGTTGGGATTTGGGAGCTCAACATCAAATCTTTAACCCTACCGAGAGATTGGATCTAGGTTCCATTGTTTTCTAAATTCTATTTCTTTTTAGAAAATGAATTGTTTGAGTGATTATGCTATCTAGAAATATCTATTTGTTAATTTAATTCGTGAATCGAAACAATTCTTGAATTTTTTCGCTAAATAGTTTCAAACCCTTTTTTGTAAACAATTTTGTGCTTATTTTGTAAAAAAATTATTGCAGCCTTGAAGCCTTGAAATCAAATTCAATGACACCAGCAAGAAAAGGACACAACACAAGAATAAAGAAAAATCACACAGTGAAACATGAGTGTCGATGTATGCCCCTACTTTAAAGTGGTCGCTAACATCATTGCTGTGAGCAATTTCTTTAAAGTAGAAGAAGACATGAGAGCTTATTCGGAAAGCCCTATGCCAAGTCATATGTTCCTGAATGAAACTACATCATGAATAAGGGGTGGCCCCCAAAATGTAATGCTAAACATAGAAAGAAAAGTATGACACATGCAATACTTGCTCTTATATATACAAGGAAGGTGGTCAACTAGCAAAAAGAGACAACAACAAGTGTCATACAAGGACAAGGCTACCTAACCCCCTTACCCCCACTTAGTACAAGACAAGGGTGAGATGAGATTATTGATGAAAAAATGAAAATCAACATCAATTAGAGGAACTAGATGCATCAACACAAGTAAAAGCACCACAATCCTTAAGATGTTGAATTCAATTACTCAAAGCCTTACATTCATTAGTAGAATGATCATGAATTCTATGATATGCACAAAATAAAATCTTGTAGTAGAATTTATTTCATGTTCTTAGAGGAAGAGATATCAAACGATCTTGGAGGAGTCTCAAAAAGATACTCTCTTGATCAATAGTAGAAAATGTGCCTTTATTTTGTGATAAATATAAATCTTGCTTAGTACAAGGTGTCATACTTACACAAGACTCTTTATATTGTGAGATTTTGTTCTCTCCTTGAAGGGATGGTGTAAAATCTAACAAGTTACTCCAATCATTATTAAGACATTTCCTAGGAGTGCTTTGCATGATGACATTAATGTTAAGTGAATAATTCTTTGTTTCTTTCATTTATTTCAGAGGATAATAGTCAAGACCACTAGTGTCTATTAGTTTAGGATGCACTATTGATAAAGTTGGATTAGAAGAATCTGTTGTAAGAGTGTTGATATTGAGTGAAGGCTTGTTTTTCTTTTTCTTTTGAGGGACAATAACCAAGACCATTAGTCATTTCTTGCGTTTTAGTCTCTATAGGGACATTCATACCTTGTTCTCTAGCACCACAAACTTTTCCACTATATCCAAGTTGCTTCATAAGTTCATAACCTTTTCCATAAAGTTTCTTTGATTCTTTCAGATTCAGTGGTTGTTCATAATCAACTTCATCAAAGCTTGTTATGTAATTTGTGTGTCATGTCTCAAATTAGGATGCAACTTGTTTTTGCTTTATGTGGATTTGATATATGATTGAATGTGTGTGGCTGAACTAATAATAAACAATATGGTGTTTTGAGAGATGAAATATGAAAATGCTTGTTTTAATTTAGAAAAAAATTGAAATGTATTGAAGATAGTTATTTTCGAAAGTGATGTAAAATAGAAAAGTGTTATTTGGATTAATGAATTATATTGCTTTGATTTATATTTTATCTAGATACTAATCTATTAATGGGTGCTTGAGTTTACTTGAGCTATAGGTTGTCAAAGACCAAGGGTTTGGTTAAGGTAGAGGAGGTTAGCTTCATGGTAGGGTAAAGCAGGAACGGTTCTCTCTCTCTCACACACGAGCACTTAGTATCATGTAGATGCATTTAGTATTTAATTTAGTTGAATGATTATATTTTTCATATTTCTGAATGTTTAATTAAATTAATTAGTAGTGAAATAAAAGTGCAATGAAACAAAAGGAATTAATTATAATTTAATTATAGATTTTATTTTGCAAATAAATGATAATGCTTTGTTATTTAGAATAATTATTTTATTTTCTATTGAATGATATTTCCTTATTATTTATTTGGAATAAATATTTAAATTGCAATTAAAATGGTATTCTTTATTATTTATTGAGGATAAATATTATGCATGAAAATAAATGTTATTTTAATTTGAAGATTAGGTTATTGGAAACTTGAGGAGGAATCTTTAAAAGGGGGGAAAACAATAAAAAAAACACAATAGTTTTCTTGATCTTTATTTATTTTTCTCTGCAAGAACAATAACTAAAAAATGGGTGTCAGGTAGAAGGTTTCTGAAGCGCAGTAAATTAAACATGGAGGAAAGAAGAGGAGAAAACAATACAAGGGAAAAACAAGAGGAAAATCTACAAAAAGAGGTTTCCAACAAATCAAGAACAAGGAAGGAGGGGAAACAAGAAGAGGGAATTCAACCAGAAAGCGATTTCCAGGTTTTCAAATTCTTTTCCAATGTATTTCAATTTCAAATGTGAAAATAGATGATTGCTTGTGCAAATATTTACTTCTCTTTTGAAACCCTTTTGAATATCGAGTGTAAAATTGTGCATCAATGTTTCAATGTTGTATTTGTTGTGTGAACAAATCTATATTTTCCCTACTCTTTCTATATAAAACTATATATATTTATATAAATATATATAATATTATATATACTGCTATAAAATAAAGAATTGATTTTCAAATATTCTGAAACAGAATATAATAGTAATATTACATACTTACATATATACAGAACTGCATGTATACATGTAAATATATAATATTACTTTTATATTTATGTCTTTGGATGAAATAATTAAAAATATTGAATCAAGATTTTTTTTGAAATCTTTGGTATTTTTGTATTTATTTTTTTGAAGAAGAAAATGTATTAAATAAAGCATGTTGAGGATGGATTTACAACTAGTGCCTCCTCTTAGGGGAAGGCTGCCTGTGGAGGCAGCTGTCCCTCTACAGGCCATGACCTATGGAGAGGGTGCTGCCTTCCACAGGCAATGTCCCCCTATGGGAGTGTCGTTGGCCTTATGCCCAATCAAACCCTAATGAAATTTAATTCATTCATTTTGATAGCTTTTGAACGTTTGACATTCTCTGGTTTTTTTTAAAGAAACCACCTATATATATATGTGTGTGAATATATATATATATATATATATATATATGTTTGTGTTTTTTAGCACTATAGAATGCAAAATAATATATACATGGTTGTAGAGGTAAATATTATTATGTTTGTAAATGTAATTATCATAAAGTGTATATACAAACATATATATACACATATATGTGTGTGTGTGTGCACAATTAATTAAATATATCATTCCACGAAAATATAATAGAATGTATGCCTATAGTTGAATCTAAAAAAGGAAATTACTTTAGTTTGTAAATGTGATTTTCTGTTATATATATATATATACATACATATACATATACATTATGTGTAAGAGCTAGAATTAAATTTTGAAAAGAATAGTTATAAAAATATGACTTAGAGTGATATATTTCTATTTTTAATTGATACATTACTGAATATTTACATATGCGTATTCGTGAATGGGAAATTATTACTTTCTAAAACGTAAATATATATTTATGATTTGAAAGTATTTCTTTCGATTACGTATAAATATGTAATTTTTAGTTTAAACCATTAAAATTAGAATTGAGTTATTAGATTCTTTGTGAACAAATAGTAAGGTACATATGTGCATTTAATTACTATTAGCCATTGGAGTGTTAGAAGATTGATCAAATCGAGTCAATTATGAAATGTAAAACCAGATGTAGAATTTATTTCTTGTAAATTATTTTCTTATGCAAATCAAATAGTGAACTTTGGAGATATAATGTGTTTTCAGAAGGAATGTTTAAATTAGTGAATGTTTGAATCATATGCAACTTGTGAGAAATTTTGTATTATTTATACTTTTCATGAGACTACTTCCGAGACATGATGCTGAATGTGGGCACATAGAGACAATAGTTTAGCCTTTTCATAAACTACCATTTATGTTTTAATGCTTGGCCAAGCTAATGAACCACTGAAATAGATGGATAAAAATCCTATAAATTTTATGTTATATATGTTTCTACCACATCTTGCATGCAAGAAATATGTTGTTCTAGTATAGGAATGCATATAGGCATCAAACATGCATTGAGAGTTCCCTCTTGTTTTATTGTTCTAGGTTGCTAGGATCCTCATGTAGGGCTGGGTATTTCTTCAAGTTAGGAAGAAACCCGAGGAAGTCATGTACTTCATGGTTGGGAAGAAAAGGTGCCTTAACCTCATTCTTGGCCTTAGCTTGCAAGAAGACCGGTGGTGTCAAGGAAGTTGAGGATCAGAGAATCTTTATGCTATGGATGTAATCTTTGTATTACTTTGTATGGCTTACATAGAAAATTTGTTAAATGTAACTTTACTTCAGAAATGTATTGATGTAACATTGAAATAGATGTATTGATGAAAGCTTATTGATGTAACATTAAAATAAATGTATTGCAATACCATCTTGGTGTATGTAAATTAAATTCATTATTAGAATTACTTTTGAGCATTTATGGATACTTAATGTTATACACATGTTTCACTTTTTCCTTACTTGGAATGTGCATTGTTCTTGGAAATAATTTGTTCAGTATATGAGTTTTTTTCTTAGCTTTACATTGTCTTCTTCTAAAGTGGTTGAAATGGATTCTTTTGAAGGGTCTTTTGAATTTTGTGTTGACATTACTGCTTTTTTTCTTTTCCCTTTATAGAATCTTTTGTTATGATCCTATATTCGTCCATGAATGTTGGTGTGAAATCCAAGTAACCCCAACCATCTTCTAATAGCTTTGTGACTTTTTCAATATGTTTCTCTTTGTATTTTTCTTGCATGAGTTCGACTTGTGTAGTTGGTGTCAATGTTTTCAAAGGATTTTCCTTGCCTTTTTCAATGTTTAAACAACTTTCTGGTTCATGGTCTATTTCAATTTGGTATACTTTATTGTTATAGACATATTTCATGATATAATGAAGAGTTGAAGGTACCGCATGCATCTCATGAATCCAAGGTCTTCCTAAAAGGATATTTTATGAAATATCATGAGGCATTACATGGATGTGAGTTTGGAATGTGGCCTTTTCAACTATAATAGGAAAAGGGATCACATGCAGTAGTTGTTTTCCCACATTGTAAAATCCTTGAATCAATAAGGAGTTAGGTTCAATTCTTGATTTATCCATACCAACTCTATCTAAAAGGGTTACACTACACACATTAAAGGTTGATCCATTATCAAAAAGGGTTCTTTTTATCCCATTCCTATTATATATAGCTATTATCATGAAGGCATCATTTTTATTTCTCATCTCCAAGGGAGGTAGCTCATGTTGATGAAAAGTAATGTCTACGTTGTTTGGTGTTATAGCTTGAATTTTGGATGCCACATCATTTGATTGCACATTAGGAGTAGGAACTTGTTGTAAGGAACTTTGAATTATGTTATGATAATGAGGGGAGGCTTGAATAAGGTCCCATAAGGATATCTTAGCAAGAGTATTTTTAATTTGTTCAACAAGATCATACTCCTTTCCACTTTGTAAAGGAAAATGAGGAGCACTAGGCAAGATATGGTTATGGAATGGGAGGGATGTTGAAGGTTTTTGTCTTGGTTGCGGATTTTTTCTAGTGTTATATGTATGAGCAACAATATTATAATTTGATTGTTGTGAAACATTATTCTTAGGTGGTTCGAGGATGAGGATATGTTTATTTTGGGTTTAAGGTTTGTGTGAAGGTGGATAAATGATGAGTTGAGGTTGAATAACATTAACTTCTCTCAGTGAAGGAGACTCTAATATCACCTCATCATCTTCATCTAAGGAATCCTCATTACTAGTGTTTGAAAGACATGTCAATGTTCTCATTTTCTTGCACCATGATATCCTCCCTAGTAGGAGAGGTTTTAGGAGAGCTACAAACTAGATGTTCATGAAATTAAATGTTTGGTTCTTCTAAAATAACTTCATCACAAGTAGGGGATTCATCAATGGTGGTATTCTCTTGTTCAATAATGTTTTTCCTAGGAGAAGAGAGAAAAATAGGACTCTCATAACTATTATTGGGTTGATCTTCTAACACAAAAATATATTCTTCACACATAGGGGAGATACTAGGAGAACAAAAATTATGATTATCATGGTTATCTATGATTACATTTCTTGTCACATAATTCTTCCAAACTAGGATAGGTAGGAGAAGAAAAATAAATAGGGTTGTGGTGTAGGGCACCCATGATACTTGATGCTTTGATTTTGGTTTTTGTAATTCCTTGATGTAATAAGGTCCTTGAGACCATTTTTCATGTTTGTAAAGATATAAATAGGGTCTTAGGGGTTTCAGTTTGGTCAAGTGGTCGAATGGTGAAAAGTTGTTCTATTTTGTAAAAAATGCAAAACAGTTGCATTGCAACTTTTACATTTTTTGTATGTAGGGGAAGTTGAATGGTCAAGTTTTGGTTTTTGATGGGAAAGTAGTTGGAAAGTAGTTGAAATGTTTTTTAATGTCTTTAAAATCACTTGTGTACATTGGGAAGAAGGTTGATGATGCAAGTTTGAAATTTGAGTAACAAAGACTCCATTTTCCTACATTTTTGAAGCAAATTTACTGCTACAACAACTTGTGTGGCCTAGAAGTGCTCAAAAATTGGTTGGAAATCATGGAGTATTGAACCTTTGTTCTATTGTTTTTTGTTTCATCAGATTTTATTAAGTTTTGAGTAAATTAGAGCAAATTTATTGAAAGGTGCTTGAAACCCTCAGTTAGGGTGTTTTTTGATAGTAAATCATGGATTTCTCCTCATTCAACCATTGAATAAATATTAAACCTGGTGGAATTAGGGTAAATAGGTTGTGTTTTGTGTTATTGAAGTTGTAGGATTAGGGGGGTGAAGATTGGTGAAGATTTGTTGATGCCCTAGGTTGAAAACTCATGATTTTGGGTAAGTAAAATGCATATGAGTTAGGTTTGGTAGAAAAACTCTTGGGAAATGGTTTGTAATGGTTGGAAATATTTGGGAAGAGTATTTAGGAAATATTTGTGCTATTTTCTTGAACATTTGATCCCTAGTGTGTGAAAACCTCATTTTGACTTAGTGGAATAAGCCTATTAGGCCTAGTTTTAAGTGTAGCAACAATTTTTTGACCTTTATGCTTCAAAACAACCCCACCTAAAAATTTGATATGTTTTCAAATGCAATAATGGGTATCCAAAATATATTTTATATTGTTATTATGAATTTTATTTTGATATTTATGGTGGGAAAACAATTTATGAAATGTTACAAGGGAAATTGAAGAGTGGTAGAGAAACCCACTTAGTTTGGGTTCTAAATTTGAAAAGCTTGTTTTGTTGAGTTGGTTTTGAGTTTTTTTGTGATATCTCACCATAATTTTCTTCAAATTGGAATCAAAGCATAGGTCTGATCTGAAGAAGGGAAAAAGGCTGAGTTGAAAGAAACACAAAGATGTCTCCACAAGGGAATGCCATTGCCAAAGAATTGAATGAATTGAAGGAAAAATATGCTAAAGAGATGAGAGAGATGAGAGAGTTGAAGGAGATGTTTTCTTCCTTGAAAAAAATTCAAAAGAGAGGTGTGGTCACAAGTGATGTGAGTGACCATGAAGAAGAAGAGGAAGAGGAAAGTTCCCAAGGGTTCGAGGAAGAGATGGATCTTGATGACTTGATGATGGAAAGGATTTTAGAAGTAGTCAAGGGAGATGATCATAAGATCAAAATGGATTTACCTATATATGGAGGAAAGATGGATAGTGAAGAGCTCCTAGATTGGATATGAGCATTGGATAACTATTTTGATTATGAAAATGTGCCAGAGGATGACAGGGTGAAGTTGGCCAAGATAAGATTGAAGGGCCACACTTTAATTTGGTGGGATTATGTACAAAGTGAAAGGAGAAAGAAAGGAAAGTCCAAAATCACCTCTTGGGATAGGATGGTGGCTAAACTCAAAAGTAAGTTCCTACATGCTAATTACATTATTCAATTGTTTAAGAGGCTTCAAAATCTCAAGCAAAAAGAGATGGATGTGCAAAAATATACAGAGGAGTTCTATAGGTTGAGCATAAGAGAAGGTCATACAAAGGATTATGAAGAGACAATAGCAAGATACATGAATGGGTTGAGATACAACCTCCAAGATGAATTGAGTCTCACCACTCCAAGAACGGTGGAAGAATGTTACCAATTGTCCATTAAGGTTGAAGAAAAATTGAAGAGAAAGCAAGAGAAGCAAGGTAGGGTAGAGGCAACAATTCTAGAGGAAGAGGATCATTTTATAACTCAAGGAATCCATATGAGAACCAATAAGATGAAAGAAAATTCCAAGACCAAGTTTTTGATCAGAGAAGTGGATTTAGAGGAGGTAGATAAGGTTTTAGAGGCAGATTTGGAGGTCAAGGAAAAGGCTCTAGTGGATTCACAGGAGGGTTCTATCAATGCAACAAGTTTGGACATCAAGAATGACAATGTAATGAAGGTAAATCATCTAGTTCACATGGAGGAGAAAGAAGGACTCATTTGGTGCAAGAAGAAGACAATAAGAGTGTAAACTCTCCATAACAACACACTACTTCATAAGTTGGTGAATTGCACATGGTAAGGAGAAATCTCATCAAGGCATCAGTAGAGAAGGAGCCACCAAAAAGGAAGACTCTCTTAAAGACAACTTGGAAGTGCTCAGGTAAGGTATGTAAAGTTGTAATTAACTTAGGAAGCATAGATAACATGGTTTCAATTGAGATGGTTGAAAAAATCAAGTTTCCTAGAATACCACATGATACTCCTTATAAAGTTTCTTGGTTGAATGAGAATTAGTATGTTTTGGTAAATGAACAAAGTTGGGTGGAGTTCAATGTAGGAGGGTATTTAAGGACATAATTCTATGTGACATATTTCCTATGGATGTGTGCCATTTGTTGCTAGGGAGGCCTTGGAAATTTGATAGACACGCTATGTATGATGGAAGAAGGAATACCTATGAGATTGTAAAAGATGGAGCTTCTTATACTTTGACACCATTGAAAGAGGAGGATAAAGGGAAAACCATGAAAGCTAATGTGATGATGGTAGGTAGGAAGGAGTTTATAAAGGTAGAGGAAGAAAATCATATGAAGTTTGCAACCACTTCTAAACTTGGAGGTATTGAGACAACAGACTTGAAAAATGATTTGATTTTGGAGGGAAATTATATTGAGTTGAAGGTCAAAGATGAATTGATCTTGGGGATTCAAGATTGGCTTAAAAGGTATGTTGATATGAGGATAGAAGAGGTGTTCCATTCAATATTTCACAAGGGGATTTTGTTCAATCTTTCACACTAGAGGTCAATAAACCTGAGCAAGCAGCAACTATAGGGGTAGAGCATCAGATGGAGAGATGAAAAGAAAAGGTGAATAGATCAAAGATAAACTACAAGGGAAAAATAACAAGTGCAAGCATACATAAAAAGTGGAAAAAAAGGAGGTTCATTACAAGGATGGAAGATATATGGTTGTAGGTGATAATGTAGATTTGACAACACTCTCAAATGAAGGAGGAATCAAAGATCATCCATCAAGTGAAGAACAACATTCTCAAGTGAAGAACCAGTCAAAGCCAAAAGACAATGCTTATTTTCAGTATTTGGTTCATTGGAAGGGTTTACCAAATGGAGAAAACACTTGGAGGTTAGAGAAGGAAAAGATCACACATGAATCTACTACTGCAACACTATCCTCAGTAGGACTTGAGTTTTTTTTGCCTGGGGAGTATGGTGCAGGGCACCCATGATACTTGATGCTTTGATTTTTTTTTTGTAATTCCTTGATGTAATAATGTACTTGAGACCATTTTTCATTTTTGTAAATGTCTAAATAGGGTCTTATGGGTTTGAGTTTCATCAAGTGGTCAAATGGTGAAAAGTTGCTCTATTTTGTAAAAATTGCAAAAAGTTGCATAACTTTTACATTTTTGTGTGTAGGGGAAGTTGAATGGTCAAGTTGTGGTTTTTGGTGGGAAATTAGTTGGAAAATAGTTGAAATATTTTGTAATTTCTTTAAAAATAACTTGTGTATGTTAGGAAGAAGGTTCATGATGTAAGTTTGAAATTTGAGTAACAAAGACTCCATTTTCCCGCATTTTTGAAACAATTTTGATGCTACGACAACTTGTACAACATGGAAGTGCTCAAAAATTAATTGGAAATCATGGGGTATTGAATATTTGTTCTATTTCTTTTTGTTTCATAAATTCATTAAGTTCTGAGTAAATTAGATCCAATTTATTGAAAGGTGCTTGAAACCCTTATTTAGGGTGTGTTTTGATAGTAAATCATGGATTTCTCCCCATTCCACCATTGAATAAATATTAAACCTGATGGAATGAGGGTAAATATGTTTTTTTTTGTGTTCTTGAAGTTTTAGGATCAGGGGAATGAATATTGGTTAAGATTTGTTGATGCCCTAGGTTGAAAACTCATGATTTTGGGCAAACAAGATGCATAGGAGTTAGGTTTGGTAGAAAAACCCTTGGGAAATGGTTTGTAATGGTTGGAAATATTTGGGAAGACTATTTAGTACATGTACGTACTATTTTATTGAATATTTGAACCCTAGTGTGTGAAAACCTCATTTTGACTTAGTGGAATAAGCATATTTAGGCCTAGTTTCAAGTGTAGCAACAATTTTTTGACCTTTATGTTTCAAAACAACCCCATATAAAAATTTGGTTAGTTGTCAAAAACCATAATGGGTATCCAAAACAACTTTTATATTGTGGGTATGAATTTTTTTTTGAAAGTTATGTTGGGAAAACAATTTATGAAATGCTATAAGGGAAATTGAAGAGTGGTAGAGAAACCCACTTACTTTGGGTTCTAAATTTGAAAAGATTATTTTTTTGAGTTGGTTTTGAGTTGGTTTGTGATCTCCCACCTTATGCTACATCATGTTTTCATAGATATTAAAGTTTTGATCCTCCAACACCAACATGTCCTCCCCACAAATAATGTGATTTTCATGACTTCGTACAATTACTTCTTTTGCCATAACATTCTCATAAGAGGGCAAGATTTTGGGAGATGAATGTAGAATAGTTTAAGTGGTATTTAGGTAGGTTTTAATCATATCTTCTTGGTGTGTTATGTGATCATCATGATTACCTATGGTTGTGTCCTCTTGTTCAACAATGTCTTGCCCAATAAGATAGGTAGGAGGAGAGAAACAACTAGGACTCTCAAAACTCTAATTGATTGGTTCTTCTAACACTAAAATATTTTCCTCACAAATAGGAGAGATATTAGGATAAGAACTAATATTATTGTTATGATTTCCCAAGGTTGTATTCTCTTTTAGTAGACCAATCTCACTCATAATAGGGATACTAGGAGAGGGATCAATGTTGAACAAAAAGAGAGAGGAGAGGACTTCATATTCATATGCATATAATTTTTTTTTCTTATAGTACTCAAAAATATTTGAAAATAGAACATGAAGTATGATAAGCATATATTTTTGCAATGAAAACATAATGTAATACTTGTCCTACAAACTTGAAATGTGACAATGATAAAAAAAAAACATGCAAAAGGATAATACAATTTTCAAATTTGGAACATGATAATTGAGTGATTATGCTATGTAACAATTTGAAAATGAAATTTTGTAAATTCCATTTTGAATTTAAGCAATGCAATTAATGAACCAAATAAAGCTAGATCTAATGAAATGAATGAAACAAAAGATCAACAAACTAAAATAGAGATTTGACAATAGCAAACATAAGCACAAAAATGAAGCTTTAAATGTTGTAAATGACAGTTTTAGGTCTGATCTGGGACTAAATCACCCAGAGGGGTATATGAGTCCTAGTTAGGGTTTTTGACAAGTTCAAATATTGTAAAACACACAACACAGATTTCCTAGAAATTAGACAAAACAACCTATACAGGGACTAAATCACCCAGAGGGGTGAATGAGTCCTAGATTATGGTTTTTGCACCAAATTCAAAATATTTTGAGTTGTTTCTAACTTGTGTGTTGATGTGACTATTTGGAATTGCATAATTTCAATGAAATTAAATGATCTAAGATGCAAAAAATGCAACCTATATGCACTTTCACCAATGCAAGATTTAGAATCCCTAAATGAAAATTAACTAATGTAAGTGTGACCGATGGATTAGTATGGGCTAACTACACTTGATCAATGAGGATTCAAAGTATAATTATGTCACTAAACATCAGTCCAATAAGATCAATCAATGAAAACTAGACTAAGAATCTATTAAAACTTAACATATTAAACTACAAAAGCTTTAGAAACACCTATTCTTATCCATTGAAACTTATCCTATTGGGGGAGTGGTGTTGCATTGATGTGGAATAGAAACCCTATCCCAATCCAATGGATAAATGGGCCTATTTCAATTGATTCTATTAAAGAGAATTAACGAAACTAATGAAAGATGTGTATGAAAACATGATTTAAATGCTAAATTAACATGATGCAAGCTATTTTAACATGATGCAGACTAAGATGATTAATACGGGTGCATGCAAAGCTGATCTAAATGGAATCTCAATTAGCACCTCTAGAGTGCTTATTGGAAATGATTAGCTATTGCAAGTGTGTAGTAACTACTCTTCAAATTAGGAGGGGAAGCTATAATACCCCCATGTTGCTGATACTTTTGCTACTATATGTTACTCTTATGTGTTAGTGTGATACTGGTTTGTGAAGGTGATTAGCTCACCGTCTTGGTGTGTGGATGCATAGTTAGGTTGATTGAGGATTATGTTACTTCAGTTGATGACATTATGATTACATTGGATTGTGATGTTTAATTTGATTCAGTAATATAGTTTGATGCAGTGATTTCATAATTTATTTTACAATGTGATCAGTTAGTTAGAAATGTTATTTTATTATTGATATTATAATTATTAGTATAGTTTTGGTGAGAAGACAGTGTAGCACCACTCGTTTATGAGTGCCCTGCTACGCTGCAATTCCTTCTCACAATGTAATGTTTTAATTATATATATATATATATGGACATGTACACGCCCTTGTTGTATGTAGGGATTGCAGGTACAGAGTCTCGATTCCACCTACTTCGGTAGGATAGGATGAGCATCAAAATAAAATCAATGGGATTAATGTTGAAAAGGAGTGGTTAGGAAAGAATTCTTGTCCCAAGTTCATCTTCTATGAGTCCATTGTTGTCTTTGTTTCTATTTTTCCTTGTGTGTAATTGTGAAGTATTGATTAATATTTTAGTTGTGATTTAATTAATTTCTGTTAAGTGTGATTAATTATTATGTTTAATTAATAGTGTTATTATAATTAATTATGGTTAAGTTGATTGAATAATATTCTTGATTAAAGGGATAGTTTAAATAAAATAAAAATTGCTTTGTTGATTTGTAGAATGTAAATTTGCTATTTAATTTTGGAGTTAATTAAATAGCTTATAAAGCTATTTTATTATTATTAGAAGAGGAATAAATAAAATAAAATAAAATAAATAAATTAAATTGATTTAAAATTTATTAAATTCTTTTATTTGATGGTTACAGGAAGTAGTGGGGAATTAATGAAATTCTGGTGGGGAAATTATTCCCAGAAAGAAAAGGGGCATGAGGTAACAGAAATTGCTCACGAGAATTTTTGGCTGAGAACTAGGTGTGGTTTTCTCTGTGTGGGTTTTTGCTGAGTGTAGTTTTGTCAAAGAATTTGGAAAAGGCTGCAGGAGTTTCAGAAGTTTTATATTTTGGCTAGAGGAGAAGCTTTGGGAAGAGCTTCATAGCTGGAGTTTTCTGTGACAAGGTTGGGCACAATTTTTGCTTCTTCAGCCTGTAGGAAACATGTTCCTTTCTATTTTGCTTCTTTTTTGTTTATAATATGGTTTGAATACTTTCTTGTTTGATAAGTTTTTCTGTTGGTGTAAGAGGAATGGTCTATCTTCTCTATTGAAATATAGAAAAATTAGCAGAAAACAAAATTCCCGGCTGCAAAAAACTGCCATTAAAATATGGCTACCTCTATAGATTGTTTCCCCTGTAGAAAAATTACACAAGTTTAGAGAACCTTGTTAAATGAAATTCTTTCTTGAACAGTAGCTATGAATGTTGCGGAAGAAATCTCTATTTAAAATTGAGGAAATTGGAAATAAAACCTTTGTAGATTTTTAATTAAAAACTCTCTAGTAACACTCAGGAAATTAGAAAAGCTTTTGTGCAAGGGAAATTGGGAAAAACTCAAGAAACAAGAAAACTTTTGTGCAATTTTCAAATCATTACCTGTAGTTAAATATGGTGATCTATTTCCCAATTTTTTTTTATTTCATATTGAAAGGAAAACAAAATTCTCTTAAAATTTTTTGCTGATAAAACCGTTCCTCTAAAATTTAATTTGCTTGTGAATATAAATTATAAATTTATACAAGTTCCATGATATATATATATATAAATTATATACTCATATATTTATATACAATAAATATATGCTATTTATTTTTATATTCAAACTTGAATTCATGAAATCTTCTATAAAAAAAATGCATTCTATCCATACGGAAGCGATTTTTAATTTTTTTTTTTTAAATAAATAAATATAATAAAATAGGGAGGGGTTCGAACCCCCCCCACACCCCAATGGGGGTGGGCACAACCTTCCAAGGTTGCACACAACAACCATGGGCTGCCGGGCGCAACCTTGGTGGGGGCTGCGTCCTCCCCACAAGGAGGCCGCAGCTCCCAGCTGTGCCCCCTCTATAGGTTCTATATAAGTTTCTTTGTATTCATAATTTTTATGTTATTATTTTGTTAAATTGATATTATATATTTGAAATTAATAATAAAATATTAGTTTTATATATATGTGTATATATATAAATTAGTAAATATTTGTATATTTATTTAGTTATTATATGAATTATTTTGTAATGTTAATTTAGATTGTTATTTACATATATATATATATATATATATATATATGTGTGTGTGTGTGTATATATATATATATATATATATATATATATATATATATATATATATATATAATGATACACACACACACACACACACACATATATATATGATGAATTATGGAAGTTATTTATAACAATTTTATATCCTTTTTATTGGATAAATTTGGTATATCAATTTCTTCTTATTGAATAAATAGTTGGTTTATTTTATTGAGTTCTTCATTAGGTCTCTTAAGTTGGGTTTGTCAACATGTGGGTCCCTTATGTTAGTGAACCTAATATAGGAGACATGGTTATTGTTATAACTTCCAGAGGTTTTGGAATTTGGCATATAAAGTTAGGAGGCATTTATAATGGATATTTGATTTCATTTGGTTTATGATTGTGATCTTGTGTATACTTTAAGTTGTATCACTTTGTTTAGTTAATTGAGTCATATGTCTATAGCAAGATGGTTTTGCCTCGCGATTGTTTATTCTATGTTTTGAGTACATGAGTGTACAATCCCTTTGATTGTGATGTGTGTTGGGGGTTCTAGAGAGAGTGGCTCTATGTGGGCGCCAGTGCACATAGGGGCTGCCAGGATAACCCATGTTAGAGTTAGAGTAAAAAAAGTGAAAACCTAACTAATTAATTAGGGGTTGGGTAGTTTTTTTTTTTGAAAACAAAGGGGTAAAAACTTTATTAGAAATCAGAAAAGAGCATTACAATAATAACCACGGGACCCAGTCCCAGAAAACAAGGCGCAAACCCCACAACATAAAACAAAATCAACTATCCCCATGTATCCTCCTATCCTCTTCCAAGAACCGGTCTAAATCTAGATGCAACTCAGGGTTAACTTGATCCCAATCCTCAACCTTCCAACCACTATCTTGCTCAGAGGCCCATTTGGCCAAGCAGTCAGCAGCACGATTCCACTCCCTTGGGATGTGAACAAAGGATGCCTCCTCCATCCGAGAACTAACTTGAAGAATCCGTTGAACCACCGAAGCCAACTGCCAATTTATATCAGATATCTTTCGCTCATTCAAGAGATTAATCAAAATCTGTGAATCAGCTTCACATATAACCTTTCTCCATCCCAAAGAAAGGGCCCTCTCAATAGCATGAAGAATTGCTAGACCCTCCATGAAGTTAACAGTCTTCACCCCCTCATGTATAGAGAATAGAAAAATCACCGAACCAGCTGAGTCCCTGCCAACCCCACCAATTCCAGTAGGCCCAGGATTTCCCCTAGAAGAACCATCAGTATTGATCTTTAAAAATCCATTGGGAGGAGGTAACCACCTTCCAACCCGTTGGACCCTCTTTTTCCCATGCCTACAGTTCCTAGAACTGACAAAAGATGAATGAAGTTCTTGAAGACCTAGTCTGGCCACCAACTCAGCATCACCTCTCTCCAAGGGGAAAACCACATCACATTTAGCTAAAACAGACTCCTGCACCATTCCAAGCATACGCATCCAAACTTGCCGACCCACCAACTTCTGATCACGAAAAATTCTGCGGTTCCGCTCCAACCAAATCTGCCAAAGCAGAAAGGTAGGGCCCACAAACCAAACTTCCTGCAAAAAGGAAGCCATAGAAGGAGGTCTTCCCATACTATCCCAAAATTCAACCAAAGAGCACGCATGAATACAGGGAAGCTTCCACACCTCCCACCACCAATGCCAAAGCTACACAACAAAGGGGCATCGAAAGAACAAATGTGAAGAATCCTCTTCCGCTCCCCCACACAAAACACAAATTGAAGGTCCTTGAAATCCCCGTTTACGAATGTTATCCCAGGTCAAGCACCTATTCCAAGCCAAAGTCCAAACAAAGAAGTTGCATTTAGGCCACAAGAGTTTATTCCACACCCTTTTCCACCAATGAACCTCTACCCTAGTTAGCTTCTGAGCCAATAACACCTGATAACCAGAAGCAACAGAGTAAACCCCCTTAGGATTATGGGTCCAAGCAAGAATATCTTCTTCCAGAAGAGAACTACAACTCCTACTATGAAGAATCTTGTGAAGCTCAGCACTTTCTTCCGCAAGTCCCAAATCTGGCCACTCTGCGGGATCCTTCCAATGAGCTACCTCCAACTGACCAAAAGAAGCAACAGACTTGAAGTCACTCACCCTAGCCCAGCCAGCCTCGAGAAATCTTTGGCACAAAGGAAGTAGATTGGGAAACTGAGAAGTAAGTGGAGGGAATCCATCCCAAGAATCCGACCAGAAGAGAGCCTCAGTTCCTCGTCTACAGATCCAAAATAAACCTTCCTTAATAAGCTTTGCACCCTTCTGAAGAGTATTCCAAATCACTGAACCTTTCCCCTCAAGAGGGTAATGAGGAAGATCCTGCCGTGGAATCCCCGAGAAATACTTATGAGATAATATCCTGGCCCACGGCTGATCCTGTTCCACACACCATCTCCAAAATAGCTTAGCAGCCACAGCCACTCCAGATAACGCAGACTGTCGAAGACCAAGACCACCAAATTGCTTTGGGCTGCACACAACATCCCACCTAACCAGGCTCCACTTGGAAGAAGCCAAACTTCCCGCCCATAAGAACTGCCTTTCAAGAGAATCCAACTCCCTCAGAAAACCCATCGGAGCCACCTGAAGCATACATCTGTAGGTAGGGAGAGCCTGCACCACCGACTTGAGAAGCTGAACCCGCCCCGCAAAAGACAACCATCTGTGGGTCCAATGATTAACTTTTGCACGGAGCTTATCAATAATATTCTGCCAAGAACCCTTGGGAAGATGGCGAACAGAAATTGGGAAACCCAGATAAGTCAAAGGGAGAACCCCTATCTGAAACCTTAAGATATTAGCAATTCTTCTCTGTATGGGGCTCGGCGTGTTGAAGAAGAATATGGAAGACTTCTCCTCATTAATCAATTGTCCTGAAGCAACAAGATATATGTCCAACACCTGCCTCAAGTTAGTAGCTTCCCTAACAGTAGCCATCCCCATCAGGGCAGTATCATCAACAAACTGCAAATGAGATTGCGGAGGCAAGTCTCCACCCCATCGCCAACCTTGAATGATGCCAAGCTCCACCCTTCTTTTCAACAAACGACCAAGGCCTTCCACAAGAAGCAGAAAAAGATACGGAGAAAGAGGATCCCCTTGGCGCAAACCCCTAGAGGCACCAAAAAGTTCAGAATGATCTCCATTTATCAAAACTGAGAAGGAAACAGACGTGACACAGCTCATGACCCATTGGATCCACTCCTCACCAAAACCAAAAGCAACAAGGATCTTCTGCAAAAAAGACCATCTAACCCTGTCATAAGCCTTAGCCATATCCAGCTTAATGAACATAGCCTTCTCATGGGAGTTGTCCATGGAGTGGATGGTCTCCATAGCAATGACAACCCCATCAAGAATCTGCCGACCTGCCACAAATCCACTTTGTTCCTCCGAAATCAACACTTTAAGCCACTTCTTCAGTCTCTCAGCCAATAACTTTGAGATGATTTTATAAGCCACATTGCAAAGAGAGATAGGCCGGAACTGAGATAACCTATCAGCCCCTTCACACTTGGGTATGAGAGCAAGGAAGGTGGAGTTCAGAGCACGAAGCATCTGTTTATTCCTTTGGGACTCAAGGACAACAGCCAGAAGATCCAACTTTATGATATCCCAGAATTCCTGAAAAAATTCAATCGGGAAACCATCGGGACCAGGAGCTTTACCCTTCTTCATCTGAAACACAATCCCCTCCAGCTCATCAAGAGAGATATCTTTCATCAAATACTCATTCGCCTCCCTGGAGACCAACTGAGGAATACAAGAAAGAACCTGTGCTTCCTCAACAGAGCCCCCTTGTGAATCCTCCCTAAATAAAGTAGCAAAATACTGAGATGCCTCAGCAGAGATTTCTTGAAACGAGGCAAGACGCTCACCCCTATCATTCACCAGAAAAGGAATGGAATTACCATGCCTCCTATCCTTCACAGAATTGAAGAAGAAGGCGGTGTTTTTATCACCTTCCTGTAACCATTCAACCCAGGCCTTTTGCTTCCAATAGATTTCTTCCCGCAATTCAAATTCCTCAACCACTTTCAAAGTCTTAGCCTCCTCCCTTAGAAGATCCTCAGAGGCCCCATTCTCACGAATCAACCGCGTAATATTATTCAACTCCTCCTGTGCGGCAACCTTAGCATGAAAGATATTACCAAAACATCGCCGATTCCACCTTTTAAGCTGATATTTGACAAACTGAAGAAGCTTGGAGAATGTGTACATTTCCGTACCAAAAGTTGGTCTACCAATCCGCCACCACTCAGCCACATAATCATGAAGAGTGGGATCCCGTAACCACATAAGCTGGAACTTGAATGAGGGAGACCGAGGCCCCCG
This sequence comes from Sequoia sempervirens, assembly GCA_007258455.2. NCBI lineage: Eukaryota > Viridiplantae > Streptophyta > Pinopsida > Cupressales > Cupressaceae > Sequoia > Sequoia sempervirens. Next base: position 66,537,793 of record VDFB02252616.1, read on the forward strand.
TGCAGAGATAATACTAAGCTTAATAGGCCAATGATCAGAACCTCTCCAATCAAGAATTTTAGAATGGGTGGACCATAAGTTTCCAACCCAATAACAGGAAACCAAGAAACGATCTAGCCTCTCAGCAACACAACTCTCACCAATTCTCCTATTATTCCAAGTGAAGCGACCATTACTAGGTAGAACATCAATAAGATTTAATTCAGAAATGCTATCTCTGAATAACAGAGCAGAAGGCTCCAACCTAGGAATTCCACCTCTTTTCTCAGACAATTCCACAATAGCATTAAAACGCCAGCCATAACCCACGGATGGTAAGGAGCTAAGCTACGAACAAAACGAAGATGGGACCATAGAAGTTGTTTACCCAGAAACTCAACAGGAGCATACACATTAGAGAGGAGAATACACTCACCAGTCTCATACCAAGAGGCGACAAGGGATATAGAGGATCTAGAGGACATCCACCATAGGGGGAAAATCTTCCGAGGGTTCCAAAAGCAAGCCACCCCTCCAGAAGCACCAAGAGCCCCCACACACTGGCATTCACCATATTTCCACAGCTTAGGAGCCATGGCCAACATATTATCTACAGATAATTTAGTCTCTTGAAGAAAAAGAACATCCGGAGAATGATTCCTAACCAAATCACGAACAACTTTTTGTCGAGGGCCACTGTTCAAGCCCCTTACATTCCATGAGAGAACAATCATTTTTGGGGGCATGAAAAATGTGAATCAAGAGTCTTGACTGACCCTGACTCCACCAAAGTTTCCCCAGTTAATTTAATCTTCTCCATATCCTTTTTCCTTCCCAGCTTGGAAGTCCTGTCACCAACCCCTTTCTTCAGTTCATTTTGCTGAATACCTAAATGAGAGGAGGCCAAAGAGCTCTTCCCCACATCCTTGCCACCTTTCAAGGGAAATGGGGAGCCACCTCCACCACTCTTCGAAGCTCCAATAGAAGATTCTTGTTCAGTCTGGACAATCAATTGTTGATCCGTATCCATCTGCCCAACCCCAATCTCCTGCACATCCTGCATGGCCTCCAATGGTGGCCCATCCTGTCCTGTACCCAAAGTTCCCTGATCCAAGTTCAGCAACCCCGAATTCACTTCCTCCTGGCTGAGATCATCTAGCACCTCAAACCTATTAAAAGTTTCATCATCCTGCCTCTCCCTCAAGGTCCGCTTCTGGCCCCGATTCCTATTGCGAGCCTTAACAGGGACATAACCATCATCTCCATTACCATCACCCGGAATAGGCTCCTTACCATTATCAGTCCTAGGAGGATTACGAGAAGGCTGAGAAGGTTGGGGCCCCACAGGCTTAGCCCTAGGGCACCTACGCTGCAAGTGACCATATTCATGACAAAGACGACACCGAAAAGGTAGGGTTTCGTAATCTAGCTGTTGAACCCAAGTATATGATCCAGCACTCACTTCAACAGAATCTGGTAGTGGCTTGCTTAAATCAATTTCTACACAGATACGAGCAAAAGTCATTACCTTTTTGTACTGCGTCTGTTGTGAAGACCCAATAGGTTTACCGAGCATTGAAGCCACCAAATGCAACACGTCATCCTGCCAACACTCAACTGGAAACCACGGCAACCGAACCCAAACTGGAATCCGACTCGGTATTGCCTCAGTCGGGTTGAAGCCAGCATGCCATGGCTTGATAAACAAACCCACCTGGTTATAAAAATAGGGGCCACCCTCGAAGACCTTATTCCGATCTGCCATGCAATCAAAAGAGACCATAAAAAAGTTGTTCGCAAGGAGCCTAATCTCCATCTCCCCCTCCGGCATCCAAGTCCGTTGAGCCCAGGATTCCAAAAAATGCAGCGAGACTCTCAAACCCATGAACTTGCAATAAAAAGAGTGCCTTGAATAGTATTCAATATCATCTGCAAGAATTTCCATCGGGATAATCAGCTTCGGTCGCTCTTTGCATCTTTCCAAACACCCATTAATCTTCGTAATTCGGGAACCATTAACCGATCCTAGATCATTCATCTCCATCTCTGAAGAAAACAGCGTATTATCAAAAACATTCACTCCATGCGCCGAAGGCTTCGAACCAAATGCTAAACAGAAATTCAAATTGGGGCTAACCCCAGATGTTTCCCCACCCGGCATAGCAAAAAACAAGATCCCCAGCAGGCATGCAAACCCCCAGGACACTTTAGCAAGAAATGGAAAAAAGAAAAGACCCCAAGGGCAGGATCAAAACCCTTCCACCCACAAGCCACCCAAATAGTAGCAAGAAGGCCTCCAGAAAAGAAAAAAACCCCACCACCACAGCCCCGATAGCTTCAAAAAACCCTCCCCCACAACGCAGAAGCGAGCAACACACATAGAACGAGCTAGGGCACGATCACCCTAGCTCGGCTTGCAGAGCACGCAAACACCATCCTCCCAAAGTCTCTGTCTGACCACTATAGGGGTTGGGTAGTTAAATATTAATAAGATAAATATTTTTTCCTTGTTCACCTGATAGGGCTTCCATAGACTATAGGTGTCTGAGAAGGCTGTGGTTGGCATAGTCATGATCTTGTCTTCACGAGAAATGCATGATTCCACATGAGTCACCCTATGGGGTGGCGCCTTGAGATAGGCAGTTAGGATAACCACAGATGGAGGCGACACCTTGTGATAGGATGTCAGGATAACCCATGAAGGCCATGCGATGATACTCTCCTCTAGCTCTCCCCTTGTTGATTTAATTGGAATCCTTTGGAAGTGATTTATTATTATGACTTGGTGTATATCATTGTCATGTTTTGTTGGTAGATCTTTGTTGTTATGTTTCCTATGTGTGTGAATTCTCTTTCCATGTTTGGAGTTGAGTCTTATGTGTTACCTTTGACGTCCTTGGTCGAGAATCCTTTCTTAACTACTCTTAGCACGGGGGTGGTCAGGTGGAACGTGCTTCACACCCCATTGGGTTTCCCAATTGGTAGTTGTTCCTTCACTGCAATGATTGTTGTGACAGATTGATCTAGAGCAATGTTCCTTCATATGTATATATTTTTGTACTATTATCATATCTTGTAATTTGAAATGTAATTCTCCCATGTGTTGGGAAGATTTATGTTGTAACTTGGATAATTGTTTATTGAGATTTAATTAGTTGAATGATGTATTGTATAAGTACACTTTGTAATTTAAACACTATTCATGGATGTAATTATACTTGATGTTGTATTATATTTGAGAAAATGAGTTCTATTTATTTCTAAGTTGAATGGCTTAGGAAATCTTGTATAACATCTTTATGGTTCATTCTTGTTGAAATGCTCAATGTTTATAAATGTTTATATGGGAACTCATATTAGTAGAAACAAATGTTAGATTAGTAAAAAAAATTTATGGGTACATTACGTAATGACTCTTCGTGTACCCCAAGAGACTTAGGCACTTAGTTTGTATTTGTAATTATGTTAGTTGCAATATTTAACATGGTACTATTACTTTGTGTTTAAATTTTTTTTGTTGTGTACTTAGTTGTCCTTTGGGGTTTGCACGACAGGGCATTACAAAAGCTCCCTCTTTTTGCTAATGTTTGTGTAAAAAGTATAGTAAACTAAAGATCCTATATTTTTACTCAGTGTCAGGGCACAAGGGTGTATAAAGCACAATGCGTTGCAACTAAGGTTTTCTCTAGTTTATACAAATCTTAACTACAACTAAGCTAACTTTTAATCTATCCTATCTCCTCTAGATAAATAGAGCAAGAGAATATAGGAGAAAGAATGTAATGGTTTGATCACTTAGATGAACTGTCTCTCAGTATGCATATGAAGGCTCTAAACTTCTAGATTTGCACTAAAATAGAATCCGCACAAGTAATCTTCAAATTATAGGCTATATCTTAGGATTCCCAAGGAGGCACTATGTCCTTTCTGAGGTGTAGGCTAAAATGCAGACTACTAGAAACAACAAAGACCGATA